>CM068298.1:5743767-6082200 GCA_034768395.1 Linum lewisii | reverse complement strand
TCTTAAAGAGCTCCTCTAGCATGGAAGGCGGTGGAGAATGTTGTTCATGACTTGTGAAATCTTCTTGATAATACTCCGGCAAGACTTGATGGTAGGGTGGAGATGGATAGGACATTGCTCATTCCACATGGATGTTGAAACTTGTTGTTCTTGACCCCACCATTGGCTATCTCCCTCACAAGTTGCTTGGTAGTAGTTGGATGGAGTAGGATGACCATAGTATGGGTTAGGAGATGGATTCCACCATTGATAGGACCCATAACCATCACTTCCATTCCACGAGTTCATCTTACTTGCAACCTTGCTCCCATGAACTAAGTGAGGTAGAGAACGGATTGGTGGATTAATGACTTGGTACCTACACACAAGCTCTACAAACACAACCGAGTAATACAACAATGCGGAATAACAAAACCAAACAAACTAATAAAAAGAAGCAAAACTAAAACGGAAGGAAGTGAATAGAACGGTCCACTACTAAATGCTTTCAAAGGATTGAGAAAGTCCCCGGCAACGGCGCCAAAAACTTGATGCGCGAGATTTAACTCACAACATACAAGGTCGTATTCCACGAGGGCTCTCTCAATAGCAACTACTCACACGGTTCATGGACGGTCTATTCATTTAAAATTGGTTTTAGTTTGGAAAGGAAATAAAAACATAAAGAAAACTAAACAAACAAACAAATCAAAAGGGTGCAAATCAAAGGTAAAGGAGGTTAACTTGGAAAGATAGGTTCATCATGCTCAAGAGGTATAAATGCACAAACAAGCCAAACATGATCGAGGAATGCAATCGAATGACCATGCAAATCCCTTCTATAGACTCAATGCACTCTCGTCGCACCAAATCCCTATCCTAGAACCACTCAACCTAGGCTCTCGCTCTCAAGCTAAGTGACTAAGGATGCATTAAAGGTGTTTGATGAAATGCCAAGCTACAAAACCCTCTCCTATGACTCTATGACCACTAGGCTAGACACCACACTCTCATGTCAATGTCCTAACACTAAGAGAATCATCAAAAGACTAATCAAAGTTCAATTGAATGAAAAACCTAATGCACCCAAGTGTTCGATAAAATGCACAAGTGAGAAATCATGCAACTATGGTTGAATTGAGATGATCTAATCTCTTAGAACACACTCCCTTCAATCCCTAGACCTACAATCCATGTAATCCAAGCACTCTCATGCATTACATTACAAATAATAGACCAATCAAGCCATAGCCATCAATGGAATTAACAACAAGTCATAGAGACCATCTTCTTACAATCCAAGATCAATCATGGCAAGTTTATACAATTAACCTCTATCCTAGCACAACCATCTATCAATCCAAGAAAACCTAGGAAATCAGCCACACATGGCCAAGGTACACAAGAGAAAGAAAGAGAGATGGTCACCAAGAGTTCCATGGCAATCCTCTTCTTGCAAGCTCCTCTCCCCAAGGTTGTGGGCTTCAATCCAAGCTCCTCTACTTTGATTTGCACCTTGCTCTAGGGTTGTGGAGGATTGGTTGATGAGGAGAAAGTGTTTGAGAAGTTGAGAGAAAAGGGTTTTGAAGAAGGCTGAAATCTCAATTAATGAATTCCCCCCTCAAGTTGAACGCGACTCCTCTTTATATACTCGGCCGATTTTGCTTCATATTTTCGGCGAAAACTTCATAAGGTTTTCGCCGAAAATTCCTTCATAAATCACCGATCCAGCCTTGCATTCCTTCTCATGTTTTCGGAAAATACTGGAAAGTTTTCGCCGAAAATCTCTTTGAAGATCAAGCCTCCGCCGACTGCTTAGAATTTTCGGTCCGAGAACTCTAGGTTCTCGCCGAAAATTCCTTTAGCTGAAAGTGCATTTTCTCCAATCTTGCATCGGCCGTATCTCCTCCGTCCTAGCTCCGATCGACCTCCCGTTTGATCCCACGTGCTCCTTGTCACCAGTACTTCAATGCCAAGACCTGAAAATACAAAGAAAACACCTCCAATAGATATGGAAATGGCCTCAAAGTGGCAACCGGACAACAAATGGACACTTAGCACAAAACTTCACTAAAAGCATATTAAGCATGGCATTTAAGGATCAAACAAGGGCATTTCATAGGCTAATCGAAGGCTTAAAATGCACCAAATAAAGTCACATCAAATTCCCCTACGACTAAGCTTTGCTTGTCCTCAAGCAAATAAACTAGAAAACATCCAAGCTCACAAATGACAAGATCGGTCCATTGAGATTCAAGCAATAACAATTCGGCTTAACACTGTTCCACGAACAAACTTAACCTACACATGCAAGAACGTCAACCAAACAAGTCTAGACCTCACTATTTTCTGCACACTTCAAGTAGTGGTTAATTGGGATACAGGAAAACCGACCACGACAACACCAACTCTAATCAAAAGGACTTGAACTCGGAAAATGGAACGGATAAGTGGAGGTAAGAAATTTTGGAAAGTGGTGAGTGATCATGATGTGGCTATCGACTCGACTTCATCCGCTTCTAGATCCGCTCTTTACAAACCCGGGCATAGGATCAAGGGCTACATTTGAGAATGTTTTTCTTTTTTTTTCTTTTTCTTCTCTTTTTCTCTTTTTTTTTTTCTCTCTTTTTTACTGCATACTAGTGCTCGATCCAACACTTCACTTAGGTGTTGAACCTGCCTAGCTCACAGCTTTTGCCTTTGCTAGTGCTCAACCCGACACTTCACTTAGGTGCCGAGCTTGCCTAGCTTTAGCTTTTTTTCTTTTTTTTTTACTTTAGCCACTTGATCCTTAGCCCCTTAACAACTTCCATACAAGATTTTGAATTGGATTCCGTCTAATCTCAAGCCACAATCACGAAAGATCAAAAAGAGAATGAAAAACATGGAAGAGGGGAAGAAATTCTGATTGCCTTCATCATCCTAGACCGGTGTTATCGAGTGGTATAAAAACACGTATCAACCAATCAACCAACATACAAGAGTGATAAAATCTCTGTTCTGGCCTAGACTCATTTGATATTAGCGCTAACATGCTGGTTATAGGTTCTAAGTGGAACAATCTAAACATCATTGTGAAAACTTGAAGTCAATTAAACACCAAAAGTCAAGAACCGAATCATTCTACAATAGAGGAATTTGAAAACAATCAAGATCATGCAAATCAAGCATAGCATTACATCTCTACCTCAAATAATCACACCAAACCTCAAACTCCCCTACGACTAACATGAGCATTGTCCTCAATGATCAAGAGAGAGAGGGTAAGGTGGAACGAAGTTACCGCGTTGGTAGAGAGGAGCATAGGACGTAATAGAGGTGAAAGAGTTCCATAATGATCCTTGGTGAAGAGTGATCCCAATTGCTTGTCAAACCTTATTCAAAAAGCTAAAACAACACAAAAACCTCAAAAAAAGTTAAAAGCGAAAAATTAAAGATAACATGGGGTGCCTCCCAAGAAGCGCTTGGTTACCGTCTTAAGCTCGACGATACCTGCGTTATGGTGTCCAACTTAGTACCTCTTTGATGTCAAGTAGCTTCTTCCATGATGAAGTTTGAGCTCCAAGTAGCAACAGAAGCAAAAGGTAGAATGACCAATGAGCTAAGCTTAAGTTCCAATTGTTACCTTGCCATGGCCTTCTACCATTGAGCTTAGGAGTTTGAGGAAGAATGTATGAAAGGGGGATGCCATCGAGCTCCGTCGTCTCCATGTTGGTGATACCACTCAAGGAGTTTTCCGGTTCAAGTAGAGGTGGCTCCACTTCCACGGTTACCTTAGGAGGGTAGAGATGCATGTCTCCTTGGGTTCTTGGCACAAATACTTCATGATCAAGCAAGAAGATTGAAGAGCACTAACAATCTTTGGTGGGACCACAATAGAGTGGTGTTGTTCACTTTCGTGCTCCACTCTCGGTGTCACCTCTTCTTGAAGTGTCTCCAAATCATCTCTCACCTCCTCTAAAGGGTCATCATCCTCAAGTCTCCTTGATTCTTCTATCCTCACATCATTGTCACATGGTGTTTCCATGGGAAAAACATGCACTTCAATCTCCTCCACTACCAAATCTTCTTCCGTGTCAAGCTCTTCGGATTCACAAGTGTCATCTTCATCATCATAAGCGTACTCCACCTCCTTGGGCTGATTCTCATCCTCTAGAGCTTCCATGACGAGATTCATACTTTGAGCTAGGCGATTGAGCCGAGCCGCGTTGTCGTCCGCAATCTTCAAGAACTCATCTAGCATGGATGGAGAGGGAGAGTGTTGCTCCACCTTATGGGGTTGAAGATCATTTTCAAGCATCCCATTGATGTGTGCCATGCTTTGAGCTAAACGATTAAGTTGATTCGCATTGTCTTCCGCAATCTTCAAAGCTTCCTCAAGCGTGGGAAAGGTGGAGAAGGCTCCTCATAGCTTACAAACTCTTCTCGAGGAGCTCACTTTCTCTAACCATCTTAAAGAGCTCCTCTAGCATGGAAGGCGGTGAGAATGTTGTCATGACTTGTGAAATCTTCTTGAAATACTCCGGCAAGACTTGATGGTAGGGTGGAGAGGATAGGGACATTGCTCATTCCACATGGATGTTGAAACTTGTTGTTCTTGACCCCACCATTGGCTATCTCCCTCACAAGTTGCCTTGGTAGTAGTTGGATGGAGTAGGATGACCATAGTATGGGTTAGGAGATGGATTCCACCATTGATAGGACCATAACCATCACTTCCATTCCACGAGTTCATCTTACTTGCAACCTTGCTCCCATGAACTAAGTGAGGTAGAGAACGGATTGGTGGATTAATGACTTGGTACCTACACAAAAAGCTCTACAAACACAACCGAGTAATACAACAATGCGGAATAACAAAACCAAACAAACTAATAAAAAGAAGCAAAACTAAAACGGAAGGAAGTGAATAGAACGGTCCACTACTAAATGCTTTCAAAGGATTGAGAAAGTCCCCGGCAACGGCGCCAAAAACTTGATGCGCGAGATTTAACTCACAACATACAAGGTCGTATTCCACGAGGGCTCTCTCAATAGCAACTACTCACACGGTTCATGGACGGTCTATTCATTTAAAATTGGTTTTAGTTTGAAAAGAAATAAAAACATAAAGAAACTAAACAAACAAACAAATCAAAAGGGTGCAAATCAAAGGTAAAGGAGGTTAACTTGGAAAGATAGGTTCATCATGCTCAAGAGGTATAAATGCACAAACAAGCCAAACATGATCGAGGAATGCAATCGAATGACCATGCAAATCCCTTCTATAGACTCAATGCACTCTCGTCGCACCAAATCCCTATCCTAGAACCACTCAACCTAGGCTCTCGCTCTCAAGCTAAGTGACTAAGGATGCATTAAAGGTGTTTGATGAAATGCCAAGCTACAAAACCCTCTCCTATGACTCTATGACCACTAGGCTAGACACCACACTCTCATGTCAATGTCCTAACACTAAGAGAATCATCAAAAGACTAATCAAAGTTCAATTGAATGAAAAACCTAATGCAACGCCAAGTGTTCGATAAAATGCACAAGTGAGAAATCATGCAACTATGGTTGAATTGAGATGATCTAATCTCTTAGAACACACTCCCTTCAATCCCTAGACCTACAATCCATGTAATCCAAGCACTCTCATGCATTACATTACAAATAATAGACCAATCAAGCCATAGCCATCAATGGAATTAACAACAAGTCATAGAGACCATCTTCTTACAATCCAAGATCAATCATGGCAAGTTTATACAATTAACCTCTATCCTAGCACAACCATCTATCAATCCAAGAAAACCTAGGAAATCAGCCACACATGGCCAAGGGTACACAAGAGAAAGAAAGAGAGATGGTCACCAAGAGTTCCATGGCAATCCTCTCTTGCAAGCTCCTCTCCCCAAGGTTGTGGGCTTCAATCCAAGCTCCTCTACTTTGATTTGCACCTTGCTCTAGGGTTGTGGAGGATTGGTTGATGAGGAGAAAGTGTTTGAGAAGTTGAGAGAAAAGGGTTTTGAAGAAGGCTGAAATCTCAATTAATGAATTCCCCCTCAAGTTGAACGCGACTCCTCTTTATATACTCGGCCGATTTTGCTTCATATTTTCGGCGAAAACTTCATAAGGTTTTCGCCGAAAATTCCTTCATAAATCACCGATCCAGCCTTGCATTCCTTCTCATGTTTTCGCGAAAATACTGGAAAGTTTTCGCCGAAAATCTCTTTGAAGATCAAGCCTCCGCCGACTGCTTAGAATTTTCGGTCCGAGAACTCTAGGTTCTCGCCGAAAATTCCTTTAGCTGAAAGTGCATTTTCTCCAATCTTGCATCGGCCGTATCTCCTCCGTCCAGCTCCGATCGACCTCCCGTTTGATCCCACGTGCTCCTTGTCACCAGTACTTCAATGCCAAGACCTGAAAATACAAAGAAAACACCTCCAATAGATATGGAAATGGCCTCAAAGTGGCAACCGGACAACAAAAGGACACTTAGCACAAAACTTCACTAAAAGCATATTAAGCATGGCATTTAAGGATCAAACAAGGGCATTTCATAGGCTAATCGAAGGCTTAAAATGCACCAAATAAAGTCACATCAAATTCCCCTACGACTAAGCTTTGCTTGTCCTCAAGCAAATAAACTAGAAAACATCCAAGCTCACAAATGACAAGATCGGCCATTGAGATTCAAGCAATAACAATTCGGCTTAAACTGTTCCACGAACAAACTCAACCAACACATGCAAGAACGTCAACCAAACAAGTCTAGACCTCACTATTTCCTGCACACTTCAAGTAGTGGTTAATTGGGATACAGAAAAACCGACCACGACAACACCAACTCTAATTAAAAGGACTTGAACCGGAAAATGGAACGGAAAAGGCGGGGTGAGAGAATTTTTGAGAGTGATGAGTGATCGTGATGTGGCTATCGACTCGACTTCATCCGCTTCTAAATCCGCACTTTACAAACTCTGGCTAGGATCAAGGGCTACATTTGAGAACTCTTTTTTTTTTCTTTTCTTTCCATTTTCATCATTTTTTTTTCTTTTTTTTTTCTCTCTACTGCATACTAGTGCTCGATCCAACACTTCACTTAGGTGTTGAACCTGCCTAGCTCACAGCTTTTGCCTTTGCTAGTGCTCAACTCGACACTTCACTTAGGTGTCGAGCTTGCCTAACTTAGCTTTTCTTTTCGTTTCTTTTCTTTTGAACATTTTCTTTCCAAATTAGCCACTTGATCCTTAGCCCCTTACAACTTCAACACAAGATTTTGAATTGGATTCCATCTAATCTCAAGCCACAATCATGAGGGATCAAAAAGGGAAAGAAGAACATGGAAAAGGGAAGAAATTCTGATTGCCTTCATCATCTTAGACCGGTGTTATCGAGTGGTACAAAAACACGTATCAAACCAATCAACCAACATACAAGAGTGATAAAATTCTCTGTTCTGGCCTAGACTCATTTGATATTAGCTCTAACATGCTGGTTATAGGTTCTAAGTGAAACAGTTTACACGTCATTATGAAAGCTTGAAGTCAATTAAACACAAAAAGTCAAGAACCGAATGATTCTACAAAAGAGGAAATTGACATTCAATTAAGATCATGCAACTCATCAAAGCATAGCCTTAGACTTCTACCGACAAATAATCACGCCAAACCTCAAACTCCCTACGACTAACATGAGCATTGTCCTCAATGATCAAGAGAGAGAGGGTAAGGTGGAACGAAGTTACGCGGTTGGTAGAGAGGAGCATAGGACGTAATAGAGGGAAAAGAATTCCATGATGATCCTTGGTGAAGAGTGATCCCAATTGCTTGTCAAACCTTATTCAAAAGCTAAAACAACACAAAAACCTCAAAGAACAATTAAAAGCGAAAAATTAAAGATAACATGGGGTGCCTCCCAAGAAGCGCTTGGTTACCGTCTTAAGCTCGACGATACCTGCGTTATGGTGTCCAACTTAGTACCTCTTTGATGTCAAGTAGCTTCTTCCATGATGAAGTTTGAGCTCCAAGTAGCAACATAAGCCAAATGGTAGAATGACCAATGAGCTAAGCTTAAGTTCCAATTGTTACCTTGCCATGGCCTTCTACCATTGAGCTTAGGAGTTTGAGGAAGAATGTATGAAAGGGGGATGCCATCGAGCTCCGTCGTCTCCATGTTGGTGATACCACTCAAGGAGTTTTCCGGTTCAAGTAGAGGTGGCTCCACTTCCACGGTTACCTTAGGAGGGGTAGAGATGCATGTCTCCTTGGGTTCTTGGCACAAATACTTCATGATCAAGCAAGAAGATTGAAGAGCACTAACAATCTTTGGTGGGACCAGAATAGAGTGGTGTTGTTCACTTTCGTGCTCCACTCTCGGTGTCACCTCTTCTTGAAGTGTCTCCAAATCATCTCTCACCTCCTCTAAAAGGGTCATCATCCTCAAGTCTCCTTGATTCTTCTATCCTCACATCATTATCACATGGTGTTTCCATGGGAAAAACATGCACTTCAATCTCCTCCACTACCAAATCTTCTCCCGTGTCAAGCTCTTCGGATTCACAAGTGTCATCTTCATCATCATAAGCGTACTCCACCTCCTTGGGCTGATTCTCATCCTCTAGAGCTTCCATGACGAGATTCATACTTTGAGCTAGGCGATTGAGCCGAGCCGCGTTGTCGTCCGCAATCTTCAAGAACTCATCTAGCATGGATGGAGAGGGAGAGTGTTGCTCCACCTTATGGGGTTGAAGATCATTTTCAAGCATCCCATTGATGTGTGCCATGCTTTGAGCTAAACGATTAAGTTGATTCGCATTGTCTTCCGCAATCTTCAAAGCTTCCTCAAGCGTGGGCAAAGGTGGAGGAGGTTCCTCATAGCTTACGAACTCATCTCGAGGACGCTCACTTTCCTTTACCATTTTCAAGAGCTCCTCTAGCATAGAAGAAGGTTGAGAGGTGTAACACCCGTTCCAAATCAACCCGAGTAAACCCGTGGTTGAGCCGGTCCCAGGTACTACCGAGTAAAAACAAGGGTAAAACAGTGAAATTGGCGGTGATCAAAAGACAATAAAAACATGGGAGGCTTCCATAGAAACGCGAAACTGAAATCCGAGTACAATCCAATCCATCATAAATCCTCCAAACCAACATAAATCAGAAAGTACATAAAAAAGAACCCCAAAATCCCATAGTCAACTGAAATGAACAGAAAAGTCAACTCCACGTAATCCCAGTCTTCACCTCATGGCTTCCGTCCAGAACTTCACGAAATCAACCTCGAACTCAAACTCCTCAGCTACCTCTACTAGCCACGAGATCCTGAAAGGGGAAAAAGGGATCAATTTCCTATTGAAATTGAGTGAACCCACTGGGCCTACCTACACGTTGTCCTACTCTATGGAGCGGTCCCAACTCCGCACAAGACATCCAACAATGGAACCAAACCCAACCCCCCTTTCCATATTTTAATTCCCTAAAAGCAGTCTAGGTGATCACGTTGGTCAGTTCTTGTTCTCAAGCACAATTCATAACAATAGAATCACACAGAACTAATACATCAATCCACGGCACACACAACATCATCACATCACATCCATCAACCAAGTCACTACCACAACCACAAGCACACAAACATTCACGTTCATATTATCTAGGTGAGTTATTAGGCGCCAAGGAGTTATCCACACCACCACCGGCCGGCCGACGCACTTCCCTACCGCATGGGAAGTCCTCGCGCTCCCCTACCGCATGGGGAACGCGTTCTCATTAACCATCATCATCATCATCAATCTCATCACTCCCTTGACACCCATGTCAAGGGGATCCACCCCAATGGATCAGACTCAACAACCAGTACCTCGGGTGGGTAGTGTGGGCTCCTTCCGGTTCTATTTCCAACTTACATTTCTCAACATCACATTCTCAACTCATACATCACATCTACTACCAACATACAACACAAATCAGCCACATCTCATTCAAAGTCCATAGTTCACAACACATCTCGTCCTCCATGCCCCTGTCATGTTCATAGCACACACATCACAATCAATAGGATAACCGGCTAGCTCACCGGCCTCCCCCACCTGCAAGTACAGGGGAAGCCATGTCATGAGTCTAGGGGTCACCCACCTGTTCCTCTTATTCAGAGCGACCCCACATTGGCAGGGCAACTCTCCTGCGTCCACAACCAGCAATTCATAATATCATAGCACCCGCACTCATTTCCCAACCATCCTAATTCTCATTTCTATTTCAATCCGTTACTTAATTCACTTCAGTTCACACCCAACCCCAAATCATAGCAATCAACAACAACAATCAACCACGGCAATCATCAATATCAATCAAGTACATTCACAGAACAGTTTATCCCCTTTTACGCTCATCATTTTCATGCATAACCTAGGTTTTGTTCTAAGTCCAATTGAAGCTCCTCACGCTGTCCAAACTACTTACACAACGCTAAGCCCTCACCTGGAATAGAAGACGAGGCTTTAATCGTCTTCTAGTTCCCCAGAAACTTGATTCCCAACCACCAAACTCGTAGCTCTACCCTTCCTTACTGCTCACGACCTACACCCAGAAACCCAAAATGGAGGTTAGCGATCTCTTCTCCTCGTCACTACGAAACCATAGCAACAAACGGAACTCAATTCCGACCTCTACAGCTCCCGGAATCACCCTTCGAAGATTGCTCGCACTAGGTTCGTCAATGGCTTTTCGGGGAGAGAGAAAGGGGAAAGAAGTTATGAATTTCCGTGCAAATCCGTCCTTTATGCATGAAAAGTGCGCCTGGTATGTCAAAAAGTGCGCCGGCGCACTTTGGCCCCAAAAAGGCGCACTTTTGGAATTCTGTCAAAATTCCGCCGAATGCTATTACAGAAGTGCGCCTGGCACTTTCAAAAGTGCGCCTGCGCACTTCAGGGCCCAAAATCGGCACTTTTTGGTGCATCACCGTTCCCCTCTTTGCAACTTCGACCCAATTTAAACCCGAATGACCCAAACCTCAAGGGGAGCTTAAGAGCACTGATTCCAGTACCCTAGTCCACCGATCTTGAGTTCCAAACCGTTTGGTTGAGCGGGGATGTTACAAGTCTCCACAACTTCAAGGATTTCGTCCCCGAAATCATCCCTAACTCATCCTAGCAATATGATACCAAACACACAGCTAAAATTGCAGCAATCCAAGTATCCTATTGACTTCCGAAATTCCTAACGACGAACCACCAGCCTTCCTTTAACTACTCATCAGCCCTACACCCACTCCCAACACTCTACTTTCACCGAGCACACCCTAGACCTTCTTGGAACCAACACCACAACAAGCAAACACAAAAGCATACATCAAGGGGAATTAATACCTGAATCATACACTTCCACTAACTCCGGGTACCGCTGCCTCATACTCTCCTCAGTCTCCCAAGTAGCCGACTCGCTCTCATGGTTCCTCCATACCACCTTGAGCTGCGGAATCTGCTTATTCCTCAAGACCCAGACTTGCCTATCCACGATCGCGACTGGCTTCTCCTCATAAGTCAAGTCTTGCTCAATCTCCACCTCCTCCGGCTGAATTACATGAGAAGGGTCCCCATGATACCGCCTAAGCACGCTCACATGAAACACATTGTGTATCCTTTCCAACTCCCTCGGCAAAGCCAACACATAAGCCACCGGACCCGACTTAGCGAGGATCTCATAAGGACCGATGTACCAAGGTGCCAACTTCCCTTTTCTACCGAAACGCATCAGCCCTTTCCACGGCGACACCTTCAAAAATACCTTCTCCCCAACATTGAAACTCAGCTCTCTAGCACGACCGTCGGCATACGCTTTTTGCCTATCTTGAGCCGCTCTCAATCTCTCCTTGATAATCTTAACCCGATCAGCCGTCTCTTGCACAACTTGAGGACCCGACAACACCCTCGCACCTTCCTCATCCCAACACAAAGACGTCCTACACTTCCTCCCATACAAGGCCTCAAAAGGAGCGGACTTCAAACTACTATGATACGAGTTATTATAGGCAAACTCAATCAAAGGTAGCAATTCAGTCCAAGGGGTTTGAAACTCCATAGCACAGCTTCTCAACAACTCCTCCAAAGTAAGGATCGTTCTCTCCGATTGCCCATCAGTCTGAGGATGATACGCCGTCGAGAACTTGAGCTTAGTTCCCAATGCTGTATGCAGCCCCTCCCAAAAATGAGACGTGAAACTCGGATCCCGATCAGAGACGATGGATTGAGGAACCCCATGCAACCTTACCACCTCTTCTATATATAACTTTGCCAACACCTCCACACTAGGCTTAAACCGAATGGGTACGAAATGCGCAACTTTCGTCAAACGATCGACTATTACCCACACGGCATCCTTCCCCTCTCTAGTCGGCGGAAAACCCGATACAAAGTCCATGGTGATGTCCGCAAACTTCCACTCCGGAATAGGTAGGGACTGAAGTAACCCACCCGGAGCTCTATGCTCCGCCTTAGCCTTCTGACAAACCAAACAAGTCGCCACATAACGAGCCACATCCTTCTTCATTCCTGGCCACCAAAAACTTAACTTCAGGTCATTGTACATCTTTGTCATCCCGGGATGCATAGCATACATCGAGGAATGAGCCTCCTCCAAAATCCCCTTCCTCAATTCCTCTACTTCCGGCACGCACACTCGACCCTTGCATTTCAACAATTCGCCAACTACCTCAAATCCATTATCCATGCCTTTTTCAACTTCCCCTCGAATAGCCACCAGAGTAGCATCCTTGAGCTGCTCCTCACCAATCCTATCATTCAGCATAGGCCTAATGTTGAGCTTGGCAAACAAACTTCCCACATCATCTAACTGCATCTCTACCCTTAAAGCTCTAAGATCCACCAACTCCTTTCGACTTAAAGCATCCGCAACCACATTAGCTTTACCAGGATGGTAGTCAATGGTACAGTCATAATCCTTCAAGAGCTCCACCCAACGCCGTTGCCTACCATTCAGCTCCTTTTGATCCATAAGGTGCTTAAGACTCTTGTGATCGGTCATGATCTTAAACGTCTCACCATACAAATAATGCCTCCACAACTTCAAGGCGAACACCACTGCAGCTAACTCCAAATCATGGGTTGGGTAGTTCACCTCATGCAACCTAAGCTGTCGGGAGGCATAAGCGAACACCTTCCCATTCTGCATCAACACACAGCCCAATCCTTGCAAAGACGCATCACTAAACACCACATACTCTCCACCTTCTACTGGCAAAGTCAACACCGGAGCTGAAGTCAACTTCTTCTTCAACTCGTCAAAGCTCCTCTGACGTTCCTCGCTCCACTCATACTTCGACTCCTTCCTCAACAACTTATGTAGAGGAGACGCTATGGTAGAGAACCCCTCTACAAACCTTCGGTAGTAACCAGCTAACCCAAGAAGCTCCTCAGTTGCGACACATCCTTAGGTGGAGACCAATTAACCACCGCTTCAATCTTCTTTGGGTCAACCTCCACGCCTCTTTTAGAAACCACATGCCCAAGAAACAATACTTCTTCTAACCAAAAGGCACACTTCGAGAACTTGGCAAATAGTTGCTGCTCCCTCAACCTATGAAAAACAATCCTCAAGTGCTCCTCATGCTCCTTCCTAGTCTTAGAATAAATGAGGATATCATCGATGAACACTATCACGAACTTATCCAAATATTCGTGGAAGACCTTGTTCATGAGAGCCATGAACGCGGCGGGAGCATTGGTGAGACCAAACGGCATCACCAGAAACTCATAGTGTCCATAGCGAGTCCTAAAGGCTGTCATTGGCACCGATCCTTCCTCCACCTTCAACTGGTGATAACCCGACCTCAAGTCTATCTTCGAGAACACTTCAGCCCCTTGCAATTGATCGAAGAGATCGTCTATCCTTGGAAGTGGGTAACGATTCTTGATCGTCGCCTTGTTCAACCGCCTATAGTCAATACACATCCGCATCGACCCATCCTTCTTCTTCACAAACAACACCGGTGCCCCCCACGGTGATACGCTTGGGCGGATGAACCCCTTATCCAAGAGCTCCTGCAATTGCTCCTTCAACTCCTTTAACTCCGCCGGTGCCATGCGATAAGGTGGAATAGAGATTGGAGCAGTTCCAGGGACCAACTCTATATTGAACTCCACCTCACGCTCGATCGGTGCCCCAGGTAGTTCCTCAAACACATCCGCGAACTCCCGAGCTACAGGTACCTTCTCCAACTCCTCATTCCGTTCAACTGACACTTGCACCAACAAAGCCTCACACCCTTCTTGAATCAGAGAAAAAGCTTGCATTGCTGAAATTACTCCCATAGGTGCGGACTCCCTCTTCCTAACACCCTTGAACACCACCTGGCCGACACCTCCCACCTGAAGCAACACCTCCTTCTTCTGACAATCAAGCAAAGCCCCATGCCTAGCCAACCAATCCATGCCGAGGATAACGTCGAATTCATTGAAAGGAAGCACCACCAAATCAGCCAAGAACTCTACACCTCCCACTAACACTTTACACCCTCTACACACTCTATCCACCCGAACAGAAGTCCCCAAAGGAGTTCTGACGCCCCAAATAACACCCCAAACTACTAGTTACAAAACCCAAACTACTCAAACATTTCTCAGATACAAAGGAATGGGTTGACCCCGAATCAAACAGAGCATAAACTGAAAGGCCCAAGATCGAGATCATACCAGTCACCACGTCGTTCGCATTCTCTGCGCACCCCTGGTAAGAGCATAAAGCCTCCCTTGCTCCCCTCCAGCTCCAACAGGTGTGGCATTAGCTCCCGTCCCTCGTCCAGCACCCCTACCAAAGCTGCCTCCTCCTCTCCCTCCGTAACTCCCAGACGGAGCTCTAGGGCCCTGCACCGATCCCACAGACTGAGTTGGGGTAGCTCTCTTGGTTGGACAGTTCAGACTCCTGTGTCCGCGCTGCCCACAAGTGTAACAGGTCACACCTGCCAACAGATGGCAAACTCCGAAGTGACGCTTCCCACATTTGTCACATAGTGGTAACCCGGACGGTGCTCCTCCCGAACGGACTGTGCCACTAGTACGAGCAGGGCAAGCCACACTCTTATGACCTGGTCGGCCACAAGTGAAACAAGTCATCGTACCCCTCGTTGGCATCGACTGGCTGCCCCTGAACTCAGAAAAGGAAGTCTGAGTTCTCTTCGCTGGGAAACTGTGAATGGCAGACTGAGTAGGCGGGGCAATAGCCTTCCTCTTCTTCTCTTCCTTCTTTCGGTTCTCCAACCTCTCCCTCTCTAGCGCCGCCGCCTTAACCGACACTAAACTCCCCATATCAGCAGTGGTGACTCCCTCCTGAATCTCCACTCTCAACCCATTCTTGAACTTGTTAATGAGCTTCCTCTCTCGGTTGGCCCGCTCATCATACCACTTAGAGAGAGAAGTGAACTCTATGTAATATGCCAGAACGGACTTCTCCCCTTGCTCCAAACTCATGAACTCCTTGGCTTTCTCCTCACGCCAAAGGTCCGGGCAAAACTGATCACGAAACACCTCCACAAACTCATCCAACTCCATATCTGGCGGAACCACTCGACTCTGTGGCATCGACCTCCACCAATTCAGTGCATGCCCCTTAAGCAGAAAAGTCATTGCTTGCACCTTCAACCTGGTAAAAGCGTGTTTACCAAGGTCGTATTCCTCGGGGTTCTCTCAATGGCCTCTACTCACATTCCTCGTAGACGGTCTATTCATTTGAAAGGAGTTTTGATTTGAAAAAGACTTTAAAAACTTAAAGGCAACTAAAAGGAAGAAAGAAGAATAATGAGGTGCAAGTCAAAGACAAAGGGGCTCTCTTGGTGGGTAGTTTCATCATGCTCAAGATGTCTAATTGAACAAACAAGTCAATCAAGATCGAGTTTGCATTCGGATGACCATGCATTTCACTTTTTTAGACTCGATGCACTCTCGTAGCACCTAATCCCTATCCCAATACCACTCAATTTAGGCTCTCGCTCTCAAACTAAGTGAAAATAGGATGCATTCTAAGTGTTTGATGAAATGCCAAGACACAAGACCCTCTCTTAAGACTCTATGACCACAAGGCTAGGCACAACACTCTCATATCAATGCCCTAACACTAAGAGATTCACCCAAAAGGCCTTTTCAAACTCAATTGAATGAAAATCCACATGCACACCAAGTGTTCGATAAAATGCCCAAGAGAGAAATCAAGTGAAAATGGTTGAAATAAGATGATCTAATCTCTTAGAACACACTCACTTCAATCCCTAGACCTACAATCTATGCAATCCAAGCACTCTCATGCATCAAATTACAATGAATGGACCAAATCAAGCAAACATGGCAAAAAATGGCATTAAGAACAAGTCTAGGAATCATCCTCATACAACCAAGATCAATCATGGCAAGTTCTATACAATCATCTCTCTATCATAGCACAACTATTCTACCCATCCAAGATGAACCCTAGAAAATCAGCCACACATGGCCAAGGGAGTAAAGAGAGAAGAAGGAAGAATGGTCACCAAGAACACCATGGATGAATCCTTGAGATGATCTTCACTTCTCCACTTGTAAGCACTTCTCCCAAGGTTTGTTGGCTTCAATCCTAGCTCTAATAGCTTCAAATTGCTCCAAAAACGTGCTTTAGGGTTTGAGGGTTCGTGGAAAGTGTTTGAGGTTCAAGAGATATGATCTAATTGCCCAAAATGGCCAAAATCAAGAGTATTTATAGTGCAGGGGATAGTGCACGGCGTGCACCCCTGCACGGCGTGCATAGTGCACGGCGTGCACCCCTGCACGGCGTGCACCCCCTGCACTCTGCAGAAGACCCGATCTTGCAAGGCTCACATCTCCCTCGTCCGGCCTCGAAATGACCTCCCGTTTGCTCCTATACGCTCCTTGTTATCCGTACTTTGAAGCCAGAACCTGAAAATGCACAGAGCAGCTCCAATAGCCCACGAATTTTGGCTCCAAAGTGGCTACCGGACAACAAAATGACACTTTGCACAAAATCTCAAATAAACGCATAAAAGTCATGTCATTTCACGAATAAACACGGGCATATCATAGGTCATTCATAAGCTTAAAATGCACTGATTAAAGTCACATCAAATTCCCCTACGACTAAGCTTTGCTTGTCCTCAAGCAAATGAATTAGAAAACATCCAAGTTCACAAATGACAAGTTCGGTCCATTGAGATTCAAGCAATCACAATTTAGCTTAAACTGTTCCACGAACAAACTAAACCTACACATGCAAGAACATCAACCAAACAAGTCTAAACCTCACTAATTTCTGCACACTTCAAGTAGTGGTTGATTGGGACACAGCAAAACCGACCACGACAACACCGACTCTAATCAAAAGGACTTGAAATCGGAACATGGATCGTGAGTCGTGAATGTGGCTATCGACTCGACTTCATCCGCTTCTAGATCCGCACTTTACAACTCTGTCTAGGATCAAGGGCTACATTTGAGAACTCTTTTTCTTTCTTTTCTTCTTTTTTTTTTCTTACTGCATACTAGTGCTCGATTCAACACTTCACTTAGGTGTTGAACCTGCCTAGCTCACAGCCTTTGCCCTTTTGCTTAGTGCTCAACCCGACACTTCACTTAGGTGCCGAGCTTGCCTAGCTTTTCTTTTGAGCAATTTTTTTTTTTTTTTTCACAATTTAGCCACTTGATCCTTAGCCCCTAAACAAGTTCCGTACAAGATTTCGAATTGGATTCCGTCTAGTCTCAAGCCACAATCACGAAAGATCAAAAAGAGAATGAAAAACATGGAAGAGGGGAAGAAATTCTGATTGCCTTCATCATCCTAGACCGGTGTTATCGAGTGGTATAAAAACACGTATCCAACCACTCAACCAACATACAAGAGTGATAAAATCTCAGTTCTGGCCCAGACTCATTTGATATTAGTGCTAACATGCTGATTATAGGTTCTAAGTGGAACAATCTAAACATCATTGTGAAGGCTTGAAGTCAATTAAACACTAAACGTCAAGAACCGAACGATTCTACAATAGAGGAATTCGACATTCAATTAAGATCATGCAACACATCAGATCATAGCTTTAGACTTCTACCGACAAATAATCACACCAAAACTCAAACTCCCCTACGACTAACATGAGCATTGTCCTCAATGATCAAGAGAGAGAGAGGATAAGGTGGAACGAATATACCGCGCGGTGAAGAAAGGAAGCCGGAGATGGAATCCCGGGTCAAGTAACCTGCTCAGGACGAGGACCTGAATCAGGGGTACCTGTATAAAACAAGGGAGGGCACACCGCTCAAACACAACCCATAGGTGACAAGATGAGAGTACGGATGAGATGTGTGATCCAACAACACGACAAGTTCAATGCCAGAAATGAAAAGAGAAAATAAGAAGTCAAAACACAACAAAACATGCAGTCATAAACAGAAAGAAAAGAAAGGAAAAATCCATAATCCTGAGAAGTGGTGAGTGATCCTGCAGCTCTCACTGGGGTGGTGGTCGTGGGTGCCCAGGCCACTGAGACCAAGGATGGTAGCCGTCAAACGGGGGAGGCGGTGGAAAGACTGTCCAGGTGCTGGAGGCGGCGAAGGCGACCGTGGTGGAGGAGCAGAAGACCCCCCAGTCCGTCCCTTCCGCTTCTTGGAAGCTGGTGTCTTGGATCGCTTAGGGGCGGAGGATGAAGAAGCTGATTTACCCTTAGGAGGCATCCTGCAAAAGAAGTGCAAACACAGATTCAACAAGAAGAGCACACTTCTAACACAAATCCTATCGAGGCGTCGAATCATAACACATGATCAAAACATTGAGCACAATATCGAGCACGATTCAAGATCATCACGTTCAAGTGCAACAACCTATGCTAGCAAAAATCAAATCATTGAAATCCACAGCTAAGCAAAAGGCATGCATCATGGATCAGAAACACGAATCAAGAACATATAAGCCTAAGTCCACACAATGCAAGGAGGAATGTACAAAAATAAATTAACGAGTGGTGATTAACCACACCCCTCCTCACACAAAGAATGGAATTCGGTCCCTGAATTCAGAATTTGCAAATCAAACCATAGACCATACTGAAACAGAGCAAGACAAAAGGCATAGACGAAAGCCAATATGATCAACCCCACAGAACTTCATAGCTCAAACACGCCAACACTCAAACACCTGCACATGAACACACACTTCCACTAAACAAAACAACAACACCAAAAGCTCATCAAGGCACATGCCAAGCCTACCAACATATCACCAACTGCCACCATTAAGTCCATCAAGCAACACTCACACCACTATTGTCCAAGCAACAAAATGGGAGCACCCGCATAAGCAAGCAAACCAACCAACAATGCACAAGCAAATCAACAAAACCCCTACCAAATCTGCTCATTCAGCATACAAACCTCACCCAATTAAACAAGGAATCAAGCAAGCATTCAAGCCAAGACCCAAATAACCACAATAGGCAATTGAAGAAATCACCAATCGGCCAAATAAACAAAGAACCATGCCAGCCACACTTAATAATGAAAAACCTGGTTCGAAGGCTGGGCAGTGGCGGCGGATAGGAGGGACGGCGGCGGCGGCTGTGGTCGGCGGGTGAGGGGAGATGGCTGGCGGCTGCTGGGTGGGCGGCTGGCAGTCGGCGGGTTGGAAAGGAGGAAGCTGGCGGCGGGCAGTTTGGAAACGCGGCGGCTGCGGAAGTGCTGGTGGCTGGGGCTGGTCGGATGGGCAAAATCGGCGGCGAACAGGTGGGCGGCTGGAAAGGAGAGTGGCGGCGGCGGCTGGGAAGGAGCGGCTGAGCGGATGGGCGGCGGGCAGGAGTCGGTGTGGTCGGGCGGTCGACTGGAGGTGGCGGGCGGCTGCGGGGCGGGTGAGTCGGCGGCGGCGGTCGGCGGGCAAGTCGGCTGGGGTACGGGCGGCGGCGTCCGGAGCTGGCGTGGTGGTCGGCGGCTGGATTTGGAAAGAGAGAGTGAAGGTGGGGGTCGGGTGAGTCGATGAAGGGGATAAGGGGGGGGGGTGGGTTGGGGGAACCAAAACCAAACCGAACAAGGACTCAACCAGAAATCAAGTATCAACCGAGCCAACCACTAACCAAACCGAAAAAATAAGGGTGAAAATCAGGGTGCACGCTGCGGTGCATAGGGTGCACGGCGTGCAGGGTGCACGGCGTGCATGGGTGCACGGCGTGCACCCCGGAGCTGAAAAATTTTTGTGATGCTCCTGGACAGCCCGTGCACCAACCGTGCACGGTGCACGGCGTGCATCAAGCACGGCGTGCAGTGGTGCACGGCGTGCACCCCCTCAGCTCAAAATCAAATTTTCACTTTGACGAAAAACGACCAAAACACCGCCAAATCAACCCAAAACGGACCCCGAACTTCAGAATTTCAACGCCTACGAGACTACAAAGGACACCACAACAACTCAAGGACCTTGAACACCACAAAAACACACAATCATGCAATCAAATCAAGAAGAAAGGACATGAAAAACACTCGGGTTGCCTCCCGAGAAGCGCTTGTTTAACGTCTTGAGCTCGACGAAGCAAGGAACACTCAAGGCACGACCAAAGACAAGACCTCAACAGCACCTATAGTATCATTAACAACATAATGCTTAAGTCTATGGCCATTCACCTTAAAAGGTTCGGTTTGGGATGGAGAGATTACCTCGATGGTGCCATAAGGAAAAACATGAGTTACCGTAAAGGGGCCGGACCAACGAGACCTCAATTTCCCGGGAAAGAGCTTGAGCCGAGAGTTGTATAGGAGGACTTGATCACCAACTTTGAAATCCCTGCCCGGCTTCAAACGGGAATCATGAATGAGCTTCGTCCTCTCCTTGTAAAGCTTTGCATTCTCATATGCATGATGGCGATACTCCTCGAGCTCATGTACCTGAAACTTACGCTCTTCTCCTGCGAGACTCATATCAAGGTTTAGAAATTTCAATGCCCAATAAGCTCGGTGCTCGAGCTCTACCAGCAAATGGCATGCTTTGCCATAGACCATCCTATAGGGAGTAGTGCCTATAGGGGTCTTGTAGGCCGTGCGGTAGGCCCATAGAGCGTCATCAAGCTTCTTCGACCAATCTTTCCGTGATTGGTCGACCGTCTTCTCTAAGATTCTCTTAAGTTCCCTATTGGTCACCTCGGCTTGGCCACTAGTTTGAGGGTGATACGAGGTGGACATTCGATGAGTGACGCCGAACCGGTGGCATACTCTATCGAATTGCCCTTGAAAATGAGTACCTCGATCACTAATGATAGCACGAGGGGTACCAAAACGGGTGAACAACTTAACAAGAAACTTCCCTACGACTCGGGCATCATTGGTAGGCAAAGCTTGTGCCTCCGCCCATTTAGACACGTAATCTACCGCAACTAATATGTACTTGTTACCATGCGAAGTAGGAAACGGTCCCATGAAATCAATACCCCATATATCAAATATTTCTACCACTAACGAGACATTTTGAGGCATTTCGTTACGGGAAGAGATGTTACCTGAACGTTGACACGCATCGCAAGACTTGACAAAGTCTTGACAATCTCGGAAGATCGAAGGCCAAAAGAATCCGGACTCAAGTACCTTGCGAGCCGTGCGATTTGCTCCATGATGTCCACCCGTAGGACCGGAGTGGCAATGTTGCATGATGTCCTTAGATTCTCCATAAGTGACACATCTTCTAATCATACCATCCGAGCCAACTCGAAATACAAAAGGATCGTCCCAATAGTAATGCTTCAAATCCGCAAAGAACTTCCTTTTGTCTTGAGTGGAGAGGCCCTCCTTCAAGTCTCCACTAGCAAGATAGTTAGCGAAATCCGCGAACCAAGGTTCCTTGAACTCTAAAGTTGTTATAGCGAATAATAGCTCATCGGGGAAATTGTCATTGATCTCTTCATTACCATTGTGTACCATTTCCGCCTCTTCCAAGCGAGACAAGTGGTCGGCGGCTACATTCTCAGACCCCTTCTTATCTCGAATCTCAATATCAAATTCTTGCAATAGAAGGACCCATCGGATCAACCTTGGTTTAGCATCGGCCTTAGATAGAAGGTACCTCAAAGCTTGGTGGTCCGTGAAGACAATAGTGTGAGAAAGTACCAAGTAGGACCTAAACTTATCAAAAGCAAACACTATGGCCAAGAGCTCCTTTTCCGTAGTTGTGTAGTTCCTTTGAGCATTATTGAGAGTCTTACTTGCATAGTATATTGGATGGAACCTCTTGTCGATTCGTTGGCCTAGAACCGCTCCAATGGCGTAATCGCTAGCATCACACATCAACTCAAATGACTTTGACCAATCCGGAGCAATGAGTATAGGGGCATTCGTGAGCTTACCCTTAAGGAGTTCAAAAGCTTGCAAGCACTCTTCATCAAAACGAAATTCCACATCCTTCTCAAGAAGCCGAGTCATAGGAGTAGTTATTTTCGAGAAGTCTTTGATGAAGCGCCTATAGAAACCGGCATGCCCCAAGAAGCTTCTCACGGCTTTCACGGATGAGGGTGGAGGAAGTTGAGAGATGGTTTCCAACTTTGCCTTATCAACCTCAATGCCCTTTTTAGAGATCTTGTGACCAAGAAAAATCCCCTCATTGACCATGAAATGCCACTTCTCCCAACTTAATGCAAGATTGGTCTCTTCACACCGACGCAAGACCTTCTCAAGGTTCCTCAAGCATAGGTCGAATGAATCCCCAAAAACCGAGAAGTCGTCCATGAACACTTCCATGATATCTTCCACGAAATCATCGAAAATGGCAAGCATACACCGTTGGAAGGTAGCGGGAGCGTTGCACAACCCAAAGGGGATCCGTCGATAAGCAAAAGTACCGAAGGGGCATGTGAATGTGGTCTTCTCGATGTCCTCCGAGGCGATCGGGATTTGGAAGTACCCGGACATACCATCCAAAAAACAATAGTACTCGTGACCGGAGAGACGCTCGAGCATTTGATCCATGAAAGGTAGAGGGAAGTGATCCTTCCTAGTGGCATCATTGAGTCGACGATAATCTATGCAAACACGCCACCCGGTGATCGTCCTTGTCGGGATAAGCTCATCCTTGTCATTAGCTACCACCGTGATCCCTCCTTTCTTGGGGACAACTTGCACGGGGCTAACCCAAGGGCTGTCCGAGATAGGAAAGATAATCCCCGCATCCATAAGCTTAATAACTTCTTTCTTCACAACCTCCTTCATGTTAGGATTTAGCCTTCTTTGTGGTTGCACAACCGGCTTGAAATCTTCCTCCATAAGGATCCGATGTGAGCAAAATGTGGGACTTATACCTCGAATATCCGAGATGCTCCACGCAATAGCTCTCATGTACTTCTTGAGGAGCTCCACTAGACGGTCCTTTTGCTCGGGTAGAAGCTCAGAATTGATGATGACCGGTAGCTTAGAATCTGGCATGAGAAAAGCATACTCCAAATGTGCGGGAAGAGGCTTGAGCTCAAGAGTAGGTGGTTCTTCATAGGAGGTCTTTACCCTTTCCACCTTCGGGAGAGCAACAAAAACCGTCTCACCCTCTAACTTGTCTCTCCCTTCATCAAGGTAGGCCACTTGAGCTTTTAACTCCGGGGTGCCTAAATGTTCCTGCACATCCGTTCTAAGGCAAACATCCAAAGAATCTCGACACACGAAGTTAGAAATACTACACACACTAGCCGAAGCAATAGTATCACACGAGTACTCTAAATCATCTTGTGCGTGAGCAAACTTCATGCCATCGGCTATGCAAAATGTGACACTCTCTTGTCCTACTCTCAATGTCAATTTTCCGTCATGCACATCAATCAAAGCACGAGAAGTAGCTAGGAATGGTCTACCAAATATCAATGAGACATCAACATCATCGGTATCAATGACCGCAAAGTCAACTAGGAACACAAAAGGGCCTACTTTGACTAGCACATCATCAACAATTCCCCTAGGACTCTTGGTCGACTTGTCCGCAAGTTGAATGTACATACGAGTAGGACGAAGATTAGACAACCCTAGCTTCTCAAATATGCAATAAGGCATGACATTGATACTAGCACCTAGATCCGCAAGACCATTAGCAAGAGAAATATTACCAATAGCACAAGGGATAGTAAAGGTACCCGGATCCTTGAGCTTTTTGGGTGGACTTTTGAAGAGAACGGCGGAGCATTCCTCATTAAGGTGGACTAGAGATGTCTCCGGTAGCTTTCTCTTGTTGGTGTAGAGTTCCTTCATGAACTTAGCATATTGGGGCATCATAGTCATTGCTTCGGGAAACGGAAGAGAGAATTGCATTTGACTAATCCGCTCCACAAACTTCTTGAAAACCTTCTCAAGGCCATCCTTCTTCAATCGAGATGGGTATGGAGGCTTGGGCTTGTATGGAGATACAACCGGTGCGGGAGGAGAGACCGGTGGTGTACTCGATGTAGCCTTACTAGGTTCCTTTGCAACCTTAGTGTTCACATTACCCGTAGGAGGTTCGACTTCAACCTCAACTTCATCCGAAGGAGGATCATTAATATCATCATCATCAAACCATTAGATTAGGACCTTGTACCTCATTAGAGTCAATTGGAGTAGAGGTTGTATCTTGCAAGGGTCTTCCACTTCTCAAAGTCACTACCTTGCAATGCTCCGGACCTTTGGGATTGATCTCGGTATTGGAAGGTAAAGTGCCCGAGGGTCGCTCCGAGAGTGCCTTAGAAATATGTCCTAATTGGTTCTCCAAATTGGCAATTGAAGCTTGTTGATTTTTGATGAGTTGGATCATTGCCGCATTGGTGTCTTCTTGAGAGATCGAAGAACCACCCTCCTTATTTTGAGGAGGCTTGTTGAACCCTGGTGGTCCTTCACCTCTATGGTTGTACATTCCCGGTGGGGAAGGACCTTGGAAACCTTGACTTGGATGTCCACTTTGATTCCATTGATTTCCCCCTTGGTGCCCTTGACCTTGGGGTCCTCCTTGAGTCCCTTGGCTCCCTTGGTTTAGGTTACTTCCTTGAGACCATTGGTTGCCTTGATAACCCCTATAACCTTGATAACCTCCTTGATTTCCTTGGTTGTAGCCCTTGCTATAACCACTACCTTGACTCCCTTGGCCTTGGTAACCTTGGTTAGTCTTGTTGTACCAAGGTCGGTTATAGTTACCTTGATAGTTACCTTGGGGGCTGAAATTACCATGAAAACCTTGACCTTGTGCGAAGCTTACCTCCTCAAGGTCGCCTTGGCCAAGTTCAGGAGTGGTGGAAGGACAAGCACTAACATCGTGGCCTTGACCCCCACAACCTTCACAACAAAATACTGAAGCAACCGGTGGATTTCCCACTTTAGATGGCTTAGAGGGAGGCATGCTAAGATTACTTACTTGTGAAGCCATGGCATCAATCTTGGACATAAGGAGAGCAATCATGGGATCATCTTCATCTCGGTGCCCCGGTAACTTATGCTTCTTCCCATAGGTGGATGACTCCTTTGGTGCATCAACACTTACGGACCGAGAGTCATAGTGCGTGTCACTTCCATACTTAGACTTAGGAGGTTGTTGTCGAGACCAACTCCTTGTCTTGTTGGCCATCTCCGCGAAGAGTTCTAGAGCATCTTCGGGAGTGAGCATCCTTAAGTCACCTCCGGCGGCTTGGTTGATCATCCTTGTATTCTCAAAATCAAGGGACCTAGCAAAGATGTCCGCCAAGCTCCATTCGGCGAAGTTATGATGAGGACAAGACCGAAGAATGGCTTGGAACCTATTCCAAGTCTCATGGAAGAGCTCTCCCTTGTGTTGTATGAAGTGGTTGATACGGTCTCGGATTGCATCCGTCATATAGGGAGGAAAGAATTCTTCAAGGAAAGCTTCGGCTAGGCCCTCCCATGTAGTGAATGTTCTACTAGGTTGGTTCTCCAACCAAGACTTGGCTCTACCTTTGAGTGAGAAGGGGAAGAGTCGGAGTCGTATGCAATCCGGGTGAACTTGATCATTCTTAACCGTGTCGCATATCTCCAAGAAGTCCTTGAGATGCCTAGATGGACATTCACCATCAATGCCATTGAACACCACTCCATTTTGAACCATTTGGATCATATTAGGCTTGAGCTCAAAGTTCCTAGCATTGACGGGTCTTCGAACAATGCTAGAGGCTGCCCCTTCAAGAGTAGGGCGAGCATAATCCGCCAAGGTACGTCTTGCAACCCCGTTGTGAGTGATCATCATCATTAGTGTGGTGTGAATGTACCGATTGGTCATCGTCATCCCCGTGTTGAGACATAGTGTGGTGTGAGATGCGATCAACTTCTTCTTCTTCAACTATAGGAGGTGAGGAAGTGGTAGGTGACTTGAGCACTTGTTCTAGTCCTTGGATTCGTGCTTGAAGACGAGCTGAACGCCTCATGCACTAACCCAAAATCTCCTACAAACAAGCACAACAAACACACCCGAGTAATACAACGATGCGGGATAACAAAACCAAACAACAAGTAAAAGGAAGCAAAAACTAAATTGGAAGGAAGTGAATAGATCGGTCCACTACTAAGTGCTTTCAAAGGATTGAGAAAGTTCCCCGGCAACGGCGCCAAAAACTTGGTAAAAGCGTGTTTACCAAGGTCGTATTCCTCGGGTTCTCTCAATGGCCTCTACTCACATTCCTCGTAGACGGTCTATTCATTTGAAAGGAGTTTTGATTTGAAAAAGACTTTAAAAACTTAAAGGCAACTAAAAGGAAGAAAGAAGAATAATGAGGTGCAAGTCAAAGACAAAGGGGCTCTCTTGGTGGGTAGTTTCATCATGCTCAAGATGTCTAATTGAACAAACAAGTCAATCAAGATCGAGTTTGCATTCGGATGACCATGCATTTCACTTTTTTAGACTCGATGCACTCTCGTAGCACCTAATCCCTATCCCAATACCACTCAATTTAGGCTCTCGCTCTCAAACTAAGTGAAAATAGGATGCATTCTAAGTGTTTGATGAAATGCCAAGACACAAGACCCTCTCTTAAGACTCTATGACCACAAGGCTAGGCACAACACTCTCATATCAATGCCCTAACACTAAGAGATTCACCCAAAAGGCCTTTTCAAACTCAATTGAATGAAAATCCACATGCACACCAAGTGTTCGATAAAATGCCCAAGAGAGAAATCAAGTGAAAATGGTTGAAATAAGATGATCTAATCTCTTAGAACACACTCACTTCAATCCCTAGACCTACAATCTATGCAATCCAAGCACTCTCATGCGTCAAATTACAATGAATGGACCAAATCAAGCAAACATGGCAAAAAATGGCATTAAGAACAAGTCTAGGAATCATCCTCATACAACCAAGATCAATCATGGCAAGTTCTATACAATCATCTCTCTATCATAGCACAACTATTCTACCCATCCAAGATGAACCCTAGAAAATCAGCCACACATGGCCAAGGGAGTAAAGAGAGAAGAAGGAAGAATGGTCACCAAGAACACCATGGATGAATCCTTGAGATGATCTTCACTTCTCCACTTGTAAGCACTTCTCCCAAGGTTTGTTGGCTTCAATCCTAGCTCTAATAGCTTCAAATTGCTCCAAAAACGTGCTTTAGGGTTTGAGGGTTCGTGGAAATGTGTTTGAGGTTCAAGAGATATGATCTAATTGCCCAAAATGGCCAAAATCAAGAGTATTTATAGTGCAGGGGATAGTGCACGGCGTGCACCCCTGCACGGCGTGCATAGTGCACGGCGTGCACCCCTGCACGGCGTGCACATCTGCACGGCGTGCACCCCCTGCACTCTGCAGAAGACCCGATCTTGCAAGGCTCACATCTCCCTCGTCCGGCCTCGAAATGACCTCCCGTTTGCTCCTATACGCTCCTTGTTATCCGTACTTTGAAGCCAGAACCTGAAAATGCACAGAGCAGCTCCAATAGCCCACGAATTTTGGCTCCAAAGTGGCTACCGGACAACAAAATGACACTTTGCACAAAATCTCAAATAAACGCATAAAAGTCATGTCATTTCACGAATAAACACGGGCATATCATAGGTCATTCATAAGCTTAAAATGCACTGATTAAAGTCACATCACAACCCTTCCTCAAATTCCATTTGTAGGAACTTGTACTCACATTCCTGGAGCCACTGCTCTGCCACCTCAGGATCAGCTGCTTCCCCAATGAACTCCCCAAAATTCCATCCCTTCAACAGACTCAGCTGAAACCTAGGAGCCCCTCCTCCAAAACCCGAGTTCCCAGTGGACCTACTTCCCCTTGCTTGACTGGATTCACTACAGGAGGACATTAAACCTTTCAGTTGACCGCTCAAGAAACTTCAAACAACTCAATTCACCACTTGATTTCAAAACATCCCACCCATTTAAAACAGTTTGACAAAAACCCTTGGAATGTCGGTCCCGTACCGATGTCTCATCCTCCCTCCCAACGAGGTTAATTACTCCCCAAAGAGAGAAGATAATCAACCGGTACAGCAGCGACAAACCAGGCTCTGATACCATTTGTAACACCCGTTCCGAATCAACCCGAGTAAACCCGTGGTTGAGCCGGTCCCAGGTACTACCGAGTAAAAACAAGGGTAAAACAGTGAAATTGGCGGTGATCAAAAGACAATAAAAACATGGGAGGCCTCCATAGAAACGCGAAACTGAAATCCGAGTACAATCCAATCCATCATAAATCCTCCAAACCAACATAAATCAGAAAGTACATAAAAAAGAACCCCAAAATCCCATAGTCAACTGAAATGAACAGAAAAGTCAACTCCGCGTAATCCCAGTCTTCACCTCATGGCTTCCGTCCAGAACTTCACGAAATCAACCTCGAACTCAAACTCCTCAGCTACCTCTACTAGCCACGAGATCCTGAAAGGGGAAAAGGGATCAATTTCCTATTGAAATTGAGTGAACCCACTGGGCCTACCTACACGTTGTCCTACTCTATGGAGCGGTCCCAACTCCGCACAAGACATCCAACAATGGAACCAAACCCAACCCCCCTTTCCATATTTTAATTCCCTAAAAGCAGTCTAGGTGATCACGTTGGTCAGTTCTTGTTCTCAAGCACAATTCATAACAATAGAATCACACAGAACTAATACATCAATCCACGGCACACACAGCATCATCACATCACATCCATCAACCAAGTCACTACCACAACCACAAGCACACAAACATTCACGTTCATATTATCTAGGTGAGTTATTAGGCGCCAAGGAGTTATCCACACCACCACCGGCCGGCCGACGCACTTCCCTACCGCATGAAAAGTCCTCGCGCTCCCCTACCGCATGGGGAACGCGTTCTCATTAACCATCATCATCATCATCAATCTCATCATCAATCTCATCATCAATCTCATCACTCCCTTGACACCCATGTCAAGGGGATCCACCCCAATGGATACGACTCAACAACCAGTACCTCGGGTGGGGTAGTGTGGGCTCCTTCCAGTTCTATTTCCAACATACATTTCTCAACATCACATTCTCAACTCATACATCACATCTACTACCAACATACAACACAAATCAGCCACATCTCATTCAAAGTCCATAGTTCACAACACATCTCGTCCTCCATGCCCCTGTCATGTTCACAACACACACATCACAATCAATAGGATAACCGGCTAGCTCACCGGCCTCCCCCACCTGCAAGTACAGGGGAAGCCATGTCATGAGTCTAGGGGTCACCCACCTGTTCCTCTTATTCAGAGCGACCCCACATTGGTAGGGCAACTCTCCTGCGTCCACAACCAGCAATTCATAATATCATAGCACCCACACTCATTTCCCAACCATCCTAATTCTCATTTCTATGTCAATCCGTTACTTAATTCACTTCAGTTCACACCCAACCCCAAATCATAGCAATCAACAACAACAATCAACCACGGCAATAATCAATAGCAATCAAGTACATTCACAGAACAGTTTATCCCCTTTTACGCTCATCATTTTCATGCATAACCTAGGTTTTGTTCTAAGTCCAATTGAAGCTCCTCACGCTGTCCAAACTACTTAAACAACGCTAAGCCCTCACCTGGAATAGAAGACGAGGCTCTAATCGTCTTCTAGTTCCCCAGAAACTTGATTCCCAACCACCAAACTCGTAGCTCTACCTTTCCTTACTGCTCACGACCTACACCCAGAAACCCAAAATGGAGGTTAGCGATCTCTTCTCCTCGTCGCTACGAAACCATAGCAACAAACGGAACTCAATTCCGACCTCTACAGCTCCCGGAATCACCCTTCGAAGATTGCTCGCACTAGGTTCGTCAATGGCTTTTCGGGGAGAGAGAAAGGGGAAAGAAGTTATGAATTTCCGTGCAAATCCGTCCTTTATGCACGAAAAGTGCGCCTGGTATGTCAAAAAGTGCGCCGACGCACTTTGGCCCCAAAAAGGCGCACTTTTGGAATTCTGTCAAAATTCCGCCGAATGCTATTACAGAAGTGCGCCTGGCACTTTCAAAAGTGCGCCTGCGCACTTCAGGGCCCAAAATCGCCACTTTTTGGTGCATCACCGTTCCCCTCTTTGCAACTTCGACCCAACTTAAACCCCAATGACCCAAACCTCAAGGGGAGCTTAAGAGCACTGATTCCAGTACCCTAGTCCACCGATCTTGAGTTCCAAACCGTTTGGTTGAGCGGGGATATTACAAGAGGGTTGCTTATAGCTTGTGAAATCCTCTTGAGGGCGCTCGCTTTCTCTAACCATCTTAAAGAGCTCCTCTAGCATGGAAGGCGGTGGAGAATGTTGTTCATGACTTGTGAAATCTTCTTGATAATACTCCGACAAAACTTGATGGTAGGGTGGAGAAGGATAATGACATTGCTCATTCCACATGGGTGTTGAAGCTTGTTGATCTTGATCCCACCATTGGCTATCTCCCTCACAAGTTCCTTGGTAGTAGTTGGATGAAGTAGGATGACCATAATATGGGTTAGGAGATTGATTCCACCCTTGATAGGTACCATAACCATTACCTTCATTCCACGAAATCATCTTACTTGCAACCTTGCTCCCATGAACTAAGTGAGGTAGAGAATGGATTGATGGATAAGGGACCTACAAACACGCACAACAAACACAACCAAGTAGTACAACAATGCGGGATAACAAAACCACAAAACAAATACAAAAACAAATAACAAAGAAGCAAAACTAAAACGGAAGGAAGTGAATAGAACGGTCCACTACTAGATGCTTTCAAAGGATTGAGAAAGTTCCCCGGCAACGGCGCCAAAAACTTGATGCGCGAGATTTAACTCACAACAATCAAGGTCGTATTCCACGAGGGCTCTCTCAAAAGCTAATACTCACACGGTTCATAGACGGTCTATTCATTTAAAACAAGAGTTTGGTTTGAAATAAGAACAAATGAAAACATAAAGAAAACTAAGCAAACAAACAAAAGGGTGCAAATCAAAGGTAAAGGAGGTTAACTTGGAAAGATAGGTTCATCATGCTCAAGAGGTATAAATGCACAAACAAGCCAAACATGATCGAGGAATGCAATCGAATGACCATGCAAATCCCTAATATAGACTCAATGCACTCTCGTCGCACTAAATCCCTATCCTAGAACCACTCAACCTAGGCTCTCGCTCTCAAGCTAAGTGACTAAGGATGCATTAAAGGTGTTTGATGAAATGCCAAGCTACAAAACCCTCTCCTATGACTCTATGACCACTAGGCTAGACACCACACTCTCATGTCAATGTCCTAACACTAAGAGAATCATCAAAAGAATAATCAAAGCTCAATTGAATGAAAAACCTAATGCACACCAAGTGTTCGATAAAATGCACAAGTGAGAAATCATGCAACCATGGTTGAATTGAGATGATCTAATCTCTTAGAACACACTCCCTTCAATCCCTAGACCTACAATCCATGTAATCTAAGCACTCTCATGCATTACATCACAAATAATAGACCAATCAAGCCATAGCCATCAATGGAATTAACAACAAGTCATAGAGACCATCTTCTTACAATCCAAGATCAATCATAGCATGTTTGTACAATTCACCTCTATCCTAGCACAACCACCTATCAATCCAAGAAAACCTAGGAAATCAGCCACACATGTCCAAGGAAACAAAAGAGAAAGAAAGAGAGATGATCACCAAGAACACCATGACAATCCTCCTCTTGCAAGCTCCTCTCCAAGGTTGTGGGCTTCAATCCAAGCTCCTCTACTTTGATTTGCACCTTGCTCTAGGGTTGTGGAGGATTGGTTGATGAGGAGAAAGTGTTTGAGAAGTTGAGAGAAAAGGGTTTTGAAGAAGGCTGAAATCTCAATTAATGAATTCCTCCCTCAAGTTGAACGCGACTCCTCTTTATATACTCGGCCGATTTTGCTTCATATTTTCGGCGAAAACTTCATAAGGTTTACGCCGAAAATTCCTTCATAAATCACCGATCCAGCCTCGCATTCCTTCTCATGTTTTCGGCGAAAATACTGTAAAGTTTTCGCCGAAAACCTCTTTGAAGATCAAGCCTCCGCCGACTGCTTAGAATTTTCGGTCCGAGAACTCTAGGTTCTCGGCGAAAATTCCTTTAGCTGAAAGTGCATTTTCTCCAATCTTGCATCGGTCGTATCTCCTCCGTCCCAGCTCCGATTGACCTCCCGTTTGATCCCACGTGCTCCTTGTCACCAGTACTTCAATGCCAAGACCTGAAAATACAAAAAAAAACACCTCCAATAGATATGGAAATGGCCTCAAAGTGGCAACCGGGCAACAAAAGGACACTTAGCACAAAACTTCAATAAAAGCATATTAAGCATGGCATTTAAGGATCAAACACGGGCATTTCATAGGCTAATCGAAGGCTTAAAATGCACCAAATATAGTCACATCAAATTCCCCTACGACTAAGCTTTGCTTGTCCTCAAGCAAATGAACTAGAAAACATCCAAGCTCACAAATGACAAGATCGGCCCATTGAGATTCAAGCAATAACAATTCGGCTTAAACTGTTCCACGAACAAACTCAACCAACACATGCAAGAACGTCAACCAAACAAGTCTAGACCTCACTATTTCCTGCACACTTCAAGTAGTGGTTAATTGGGATACAGAAAAACCGACCACGATAACACCAACTCTAATTAAAAGGACTTGAACCGGAAAATGGAATGGAAAAGGCGGGGGTGAGAGAATTTTTGAGAGTGATGAGTGATCGTGATGTGGCTATCGACTCGACTTCATCCACTTCTAAATCCGCACTTTACAAACTCTGGCTAGGATCAAGGGCTACATTTGAAAACTCTTTTTTTTTCTTTTCTTTCCATTTTCATCATTTTTTTTCTTTTTTTTCTCTCTCTACTGCATACTAGTGCTCGATCCAACACTTCACTTAGATGTTGAACCTGCCTAGCTCACAGCTTTTGCCTTTGCTAGTGCTCAACTCGACACTTCACTTAGGTGTCGAGCTTGCCTAACTTAGCTTTTCTTTTCGTTTCTTTTCTTTTGAACATTTTCTTTCCAAATTAGCCACTTGATCCTTAGCCCCTTACAACTTCAACACAAGATTTGAATTGGATTCCATCTAATCTCAAGCCACAATCACGAGGGATCAAAAAGGGAAAGAAGAACATGGAAAAGGGGAAGAAATTCTGATTGCCTTCATCATCTTATTCCGGTGTTATCGAGTGGTACAAAAACATGTATCAAACCAATCACCAACATACAAGAGTGATAAATTCTCTGTTCTGGCCTAGACTCATTTGATATTAGCTCTAACATGCTGGTTGGTGCGCAAATTAATGCACACAAAGTTTTACTCGCTAGATCGCTCTAGCGAGATCGTTAATCCCAAGGGTCTTTCCGTTTCTATTACTCAACGATTGTGAGGTAAGCTATTCGGGGTTTTTGTCGATGGTTTGAATTGGGTTTGTGAACTAATTAATCTAAGAAAGCGATTTAAATCAAGCAAACAAGCAAAGCAGATTGGAGTTTCTAAGAAAGACTAAGGCGGTTGTTCAGACTCGAATCCACGCTAGTTCGGTTTAGATGGATGAAACTATGCAATCGACGAAATTCAACAGACTAGACGACTCGGCAAATCCTTTTGTAATCTCTACTCCATGGTCAGGCCGTAGAGATTCAATTCTATCAAACCTACAAGCTCCTATGGTCAAGCTAACTTGCAAGCAATCAAGAACGATTAAGAATAGCGAAATGCCACAAAAATCATGCAAAGAGATTAGGTTCTGACAATCCTATGGTCAAGTTATTGGAGAACCTAACGACCTCCTAAACTCTAGAATGAAAAGCGTTCATGGTCAGACCCGCAATTCAAAGATAAATCCAGAAACTAACAATTGATCAAGTTGCTAGAATCAAAAAGTTTAAATTAGGGTTTGGGAGAAATCGCATCAAGTCTGAAAGATCATCGATTAACATAAACGGGTTAGAAACCCGAAATCATCCATACAAAATCCTATCTAACGCTTCATCTAATCTAAACAACCCTAGAGGTTTAGCCAGACATCGTTACAGAAGAAATCTCAGAAACAAAGAAGAAGAAATCTGGAGTAGAAGTCGTCTTACTCCGAGTAGACCTAATCTCGATTAATCCTTGAAACTCCTGAGTCAATCCTCGCTATTCCTCGCTCAATCGCGTCTCCAAAGCTTCGTCTTCTCCTCCGAAAGTGTCTGGTTCGTCAGAGAGAAAATGCAAAACTCCAGAAAATCCAGTGTCTCTTCTCTCTCTTCGAAATTGGGTTAAAAACCCAATTTCCGTCGAACTGCTGAAAATTGGCCAAATGTGCGCCTGGCGGGGTCAAAAAGTGCACCGGCGCACATTGACCCCTAAAAGGCGCACAGTTTGAATATTCCGCCGAAAGTTTGCTGAATTAATTGAAAAGTGCGCCTGGCACTTCTAAAAGTGCGCCGGCGCACATTTTCCTCTGAAAACCGCACTTTTTGATGCTGCTTCTTGCTCCGAACTTCTTTCGGCAATTCCAACCTCATTTGTGCTCCGAATTGATCCCCGTTTGAACAGCGAAGCTCGTAGAAAAGTCTTCTACGATGTGAAATCCTGAAATCTCATCAAAATAACTTGAAAACACGTCAAACGACCCAAAAGAGGGCCAACGAGAAATCAAACATAATTTACAATAAAATCATTCAAGTTCATCACAATTCAGGGTCAAACAAGAGGAATGTCGTACAAATGTGGCGAGATAAACGCGGTAAATCTAACGTCATCAAATCACCCCACACTTAAACTTTTGTTTGTCCTCAAACAAGAACTTTACCACAACAATGCACCAACTTGAATGAGCAAACCGAAAACCTCTTGGTTCCTAGAAAGATGTATACGGTGCTTCTACCAATCAAGAGGATTACCCAACTAACCACACAATTAGGAACCAATCTTTTGCCAGAGTGAAAGAGGAACAAGACTTTAACGAGCTAGTGAACAACATGACTTGATAAAGGCAAGACATTACTTACTTCCGCAACACTTACTCTAGGACGCAACCTGACACTTGCTAGATAAGGGGACACGACTTGAACAAAATTAAAGAACCCATTTTTTTTTCTTCTTTTCTTTCTTTCTTTCTTATTTTTTCCTTTTTTTTCCTCGAATGGTCGGTACAGTGTGGATACTACTAGGTATGGAGCAGCCGGAAACCTTTGGAATTCCGCGTTATCCTAGACCCCAGCCACGATCGGGAGTAGGTTAAAAAAAGAACGCCACATTGAGACTTCCCTTTGGGACTACAGCAATGGGCAGGCACGTATGCCAGCTCGTGAATCGACCCACAACTTCAATACCGAACCACTCATCTTCAGATATTCTCTGATTGGAACTTTAACAACACTTTAAAGACACGAAATTAAAAGATCCCTTATCTAGACTCGATCATGGCATTGAACTAGAGAATTCGAGCATCAGACAGACCAAGTCGTACACATTAACAAGTCAATTGTTCACTAACACGATAAGGGCAAGTTCCTAGAATACTTCAAGCAAGAAGAGAGGGAGATGGTCATAATTCAGGTTCTCACACACATTTGGTTAAAGCCAAAGCACCACATCAATCTCACCATATGGAAGACAGTAGGCAATCCGAGAAGTTATTAAGCAATGTGGAAAATTACTTGCTACCGAGAATGGGAAGCTGTGAAAGAGTGACAAAACAAGGCACAATCACCGCCCATTACTTGGCAAAATATGCAAATGAACACCCCACCCCACACTTAAATTTGGACATTGTCCTCAATGTTCACACCAAACAATTAGTATGAAAAACAAAAGTGTTTAGGGGTACCAGGAAGTAGATCATAAGGTGTCCATAGAAAGCATCAGTAATTCGTCGGCATGAACGTCCTGATCAAAACTGGATGCACAAGAGGTTTGGCCATATATCCTGAGTTAAATGGAAAAGAGAAAACATCACACGATCAGAGCATTCAGATGATAACAGTACATATGACTCGACTCAAGGTTCACAAAGACTGAAAAGAACAAACCGACTCAAAATTCACTCCGCATGAGCTAGACTTAACGGTAATAATCAATGTTCAGGACAGAGCAAACATGCTGAGATGTGCAAACCACCATCCAAAATATCACGCAATGCAACCAAGTGATCGGGATCGAATCATGCTTAGTACGGTTCAACAAAGTAGCCATGACATCAAGTTGAATCAAATAGACGATCACAAAGAAGTCAATCATCCTGTCTAAATCAACCAACTAGTCAAACATGGAGCATCAAACATTTAGAACTGGCACTAAGGTAAAATTTTCAATATGGCTGAAACAAGCTACAATCAATCCAAATCAATCTCTCCAAAATGCTTAAACACACCCTAGGATCATTCAAAAACACCCTACATCAACAGAATTCATCCAACCCCAAAAATCCCCAAATTGCAAAAACTCGGTATGGTAAAGTACCTTACATCAGGCAATTCATCAAGCAAACGAAGTCCAAACAAGCAACGATTCAAAATAGAGCTATCTTAGATAGTCAATTGCAAAAATCCAAGGTCAATTCAACAAAACCCCAAATTCCGAAAATTAGGGTTCTTAGCTCTAAAATCACCAATCCGAAAATTTCAATGAAACTGAACAAAATTTGGTGCAATAGATTCGTAGTGAAGTGTAGAGCAACTTACCTCAAAGGAGTGATAGCAAATTCCTCATGAAAATTGACCAACGAACCAAAAATCACCAAACCTAGGTTTTACTCGACCCAAGCTTGAAACTCGGCCAAAATCAGCGAAAATTGGTTGGGCAAGGGCAGAATCAAGTAGGGAATGGGAAGAGGTGAAAATTTTGGTATGGGTTCATGAAAATTGGAGGTTTTGAGTAAAAATAGGTTGAAAACTCGAAGAACAAGGGGTGCTTCTCTTTTTGTTCTTGCTGGATTCGGAGAGAGAGAGTGTGAAAAAGTGGCTTTGATCCGAAAATGCTAAGGGAAGGAGGGAAAACGCGTTTTTGAGGGCAAAAGTGCGCCTGGCACTTTCAAAAGTGCTCTGGCGCACAAAACCCCCCATAAGGCGCACATTCTGAATATTCGGACGAGAGTTCTGAAAATAAATTGAAAAGTGCGCCTAGCACTTCAAAAAGTGCGCCTAGCACATTTGCTTCCAAAAACCGCACATCCTGAATATTTCGCCGAGAGATTTGAAATTTAATTAAAAAGTGCGCCTGGCACTTCGAAAAGTGCGCCGGCGCACATCTCCCTTTAAAAACCGCACTTTTTGACCTGATACTCGAAAAATCAATTAAATCATGAAAAATTCACCTAAAATCCGAGGTTTTAAAACGACCAAATCACGAAATTGACTCTCAGGGACTGACACACACACAAAACTGACGCCACGACTCTACCACGGACTCGACTCAATAAATTAAAAGACTCCAGACTCGGGTTGCCTCCCGAGAAGCGCTCTCGTTTTACGTCTTTGAGCTAGACGATACCTGGTTTACGGTGCCTCGAGACGAAACTCCTCAGCCACACCGACGAATGCTCCAGCTACATATGGCTTCAAACGATGGCCATTTACCTTAAAAGGTTCCTCTCCGGCCTTGAAAATTTCCACGGCCCCATGGGAAAGGGCTTTAGACACCGTAAATGGACCCATCCAACGGGATTTCAGCTTGCCTGGGAAAAGATGTAGCCGTGAATTATAAAGGAGCACTTGATCCCCTTCTTTGAACTCCTTGTTCCCTCGCAAACGTGAATCGTGGAGCTTCTTAGTTCGCTCCTTGTATATCTTCGAGCTCTCATAAGCTCGATCTCTCCATTCCTCAAGCTCTAACAGCTGCAATTTCCTCTCTTCACCTGCAATACTAGCATCCAGGTTCAGTAGCTTAAGGGCCCAGTAGGCTCAATGCTCGAGCTTTACTGGGAGATGACACGCTTTCCCATATACCAGAAAATATGGGGAGGTACCTATAGGCGTTTTAAAGGTCGTCCTATATGCCCAAAGTGCGTCATCAAGCTTGGTGGACCAATCCTTAGAGGATTGATCAACGGTTTTCTCAAGAATCCGTTTCAATTCCCGGTTTGACACCTCGACTTGACCACTCGTTTGAGGGTGGTAAGCCGTAGACAAACGATGGGTAACACCAAACTTCTGGCACACCTTATCAAATTGACCTTGAAAATGAGTTCCACGGTCACTAATGATGGTTCGAGGTGCACCAAAACGAGAGAAAAGTTTCTTAAGGAACTTTCCAACAACTCGGGCATCGTTAGTGGGGAGGGCTTGAGCTTCTACCCATTTCGATACATAATCCACAGCCACGAGTATGTACTTGTTACCAAAAGACGGAGTGAAAGGACCCATAAAATCGATCCCCCACACATCAAAAATTTCAACAACCACAGACACTCGTTGAGGCATTTCATCGCGTTTAGAGATCTTACCTGCCCGTTGGCATGCATCGCACGCCTTGATGAAATCCTGGCAATCCTTGAAGATGGTAGGCCAGAAGAATCCAGAAGCCAAGATCTTTCGAGCAGTTCGGTTTGCTCCATGATGGCCACCGACAGGCCCAGAATGGCAATGCTCCATTATGTCTCCAGCCTCCGCTAGGGTTACGCACCTCCGGATGATGTCGTCAGAGCCAATCCGGAACAAATAAGGATCATCCCAGAAGTACTTCTTAACCTCTGTAAAGAACTTCCTCTTTTCTTGACGGGAGAAATCCGTCCTCACTTCACCAGTGGCTAGATAATTAGCGAGGTCAGCAAACCAAGGACCCTCTGCCTCTTTAATCATTATAGCAAATAGGTGTTCCTCCGGGAAAGTTTCCCGGATTGCTAAATTATCACCAGAACTCTGCTCATGCCTCTCCAATCGTGACAAATGATCCGCAGCCACATTCTCCGACCCTTTCTTGTCTTGGATCTCAAAATCAAATTCTTGCAAGAGAAGAATCCAGCGGATTAGCCTTGGCTTAGCATTCGTCTTGCTCATAAGATGTCGGATAGCTGCGTGATCTGTGAAGACAGTAATTTTAGCAAAAAGAAGATAAGAGCGGAACTTATCAAAGGCAAAGACCACCGCTAGCATCTCCTTTTCGGTAGTTGTATAATTCCGTTGAGCTTCATTCATTGTCTTACTGGCATAGTAGATAGTCCTGAACCTCTTCTCAATCCGCTGCCCCAAGACCGCTCCAACAGCATAATCGCTCGCATCACACATAAGCTCGAATGGCAGATCCCAATTTGGAGCTACAACCACAGGTGCTGAAACAAGCTTATTCCTCAGAGTCTCGAATGCTGTCATGCACTTCTCGTCAAAGAGGAAAGGAACCTCCTTCTCCAGTAATCGAGTCATAGGCAAGGTGATTTTTGAAAAATCCTTGATAAACCGCCTATAAAACCCCGCATGACCCAGAAAACTTCTTACTGCTTTGACGGAAGAAGGAGGCGGTAGCTTGGCAATGGTGTCGATCTTTGCAGGATCAACCTCAATACCCTTCTTCGACACTTTGTGCCCAAGCACAATGCCCTCTGTCACCATGAAATAACTCTTCTCCCAGCTAAGAGCTAAATTTGTGGCTTCACATCTCTTAAGGACTCTCTCAAGGTTCTTCAAACCATGCTCAAAAGAACTTCCATAAACCGAGAAATCATCCATAAATACCTCCACAGCATCTCCAATAAGCTCATCGAAGATACCCATCATGCATCTCTGAAACGTAGCAGGCGCGTTACAGAGTCCGAAGGGAATTCTGCGGTAGGCAAAAGTACCAAACGGGCATGTGAAAGTGGTCTTTTCTTGATCATTCGGCGCGATGGGAATCTGAAAATACCCGGACATCCCATCCAGGAAGCAGTAATACTCATGACCCGCCAAACGCTCCAACATCTGATCAATAAAAGGAAGGGGGAAATGGTCTTTCCTTGTTGCATCATTTAATCGTCTGTAATCAATACAGACTCTCCATCCGTTAACTGTCCTAGTAGGGATAAGCTCCCCTGCTGCATTAGGAACCACGGTGATGCCTCCCTTCTTAGGCACACAATGAACCGGGCTCACCCAGTTACTATCAGAGATGGGATAAATAATCCCAGCATCCAGAAGCTTGATCACCTCCTTCTTTACAACCTCCATCATGTTCGGATTAAGACGTCGTTGAGGTTGTCTAACAGGTCTCTGGTTCTCCTCGAGGAAGATGTGATGCATACAGTGAGACGGATGAATTCCCTTTATATCTGTCACCCTCCAAGCAATAGCACGCATATGCCTCCTAAGCAACCGTATGAGCTCATCCTTCTGCGGTTGAGTGAGGGTCGAGTTAATTATGACCGGAAGCTTAGAGTCATCTCCCAGTACGCATACTCTAAGTTCGGAGGCAGATCCTTCAACTCAAGTTCCGGAGCTTCTTCATATGAAGTTAAAAGTCGACGCTCCGGTGGCGGTGTGAAAGCAGTTTGCGGAACCTGGTCCACATATTCCTCTTCTTCATAAACGCTCATAGATGCTACCTGTTCATCCCGAATTGCTCCTGCATCAACAAACTGACCAGAAATAATACACTTCTCTAGCGAGTCTTCACTCACTAGGTTAGTAAAAACAGAGGTAGAAAGCACAGTTACAGTTTCTTCAACAGCACACAAGTCATCGTAGTGGTGAGGAAATTGAATGCTATTATCTAAACGAAATGTAGCATGATCTTTTCCTACCCTAAGAGTTATAGTACCTCCTAGCACATCTATGAGAGAACCGGCTGAATACAAGAATGGACGACCAAGAATCAACGGCATATCAGCATGAGCATCAATCACGACAAAATCAGTAGGAAACTTGAATGGACCAACTTCAAGAATAACATCTTCTAAAATACCCCTAGGCACAGCAGAAGATTTATCAGCTAATTTTACGTTCATGCGAGTTGGTTTAAAATCAAGCATTCCTATATCAGAAGCTAAGCTATATGACATGACATTGATGCTAGCTCCTAGATCTGCTAAACCACGTCCAACACGGAAGGTACCAATACGACAAGGTAGAGTGAATGAACCTGGATCGCGGCGCTTAATGGGAAGCTTGTTTAGCACAATGGTCGATACCTCCTCATTAAGCTCCAAGTCTTCAAAGAGCTCCGGGAAGTTCGCTTGTTCTTCCTCCGTGAGAGCTAAAAGTTCTTGCAACTTCAACTTGTTGGTGGCTAGCATCTTCATGTACTTGGCAAACTTCGGCATCGTCACAATCATCTCCTTCATCGACATATCAACGTGAACCTTGTTCAGCATCTTCAGGAATAGCTGGTACTGAGCATCGTAGAGATCCTTATTAAGCCTGGCAGGATAAGGTGCCCGCGGCTTGTAAGGGTTGGCCACCGGTATTGGAGATGAGGGAATAACCGGTGTCTTTTCCTCTTCTGGCTGCTGAATCTGTTCCTCTTCCTCCACGTCCTCTTCTTCAATGAGATGAGGAGGAGGAATTAAAGTCGGCACCTGCTTCATGGGAATATCTGCCAGCTTCTTTCCAATTCTTGTTTCCACAGCTCCCACATGTTCATTTGGTTCGGATTAGGGAGAGTGGTGGTAGGTAGAGATCCAATACCCTTCTCCTTAAGAAGATTTGTGATTCCTGCCATTTGATTTGCCAGCTTCTGGAGAGAAGAGTCGTGGTGTGAGATGTCCTTCTTGTTTGACTGAGTTTCAGCCAAAATCTTATCCATCTTATCCATCATGAGATCGGAATAGGACTTAGGCGCATAAGAGCTTGCACCACCGTTGTTGTTCTGATTCTGGTTCTGGTGCTGGTTCTGGTTCTAGTTCTGATTCTGATTCTGATTCTGATTGTTATACCAGCCGCCTCTGTTTTGCCATTGGGAATTCTGATTTTGATTCCCATAATTTCTTTGGTAACCCACTTGATTTCCTTCCTGAAACTGATTCTGATTTTGGTTGTTGTTCCAGTTCCCTCTGCTCTGCCATTGGGAGTTTTGATTCTGTTAACCATTGGAATTTCTGTAATTGTTGTTCTGGTTCTGGTAATTCCTCTGGTTCTGTCCACCAACATAATCAACCTCCTCTTGTTGTTGGTCTGGGTTACCCTCAATCTTCCAATTACAACTCTCTGCTGTATGATCTGGACCACCACAGTTTGAACACGGGGCGGTGATAGCCGCTACAGTCGCCGCCGTAGAAGCAGATGAAGGAGTGGTTCTAGAAAGCATCTTGAACCCTGGCGGTGGAGCTGTAGGAACACCCGGTGAAGGAGCTATCTTAGCCCTTTCCAACTCATGTTTTAATCTCTGCACTTCCATCTCTAGTTTCGAGTTATCCAACTCCAACTGACTTTGAACAAGGTTTACTGGTGCAGGAACTGTGGGAATAGGGTATTGGGCATCAGCAGAAAATCTCATTTGCCCCAGACTCCTGTCGTCCACCTTTAAGGGATTAGCTTGCATTAGAGACTTGATCCTCATGGCAAAGGCCTTGCAAGCAGCCAAAGCCGCGGCTGCGGTCATATCATCCAAGTCTGTATTCAGCTGTAAAGAGAAATCCTTCCTCTTCTCATAATCCAAGCCTCGGAGGAATATAGAGAACTTGTTGTAGTCATCCCATCCATGGTGAGGACAAGCTCGGAGAAGCCCTTGAAATCTTTGCCAAGCCTCATAGAAGTTCTCCTCCGGACCACTTGTGAAACCTGTTATCTGTGCCCTGAGTGCATCGGTTCTGGAAGGGGAGAAGAACTCTTCTAGGAATGCTTTAGCCAGACCATCCCACGTAGTGAAGTGATTCGCAGGATGATCATACAACCACAGTTCTGCTTGACCCTTCAGAGTGAAAGGAAAAAGCTGAAGCTTAACTGCATTATGATCCGCTTCATTGTTGGAGACTGTATGAGCCAGCCTCAAGAAGTTCCTCACATGAGCATTCGGGTCCTCATTAACACCTCCAGAGAAAGTGTTCCCGTTTGCTTGAATCATGTTGATCAAGTGAGATGGAATGTGCAGATTCCGAGTTCCCGTGTTGGGAATCTGAATGCACGAAGCTTGTCCCATCTATGGTCGGTCGATCATAATCCTTCAATGTCCTTACTGCCGCCATAATTTCTATCTCAGGTGGAGTAGGAGGATCTGTGGGAGAATCAGGACGGGGCGGATCAGTAGTAGCAATGGTGGACGGTGAAGGTGTGGATGAAGATGTGAAAAGGTTCTTCTTTGTTTTAGGTGTCTTGGCTGGAGGAGGAGGAACCGGAGTAGTGCCGAAGTGAGTATAGAATACTCTACCCTTTTCAGCTATGCGCTTACTAGCCCGTTTTTCCTTCGAACCTGCAATCTTGCCTGAAACAACAAAAACAAGGAATACCAAGTAATACAAAAATGTGGGAGATAAGAAATGATAAGAGAGTGAATGAAAAGCTTAGACGCACAATGCCTTTCCTAGAAAAAGAAAAGTCCCCGGCAACGGCGCCAAAAACTTGGTGCGCAAATTAATGCACACAAAGTTTTACTCGCTAGATCGCTCTAGCGAGATCGTTAATCCCAAGGGTCTTTCCGTTTCTATTACTCAACGATTGTGAGGTAAGCTATTCGGGGTTTTTGTCGATGGTTTGAATTGGGTTTGTGAACTAATTAATCTAAGAAAGCGATTTAAATCAAGCAAACAAGCAAAGCAGATTGGAGTTTCTAAGAAAGACTAAGGCGGTTGTTCAGACTCGAATCCACGCTAGTTCGGTTTAGATGGATGAAACTATGCAATCGACGAAATTCAACAGACTAGACGACTCGGCAAATCCTTTTGTAATCTCTACTCCATGGTCTGGCCGTAGAGATTCAATTCAATCAAACCTACAAGCTCCTATGGTCAAGCTAACTTGCAAGCAATCAAGAACGATTAAGAATAGCGAAATGCCACAAAAATCATGCAAAGAGATTAGGTTCTGACAATCCTATGGTCAAGCTATTGGAGAACCTAACGACCTCTTAAACTCTAGAATGAAAAGCGTTCATGGTCAGACCCGCAATTCAAAGATAAATCCAGAAACTAACAATTGATCAAGTTGCCAGAATCAAAAAGTTTAAATTAGGGTTTGGGAGAAATCGCATCAAGTCTGAAAGATCATCGATTAACATAAACGGGTTAGAAACCCGAAATCATCCATACAAAATCCTATCTAACGCTTCATCTAATCTAAACAACCCTAGAGGTTTAGCCAGACATCGTTACAGAAGAAATCTCAGAAACAAAGAAGAAGAAATCTGGAGTAGAAGTCATCTTACTCCGAGTAGACCTAATCTCGATTAATCCTTGAAACTCCTGAGTCAATCCTCGCTATTCCTCGCTCAATCGCGTCTCCAAAGCTCCGTCTTCTCCTCCGAAAGTGTCTGGTTTGTCAGCGAGAAAATGCAAAACTCCAGAAAATCCAGTGTCTCTTCTCTCTCTTCGAAATTGGGTTAAAAACCCAATTTCCGTCGAACTGCTGAAAATTGGCCAAATGTGCGCCTGGCGGGGTCAAAAAGTGCGCCGGCGCACATTGACCCCTAAAAGGCGCACAGTTTGAATATTCCGCCGAAAGTTTGCTGAATAATTGAAAAGTGCACCTGGCACTTCTAAAAGTGCGCCGGCGCACATTTTCCTCTGAAAACCGCACTTTTTGATGCTGCTTCTTGCTCCGAACTTCTTTCGGCAATTCCAACCTCATTTGTGCTCCGAATTGATCCCCGTTTGAACCGCCAAGCTCGTAGAAAAGTCTTCTACGATGTGAAATCCTGAAATCTCATCAAAATAACTTGAAAACACGTCAAACGACCCAAAAGAGGGCCAACGAGAATTCAAACATAATTTACAATAAAATCATTCAAGTTCATCACAATTCAGGGTCAAACAAGAGGAATGTCGTACAAATGTGGCGAGATAAATGCAGTAAATCTAACGTCATCACTGGTTATAGGTTCTAAGTGAAACAGTTTACACGTCATTATGAAAGCTTGAAGTCAATTAAACACCAAAAGTCAAGAACCGAATGATTCTACAAAAAGGAAATTGACATTCAATTAAGATCATGCAAATTAAGATCATGCAACTCATCAAAGCATAGCCTTAGACTTCTACCGACAAAAATCACACCAAACCTCAAACTCCCCTACGACTAACATGAGCATTGTCCTCAATGATCAAGAGAGAGAGAGTAAGGTGGAACGAAGTTACCGCGGTGGTAGAGAGGAGCATAGGACGTAATAGAGGGAAAAGAATTCCATGATGATCCTTGGTGAAGAGTGATCCCAATTGCTTGTCAAACCTTATTCAAAAGCTAAAACAACACAAAAACCTCAAAGAACAATTAAAAGCAAAAAATTAAAGATAACATGGGGTGCCTCCCAAGAAGCGCTTGGTTACCGTCTTAAGCTCGACGATACCTGCGTTATGGTGTCCAACTTAGTACCTCTTTGATGTCAAGTAGCTTCTTCCATGATGAAGTTTGAGCTCCAAGTAGCAACATAAGCAAATGGTAGAATGACCAATGAGCTAAGCTTAAGTTCCAATTGTTACCTTGCCATGGCCTTCTACCATTGAGCTTAGGAGTTTGAGGAAGAATGTATGAAAGGGGATGCCATCGAGCTCCGTCGTCTCCATGTTGGTGATACCACTCAAGGAGTTTTCCGGTTCAAGTAGAGGTGGCTCCACTTCCACGGTTACCTTAGGAGGGGTAGAGATGCATATCTCCTTGGGTTCTTGGCACAAATACTTCATGATCAAGCAAGAAGATTGAAGAGCACTAACAATCTTTGGTGGGACCACAATAGAGTGGTGTTGTTCACTTTCGTGCTCCACTCTCGGTGTCACCTCTTCTTGAAGTGTCTCCAAATCATCTCTCACCTCCTCTAAAGGGTCATCATCCTCAAGTCTCCTTGATTCTTCTATCCTCACATCATTATCACATGGTGTTTCCATGGGAAAAACATGCACTTCAATCTCCTCCACTACCAAATCTTCTTCCGTATCAAGCTCTTCGGATTCACAAGTGTCATCTTCATCATCATAAGCGTACTCCACCTCCTTGGGCTGATTCTCATCCTCTAGAGCTTCCATGACGAGATTCATACTTTGAGCTAGGCGATTGAGCCGAGCCGCGTTGTCGTCCGCAATCTTCAAGAACTCATCTAGCATGGATGGAGAGGGAGAGTGTTGCTCCACCTTATGGGGTTGAAGATCATTTTCAAGCATCCCATTGATGTGTGCCATGCTTTGAGCTAAACGATTAAGTTGATTCGCATTGTCTTCCGCAATCTTCAAAGCTTCCTCAAGCGTGGCAAAGGTGGAGGAGGTTCCTCATAGCTTACGAACTCCTCTCGAGGACGCTCACTTTCCTTTACCATTTTCAAGAGCTCCTCTAGCATAGAAGAAGGTTGAGAGGGTTGCTCATAGCTTGTGAAATCCTCTTGAGGGCGCTCGCTTTCTCTAACCATCTTAAAGAGCTCCTCTAGCATGGAAGGCGGTGGAGAATGTTGTTCATGACTTGTGAAATCTTCTTGATAATACTCCGGCAAAACTTGATGGTAGGGTGGAGAAGGATAATGATATTGCTCATTCCACATGGGTGTTGAAGCTTGTTGATCTTGATCCCACCATTGGCTATCTCCCTCACAAGTTCCTTGGTAGTAGTTGGATGAAGTAAGATGACCATAATATGGGTTAGGAGATGGATTCCACCCTTGATAGGTACCATAACCATTACCTTCATTCCACGAAATCATCTTACTTGCAACCTTGCTCCCATGAACTAAGTGAGGTAGAGAATGGATTGATGGATAAGGGACCTACAAACACGCACAACAAACACAACCAAGTAGTACAACAATGCGGGATAACAAAACCACATAACAAATACAAAAACAAATAACAAAGAAGCAAAACTAAAACGGAAGGAAGTGAATAGAACGGTCCACTACTAGATGCTTTCAAAGGATTGAGAAAGTTCCCCGGCAACGGCGCCAAAAACTTGATGCGCGAGATTTAACTCACAACAATCAAGGTCGTATTCCACGAGGGCTCTCTCAAAAGCTAATACTCACACGGTTCATGGGCGGTCTATTCATTTAAAATAAGAGTTTGGTTTGAAATAAGAACAAATGAAAACATAAAGAAAACTAAGCAAACAAACAAAAGGGTGCAAATCAAAGGTAAAGGAGGTTAACTTGGAAAGATAGGTTCATCATGCTCAAGAGGTATAAATGCACAAACAAGCCAAACATGATCGAGGAATGCAATCGAATGACCATGCAAATCCCTAATATAGACTCAATGCACTCTCGTCGCACTAAATCCCTATCCTAGAACCACTCAACCTAGGCTCTCGCTCTCAAGCTAAGTGACTAAGGATGCATTAAAGGTGTTTGATGAAATGCCAAGCTACAAAACCCTCTCCTATGACTCTATGACCACTAGGCTAGACACCACACTCTCATGTCAATGTCCTAACACTAAGAGAATCATCAAAAGACTAATCAAAGCTCAATTGAATGAAAAACCTAATGCACACCAAGTGTTCGATAAAATGCACAAGTGAGAAATCATGCAACCATGGTTGAATTGAGATGATCTAATCTCTTAGAACACACTCCCTTCAATCCCTAGACCTACAATCCATGTAATCTAAGCACTCTCATGCATTACATCACAAATAATAGACCAATCAAGCCATAGCCATCAATGGAATTAACAACAAGTCATAGAGACCATCTTCTTACAATCCAAGATCAATCATAGCATGTTTGTACAATTCACCTCTATCCTAGCACAACCATCTATCAATCCAAGAAAACCTAGGAAATCAGCCACACATGGCCAAGGAAACAAAAGAGAAAGAAAGAGAGATGATCACCAAGAACACCATGGCAATCCTCCTCTTGCAAGCTCCTCTCCAAGGTTGTGGGCTTCAATCCAAGCTCCTCTACTTTGATTTGCACCTTGCTCTAGGGTTGTGGAGGATTGGTTGATGAGAGAAAGTGTTTGAGAAGTTGAGAGAAAAGGGTTTCGAAGAAGGCTGAAATCTCAATTAATGAATTCCTCCCTCAAGTTGAACGCGACTCCTCTTTATATACTCGGCCGATTTTGCTTCATATTTTCGGCGAAAACTTCATAAGGTTTTCGCCGAAAATTCATTCATAAATCACCGATCTAGCCTCGCATTCCTTCTCATGTTTTCGGCGAAAATACTGGAAAGTTTCGCCGAAAACCTCTTTGAAGATCAAGCCTCCGCCGACTGCTTAGAATTTTCGGTCCGAGAACTCTAGGTTCTCGGCGAAAATTCCTTTAGCTGAAAGTGCATTTTCTCCAATCTTGCATCGGCCGTATCTCCTCCGTCCCAGCTCCGATCGACCTCCCGTTTGATCCCACGTGCTCCTTGTCACCAGTACTTCAATGCCAAGACCTGAAATTCCAAAGAAAACACCTCCAATAGATATGGAAATGGCCTCAAAGTGGCAACCGGGCAACAAAAGGATACTTAGCACAAAACTTCAATAAAAGCATATTAAGCATGGCATTTAAGGATCAAACACGGGCATTTCATAGGCTAATCGAAGGCTAAAATGCACCAAATATAGTCACATCAAATTCCCCTACGACTAAGCTTTGCTTGTCCTCAAGCAAATGAACTAGAAAACATCCAAGCTCACAAATGACAAGATCGGCCCATTGAGATTCAAGCAATAACAATTCGGCTTAAACTGTTCCACGAACAAACTCAACCAACACATGCAAGAACGTCAACCAAACAAGTCTAGACCTCACTATTTCCTGCACACTTCAAGTAGTGGTTAATTGGGATACAGAAAAACCGACCACGACAACACCAACTCTAATTAAAAGGACTTGAACCGGAAAATGGAACGGAAAAGGCGGGGGTGAGAGAATTTTTTAGAGTGATGAGTGATCGTGATGTGGCTATCGACTCGACTTCATCCGCTTCTAAATCCGCACTTTCCAAACTCTGGCTAGGATCAAGGGCTACATTTGAGAACTCTTTTTTTTTCTTTCTTTCCATTTTCATCATTTTTTTTTTTTTTTTTTCTTCTCTACTGCATACTAGTGCTCGATCCAACACTTCACTTAGGTGTTGAACCTGCCTAGCTAACAGCTTTTGCCTTTGCTAGTGCTCAACTCGACACTTCACTTAGGTGTCGAGTTTGCCTAGCTTAGCTTTTTTTTTCGTTTCTTTTCTTTTGAACATTTTCTTTCCAAATTAGCCACTTGATCCTTAGCCCCTTACAACTTCAACACAAGATTTTGAATTGGATTCCATCTAATCTCAAGCCACAATCACGAGGGATCAAAAAGGGAAAGAAGAACATGGAAAAGGGGAAGAAATTCTGATTGCCTTCATCATCTTAGACCGGTGTTATCGAGTGGTACAAAAACACGTATCAAACCAATCAACCAACATACAAAAGTGATAAATTCTCTGTTCTGGCCTAGACTCATTTGATATTAGCTCTAACATGCTAGTTATAGGTTCTAAGTGAAACAGTTTACACGTCATTATGAAAGCTTGAAGTCAATTAAACACCAAAAGTCAAGAACCGAATGATTCTACAAAATAGGAAATTGACATTCAATTAAGATCATGCAAATTAAGATCATGCAACTCATCAAAGCATAGCCTTAGACTTCTACCGACAAATAATCACACCAAACCTCAAACTCCCCTACGACTAACATGAGCATTGTCCTCAATGATCAAGAGAGAGAGGGTAAGGTGGAACGAAGTTACCGCGGTGGTAGAGAGGAGCATAGGACGTAATAGAGGGAAAAGAATTCCATGATGATCCTTGGTGAAGAGTGATCCCAATTGCTTGTCAAACCTTATTCAAAAGCTAAAACAACACAAAAACCTCAAAGAACAATTAAAAGCAAAAATTAAAGATAACATGGGGTGCCTCCCAAGAAGCGCTTGGTTACCGTCTTAAGCTCGACGATACCTGCGTTATGGTGTCCAACTTAGTACCTCTTTGATGTCAAGTAGCTTCTTCCATGATGAAGTTTGAGCTCCAAGTAGCAACATAAGCAAATGGTAGAATGACCAATGAGCTAAGCTTAAGTTCCAATTGTTACCTTGCCATGGCCTTCTACCATTGAGCTTAGGAGTTTGAGGAAGAATGTATGAAAGGGGGATGCCATCGAGCTCCGTCGTCTCCATGTTGGTGATACCACTCAAGGAGTTTTCCGGTTCGAGTAGAGGTGGCTCCACTTCCACGGTTACCTTAGGAGGGGTAGAGATGCATGTCTCCTTGGGTTCTTGGCACAAATACTTCATGATCAAGCAAGAAGATTGAAGAGCACTAACAATCTTTGGTGGGACCACAATAGAGTGGTGTTGTTCACTTTCGTGCTCCACTCTCGGTGTCACCTCTTCTTGAAGTGTCTCCAAATCATCTCTCACCTCCTATAAAGGGTCATCATCCTCAAGTCTCCTTGATTCTTCTATCCTCACATCATTATCACATGGTGTTTCCATGGGAAAAACATGCACTTCAATCTCCTCCACTACCAAATCTTCTTCCGTGCCAAGCTCTTCGGATTCACAAGTGTCATCTTCATCATCATAAGCGTACTCCACCTCCTTGGGCTGATTCTCATCCTCTAGAGCTTCCATGACGAGATTCATACTTTGAGCTAGGCGATTGAGCCGAGCCGCGTTGTCGTCCGCAATCTTCAAGAACTCATCTAGCATGGATGGAGAGGGAGAGTGTTGCTCCACCTTATGGGGTTGAAGATCATTTTCAAGCATCCCATTGATGTGTGCCATGCTTTGAGCTAAACGATTAAGTTGATTCGCATTGTCTTCCGCAATCTTCAAAGCTTCCTCAAGCGTGGGCAAAGGTGGAGGAGGTTCCTCATAGCTTACGAACTCCTCTCGAGGACGCTCACTTTCCTTTACCATTTTCAAGAGCTCCTCTAGCATAGAAGAAGGTTGAGAGGGTTGCTCATAGCTTGTGAAATCCTCTTGAGGGCGCTCGCTTTCTCTAACCATCTTAAAGAGCTCCTCTAGCATGGAGGCGGTGGAGAATGTTGTTCATGACTTGTGAAATCTTCTTGATAATACTCCGGCAAAACTTGATGGTAGGGTGGAGAAGGATAAGGACATTGCTCATTCCACATGGGTGTTGAAGCTTGTTGATCTTGATCACACCATTGGCTATCTCCCTCACAAGTTCCTTGGTAGTAGTTGGATGAAGTAGGATGACCATAATATGGGTTAGGAGATGGATTCCACCACTACAAGAAAATCTGGTTTTTAGTCGTGGATAAATGTCTTGTTTGTCGCGGATATGACCGCGACAAACAAGAGTTAGTCGCGGATGACACATCCGCGACTAAAATCACCCATACAAACGGTGTTAGTCGCGGATGTGGCATCCGCGACAAACTTTGTCGCGGATAGGTTATCGCGGTTTTTTCCGTGACAAAGACTTCAGTTCGATTAATGGATCGATTAATGGTTTGAATATCCGCGACAAACTGAAACATATCCGCGACAAACACCAAAAAATATTTTTTTAAAAAAAATTCTGGAATCTCCTCGTCACTCTCTTCCTCTACATGACTCCTCTGTAAGAATCACAAATACAAAACTGAAGCAAATTGAATAGCTATCATAAACCCAAAATAGATATCGAAATGCGGTGAAATGATTACCGATCCGGAGGAGTAAGCAGCGACAGGAAGTTTACCGCCGAGACTGCAATCAACGGAAACAACATAAGAAATTAAGAATCATCGTAGTGAGTTTGAAATGGAGTAGAGTAAACTTTTCATTGTTTTACCTCTCGACGTAGTTGCGGAAGAAGGAGAGGGAAGGATCGGTGAGGACGGTGGGATTGGACTTGCAGAGGTCGACGAAGTTCTTCAGTTCCTTGAGCTTGGCGGTGTCCGATGGCGACACAGATGGAAGAAAGTGAAGAAGCGAAGGGATTGGGGGAGAAGAAACGAAGGGATCGGAGGAAGAGAGTGAAGAAGAAATAATAAGTAGTGTACAGATGATTCCATTTGTCATATATCCGCGACAACGGTTGTCGCGGATGCCATTTGTCGCGGATAATTATATATATATCCCGACAACGGTTTTCCGGATGCCATTTGTCGCGGATAATTATATATATCCGCGACAACGGTTGTCGCGGATGCCATTTGTCGCGGATAATTATATATATCCGCGACAACGGTTGTCGCGGATGCATATCCGCGACAAACCCCAACAAAACAGCTAATCATTGTCGCGGACAATATCCGCGACTAAAAACCGGATTTTCTTGTAGTGCACCCTTGATAGGTACCATAACCATTACCTTCATTCCACGAAATCATCTTACTTGCAACCTTGCTCCCATGAACTAAGTGAGGTAGAGAATGGATTGATGGATAAGGGACCTACAAACACGCACAACAAACACAACCAAGTAGTACAACAATGCGGGATAACAAAACCACAAAACAAATACAAAAACAAATAACAAAGAAGCAAAACTAAAACGGAAGGAAGTGAATAGAACGGTCCACTACTAGATGCTTTCAAAGGATTGAGAAAGTTCCCCGGCAACGGCGCCAAAAACTTGATGCGCGAGATTTAACTCACAACAATCAAGGTCGTATTCCACGAGGGCTCTCTCAAAAGCTAATACTCACACGGTTCATGGACGGTCTATTCATTTAAAATAAGAGTTTGGTTTGAAATAAGAACAAATGAAAACATAAAGAAAACTAAGCAAACAAACAAAAGGGTGCAAATCAAAGGTAAAGGAGGTTAACTTGGAAAGATAGGTTCATCATGCTCAAGAGGTATAAATGCACAAACAAGCCAAACATGATCGAGGAATGCAATCGAATGACCATGCAAATCCCTAATATAGACTCAATGCACTCTCGTCGCACTAAATCCCTATCCTAGAACCACTCAACCTAGGCTCTCGCTCTCAAGCTAAGTGACTAAGGATGCATTAAAGGTGTTTGATGAAATGCCAAGCTACAAAACCCTCTCCTATGACTCTATGACCACTAGGCTAGACACCACACTCTCATGTCAATGTCCTAACACTAAGAGAATCATCAAAAGACTAATCAAAGCTCAATTGAATGAAAAACCTAATGCACACCAAGTGTTCGATAAAATGCACAAGTGAGAAATCATGCAACCATGGTTGAATTGAGATGATCTAATCTCTTAGAACACACTCCCTTCAATCCCTAGACCTACAATCCATGTAATCTAAGCACTCTCATGCATTACATCACAAATAATAGACCAATCAAGCCATAGCCATCAATGGAATTAACAACAAGTCATAGAGACCATCTTCTTACAATCCAAGATCAATCATAGCATGTTTGTACAATTCACCTCTATCCTAGCACAACCATCTATCAATCCAAGAAAACCTAGGAAATCAGCCACACATGGCCAAGGAAACAAAAGAGAAAGAAAGAGAGATGATCACCAAGAACACCATGGCAATCCTCCTCTTGCAAGCTCCTCTCCAAGGTTGTGGGCTTCAATCCAAGCTCCTCTACTTTGATTTGCACCTTGCTCTAGGGTTGTGGAGGATTGGTTGATGAGGAGAAAGTGTTTGAGAAGTTGAGAGAAAAGGGTTTTGAAGAAGGCTGAAATCTCAATTAATGAATTCCTCCCTCAAGTTGAACGCGGCTCCTCTTTATATACTCGGCCGATTTTGCTTCATATTTTCGGCGAAAACTTCATAAGGTTTTCGCCGAAAATTCCTTCATAAATCACCGATCCAGCCTCGCATTCCTTCTCATGTTTTCGGCAAAATACTGGAAAGTTTTCGCCGAAAATCTCTTTGAAGATCAAGCCTCCGCCGACTGCTTAGAATTTTCGGTCCGAGAACTCTAGGTTCTCGGCGAAAATTCCTTTAGCTGAAAGTGCATTTTCTCCAATCTTGCATCGGCCGTATCTCCTCCGTCCCAGCTCCGATCGACCTCCCGTTTGATCCCACGTGCTCCTTGCCACCAGTACTTCAATGCCAAGACCTGAAAATACAAAGAAAACACCTCCAATAGATATGGAAATGGCCTCAAAGTGGCAACCGGGCAACAAAAGGACACTTAGCACAAAACTTCAATAAAAGCATATTAAGCATGGCATTTAACGATCAAACAGGGCATTTCATAGGCGAATCGAAGGCTTAAAATGCACCAAATATAGTCACATTACTATCTCGTCACCCGTGTACCAGGTGCTAAAATTTGTAACAAAGGAGGGCATCAGAGTCGCTTGGGGGCATCCAGAGGTGGCCAAGCGATGCTATCGAGCATCAACAAAGGGAGTGTGCTACAAAATTGATCTGGAAGAGGGGGCAGAAGGCAGAGAAAGGTTGTAGTCAGCGGAATCTGATGTCCCAGTCACCCTGTGGGAAGGCGATCACGAGAAAACAATGAGGATATCCTCCTACCTAAGCCAAGAGGCCAGGCGAGAAATGATAACACTTATCAAACAGTACTCACACTTATTTGCTTGGCATCCTAGTGACATGTCAGGTATTGACCCAACAATCGTTAAGCATTGCTTGTCGATCGACAAAAGCTGTCGCTCTGTGCAACAGAAGCAAAGAAATATCTGCCGGGAGCAACAGTTAGCCGTCACAAAGGAGATAGACAAGCTACTGGAAGCAGGCTTCATCAAAGAGGTTCAATACCCGGAGTGGCTATCAAATGTGGTTTTGGTCAAAAAATCGTCTGTCGCATGGAGAATGTGTGTGGACTTCACAAATCTAAACGACGCCTGTCCAAAGGACGCTTATCCACTCCCGAACATTGAGCAATTGGTCGATGCCACAGCAAACAATGAAATGTTATCTTTCCTTGATATGTTCTCCGGATACCATCAGATACCACTCAATATAGAGGACCAAGAAAAGACAGCATTCATGACTCCTATGGCAAATTATTGTTACAAGGTCATGCCCTTTGGCCTCAAGAATGTAGGAGCAACTTATCAAAGAATGATAGATATGGTTTTAGCTAAGCAACGGGGGCGAAACTTGGAGGCATATGTAGACGATTTTCTAGTAAAAAGTAAGAGGAGTGACGATCACCTAAGCGACTTAAAAGAGACGTTTGAAACATTACAGCACTTCGCGTTGCGACTAAATCCACAAAAATGTGTCTTTGGCGCAACGTCAGGAAAATTCTTAGGATACTTGGTAACTCGACGAGGGATCGAGGCGAATCCAGCACAATTGGAGGCTATCTCTGCCATGGCGCCGCCTAAAATAGTAAAAGAGGTACAGGTCCTAGCTGGGAGGATAACTGCAATCAAACGATTCATTCCAAAAGCAGCAGAGCAATGTGCGTCGTTCTTCTCTATCTTAAAAAATGCGTCAAAGTTCGCATGGAATGACAAATGTGATAAGGCATTTGAGGAGCTCAAACAATTTTTAGTTACTCCTCCGGTATTGGCCTCGCCTAAGGAGGGAGATGAGCTATTCATGTATATCGCAATATCACCAACAACAGTTAGTGCGATGTTAGTGCGACGGGAGGAGCGAAGCGACTAGCCGATATTCTATACCAGCAAAACGTTAGTCAATGCTGAAACTAGATATCCCGCCATTGAGAAGATGGCCTATGCTGTGGTATGCGCTGCAAGAAAGCTCCGGCCATACTTTCAGGCTCATACCGTAACGGTGTTAACCAATCTCCCTATCCAAAACGCCCTAAGGGCGATGAGTGTGGCAGGGCGACTGGCAAAATGGGCCATTGAGCTCAGTGAATATGACATCCGATACAAACCAAGAACAGCGATCAAAGCCCAAGTACTTGTTGACTTTATTGTGGAAGGGGCAGTACAGGAAGAAAAGGGTGGAGCATCAGACTTGGACGCTCTTCACAGACGGGGCCTCTAGTAGAAATGGATCGGGAGCGGGCATAGTACTAAAAAGCCCAGAAGGAGCTATCCATGAAGTCGCCTTACGTTTCGCATCGACTAGAACCAACAATGCCGTTGAATACGGGACGATGGAAGCAGGGTTCAGAATCGCGAGAAGCATGGGAGTTAAATATGTTAAAATTTTTTTTGATTCGGCAGTCGTGGTCAACCAGCTAAACGGAGAATTCGAAATCAAGGAGGAATCACTGATGCCATATTTTGACGAAATAAAGCTGGCCCTGGCAGATTTCAGTAAGGTAGACATTATCCAAATCGCCCGGGAAGAAAATTGTCACGCTGACGCTCTATCTAAGCTAGCTACAACAGTCAATTTTGAGGAAACAAGAATGGTTACGGTGGAGAAAGAAGTAAAGCTAAACACATGCTTCGAGGTCAACAGTTCCCATGAAGAGGAAGAAGAACAGGAGGATGACTGGCGCACTCCCATTATTCAGTTTCTGAAAGATGGAACGGTCCCAGAAGACCAGGTCATGGCTACAAAGACAAGGCGACGGGCCAGTAGGTGCATATTGATAGGCGACGATCTTTACAGAAAGTCTGCTGCAGGGCCTTACTTACGATGCCTCTGACCAATAGATAACGACTACAGCCTTCGGAAATACATTTTGGAGTGTGCGGCACACACTTGGGTTCTAAAAGCTTAGAGAAAAATCTGCTGTATCAAGGCTATTACTGGCCAACAATGAGAAGAGAGGCGACGGACCTAGTTAAAAAATGTAATAAGTGTCAGGAGTACGCCGACTACCATAAATTGCCATCCACTGCCTTACAGGCGATCGTCAGTCCTTGGCCTTTTGCCCAATGGGGAATGGAAATTTTGGGACCTTTCCCCGAAGCCTCCGGTAAGCGGAAGTATCTGATTGTAGCCATCGACTATTTCACAAAATGGATTGAGGCTGAGGCGACGGCCAGCATAACTACTAAGCAAGTGGAGAAGTTCACATTCAATCATATCATCTCAAGGTTCAGCATACCCCACAGTATTATATGCAACCATGGCACCCAATTTGATTGCCAGAGCTTTCAAACATACTGCCAGGAATATAAAATTCTCATGCGCTTCGCTTCAGTCGCGTACCCACAAGCCAATGGATAGGCGGAAGCTGCAAACAAGCTCATACTTAGGGGCCTGAAGCGACGGATAGAGGGCAAGAAAGGAACTTGGGTTGAAGAGCTACACCATGTGTTATGGGCGCACAGGACGATATACAAGACTTCAACGGGAGAATCACCTTACACGCTCACTTATGGATCAGAGGCGGTATTGCCAGTAGAAATATCGATACCTTCCGTCAGATTGGACAACTATGATCCTGACGAGAATGACCAAAACCTTGTTCACAGCATTGACATGATTGAGGAAAAGCGTGAAATGGCCCAAATGAAGCTGATAGCAGAAAAGGAGATGCTGGCTAGGCGATACAACAAAAAATTGAGGCCTCACCACATCAAGATCAATGATTTGGTACTACGAAAGATCTTTCGACCATCTGAAGGAGCTGCAAAACTCGACCCAGGCTGGGAGGGACCGTTTCAGGTCAGGAAAGTCATGGGGACTAACACCTTCAAATTGGCTAAGTTAAATGGAGCAAAGATCCCCCGGACATGGAATGCAATGCATCTCCGAAGATATCATGAGTAGTTGCCTAAGAGCACATGTTGCCTTTTCAATTTCATATTAATGAAAAAGAGCATTCGATAGCTATATCGCTGAATGACTCATCTTTATCATTTCTATCTCACCATCGTCATTTGCTTCATGAACTTATTAGAAGCTACGCATCAGCATACACACCACGAGTACCATCGCCTGACATAGACAAGGAACAAACTCACTTCGCCTATGAGGCAAAAATGTCCCAATCGCTAAGGCTAAAAGAATCATTAAACATCGCTTACAGATACACTTTAAATCGCTAAGGCTAAAAGAAATAAAAGCATCGCCTAGGGGTGAAAAGAGAATCGCGCTAAGGCCATAAAACAATAGAGCGTCGCTTACAAGCACATAGCTCAATCACAGAAGGTAGAAACAGTGGGCGTGTTGCTCGCATAATTTAACGTTTTCGTAGCAAATATTATCCAAGTTCACATGATTCAAGGGGTGGGAACTAGAAAAAAAAAAGAGGGAACAATAACAACAACCACAACGATTAACAAATCACTTTTCCCCACCCTGTCCCGAAGATTGACCACGATCGCCTTGGAAGACCACGAGGCTCTTCTCCAGTGCCTTATCCCCTTTGCCGCCCTCTGTTCGAGTCTTCGCGGTCACCTCAGCCTTCGCCCGATCTCAACGGATTTTCTCGGCGGCTATGTACTCCTTGTCAGCTGCTTGCACCTCCTTCATTACATTAATATACTCAGGGTCAACATCTGTGTTGGGGTCAGGCACCGCATTCAACAGACGGTTGACGGCCTTGAAAGCAACTGACAAGAATTCACGGCGACGGAACGAGGGTTAGGCCCCACAACGACCGCAAACTTTTGGCGAACAGCAGTCATGATCACAGGTATTGACCTCCGAATCAGCGCCACGGAGGTCGAGTATTGGCGGGCACTGAGCGCCTCAGTCTCCTTCACGCTCTTCAACGCCTTATCCTTCTCCACGTCATCGCCTGAGCCTGTCGCCTAGCCCTGTCCCGCTCTTCAGTTAGTAGGACTATGCGTTTCAAATGTGTGGGCTCACGGTTTTGGGCGTCGACGGCGGCATCACGTTCCTTGGTCAGGTCCCGAATCTGCCCTTGAAGGATCTCTTGATCTTGTAGCTTCTTCACTAAGGAGGAAGCGGCGTCTTTAGCTTCCTCCAGTTGGGCGACGTGGGACTTAGAAGACGACAGCTCTTGAGTCAAACGTTTTTTAGTGGAGTTTGCCTCGGCTAAGGCCTGCTGCAGATTTGACTGAGCCTCGTTCAAATGGGCTAACTCGCTCCTGGTGGACTGATGAGCAGACTGCGCATTGTTAAGTGGAAGGTTAGGAACCTCGACTTCTCAAAAAAAAAAACGAGCAGGGTGTGCATACCTCTTCGGTGTCCAAACGCTGTTGAAGAGTCGCATGGTCATCCCGAAGCTCACGGGCCTTGCGCATTAGCAGTTGACGTGATTTGTCAGCAATGCTCAGGGCCAGCAGCATCTACAAACAGAAAGTGCAACGCGACTTATGCGCGCTGAAAACATGGATACACTATAGGCATGCAGCGGAATTACATAACAGCAGCTAACCTCGTGGTGCTTCACATAAATGTTGCCCATGGCAGGGTTGAAGTCGCCGACCTTCACATCGTCCAGACCTTTCAAGACTCCAGAAGTCAGCTCTTCCGCAATATCGCGTGCCACATATGCTGATAGCTGGGATCGTTGGGGGTACACGACGGGAAAATAGCCTTCTGGCTTCTCGTATTCAGGCGCCAGATAATCCGTCAGAACCCGATTTGACAAGGCACGACGACCTTCTTCATCATTGTGAGGCGATAAGGACAAGTCGTCGTGGAGGAAGGAAATAGTCCTCGTTTCTGGAGGAGGCGGAGGATCAGAGTCATGGTCGCGGCGTTCAGCACCGTTTTGATCATCCGAAGGTGGCACAATGGGATCTGTAACGACATCTCTCGTGGGCGACACCATTGGCTCAAGAGGGGCGTCATCCTCAACAGTAATGGGCTCTGAAAGACCAGTGGTAGACGACTTACGTCGCTTGGACGGCTTAGTCACAGGCGACGATTTTTTCTCACGAGAGCGGCGGGCCCCTCGTTTTTTCCCCTTTCCTTTGGGAGAAGGTGGCGGATTCTCGGTCTCTAAAGGGGGCTCGGTTTGGGGTTGAGTCGTTTGGATGGCTCTCCGAGCAGAGGTGCTAATCAGCACATTGGAGATGTCTGTCATACCTGCATAAGAAAAACCAGGATCAGGACAAAGTATGTAACGGAAAAAATGTTCAAAAGAATTATTAACAAAACAAAACGCTTGGACATATAAGGATACAAGAAAAGTGGATGAAGTCCATCTACCTCCGGGGAGCATCGCCAAAACGCGGCTCAAGGTAGGGGTTGTTCAGGTCAAAGTTCTCTTTGTTTATAAGCGACAAGAGTTGTCGCTCCAAAGTGGTGGCTGAGCGACCACGCGAGAAATTATTGACGTCGCCCCGCGACCAGTGGGATGGCAGAGCTGTCGTCCAGGTGTCTTCGGGCGAGGGTTTAAAATAAAAGAATGCATGGTACCATGTGGGGTGCGGTTTTACCGTTTTTTCGCATCCCCACATTTTTATACGTGTCTCGCTTCACGAAACTTAGGTCGTTGGTATTATGTTTTACATTATACATCAAGGAGAAGAGGCGAAGAGTGGGGGTAATCTTTTCACGTTGGCAGGAAATCTCAAAGCTAGCTATTACAGACCACGAAGTCGCGGTGTAAGCGCCAAGCGAGGCTTTTAAGGTCTGGAGTAATGACACAACAAAGGGAGAAGGAGGAAAGCGTAGTCCATTGGTGAAGCTTTCGGTCCATATCCCATGCCAACCTTCAGGGCAATTCCCGATGGTTGACAAGTAAGACGAGGCGGCGTAGTCCCAGTGAGTGGGAAGAGAAAGTTTAGGGAGTATGAAGCATACAGTGGTCGTGGAAAGATAAGGGAAGTAGCTTGGTCCAATGATGTAGCGGTCCCGTCCGATGCCGTCATACCACATGTCCTTCCAGGCTTTAACGGTGTAACCTCGGTCGGTGACAGGTGCGGTCATGTCTACAGACCAGGAACGGAAACCAGGAATGAACCCAAACTGATGCATGCCCCCATTCTCGGGGCTCAGAAGGATCTGGTAGAGACGAGTTGGAGGCGGTTTTTTCAGAATCAGTTTAGGAAGACGGCATTGTTGGTTGAAATGATAAAAAGGGGGGCTAGTGTACAAGAGTCCTTATGAAGAAAAAGCTAGAAAATGGAGGAAGAGACTAAAAAAAAGAAAAAAGAGAGAGAAGAAGATTTAAGCAAGGTGGGGTAACGTACCAGGACAGCTGAGGAGATAGTCAAGGTCGTCGGACATCGGAAAAGCAGAGAAGGATTAATCGGAGATCGGGAAAAGCAATGAGGGAAAGCAGGAGAAGAGGAACAGACGGCTAGGAAAGGCAAGCAAAGGTTAAAGGAGAGGCTTGAATGGAAGAGAAGGAGGAAGAATAAATGGCAGGGACAAGGCGTCTTATAAAAGAGGAAGTGGAGACTCTTGAGTGGCTTACATCGGAAAAGGAAACGACGCGACGGTTGAAGGGACCTTTGGGTGGTTGGCATCGGAAGAAGGGAAGCGTCTTGGAGACGCAAGAAAGGGAAGCGGCGATTGGGTAGCCGATCAAATTAAGGGCTAGCAAAAGGGGAAAAGACTAGAAGGCCCCTCGGCTGTTATAAAAGTAGGGTTCCCCAGAAACGCAGCAGGCGACGGATAGAAGAAATCCGCCAGTATCCTTGGCAACAAGCACACAGGCGGACTTGGGGGCTCATGATGGGCCACCCTGGGTCGGATAACCCAACGGGTAAAAGGGTCCGCCAGGGGAAAAGGGTCAACGCCTCAGGCGAAGGTTGACCAAGCGGATGCCCTAAAATCGCCTAGGGAGTGGGCCCGAGCACGCAAGCCCAGGAAAAGCCCTGGAGCGACGGCGTGCCCATTATTCCAACCTCCGATTGGACTTGAAGACTTGTTCTCCTCGTTCCTAATAATTCGTAGCAAGAAACGATGCTTCAATCCAACTTTTGGAGCTTCCGAAATCAAAGATTGAAGTTCAGATAATTTTTTGTTCGAGAGGGTTGCACCAGATCGGTTTGGTGAAGGAAAGAGATGAAAAATCCGTAAATTAAAATGAGTAAATTAACTCATTAGAGGCTGATATGCACCATGTATCACAGACACACAACGGTGTACCTCCTTCTAGGATCGCAAAACATGGTTGGTGTTGTTCGTTCGTTCGTTCGATCGATTGATTGATTGTCGTGCTCTATGATGTGTGGGAAGTCTAATGAATGAGTTTTTTTTTATGTATACTATATGAATATTTTGTTGTATTTACACCTCGTTTGGTTTCGTTGATTTCAAAATTGTGTATTCGGCCAATTATGTAGTTTTGGAATTGGGTGTTTCTGACCCAGTTCTATTTCCTCAAATCAGCTGTTTGGAAGTCACATGAGAATTGCATGTTTTGGGGATTGGGTGTCCACTACTAGTGCAAAAATACAATTATGCCCTTCTGGTGGATATTTTGAGAATAAGTAAGAGGGCAATATTGTAACTTAACATGAGCTCCAAAATCACTTTTCTGAAATCACACAAAACACAGCTTTTAGCTGAGTTTTTAAATCAGCACATTCTCCATGATTTGGCTTCCTCAAATCAGCGTTTTTCCAAATCTTTTTTCGAAAAAAACGATGGTTTTCATAAAATGTGATGTTTTCCTCAAATCACCAACCCAAATACATGAAACCAAACGTGGTGTTAGTTTATTCTTATCAGAAATGAAGTATTTAATTAGTTAACTCACTATGGTTGGTAATCAATTAAGAACTCACTTAAGTAGGATTTGGTTACATTTCAAGTGATTTCTACACTAGTTCCATGCTAGATCTTTGTCATTAAAGTATGCATATATTGTGACCATTAATGAATTTAGTCATGATGAAAGCTTCTTTGATTTTGTATGTGTATAGTTGATGGACAAGATTGCCGTAATACCCAAAGGAGATAACAAATTTTGGAGCTCATAAGGTTGTACAATTTAAGTATATATTATACGTTGCCCAAGTGGGAGTTTGTTGGATTGAAAATCCCTAGTTGAGCATATATGTATAAAGTTTCTATCTTAAGGTAAGATACAAAAACTAAGTGACCAATAATGTTAATGTGTCATGACTCATGAGTATACTAAAATGATACATTTATAATTTAACGAGGGGCTAAATTATAAATGACCATATTAGCCTTTGGTTATAAATAGGGTTGTAGTCCCAAAATTGGTTCAATCATCTCATTCTTCGCATACCTAATTAGAGAGAATTCTAAGAAGAGGAACTACATTCCTAGAAGAACCATCTTCCACTTCATGAAGATCTTTCTCCCAGTTTCATTTTTCGACTATGACTTTAGATTAATGTTTTCGTTATTATTGTATTCATCATAATCTACGAAATTTTTTAATACCTTATTAAACCTAACAATTATTTTTATATATTTATATCACTGCTCTCCAGATATATAAGTACATAGAAATAATTGAATTGTTGGATAGCTAGCTAGTATACTATATACATAAAAAATCTGAATTTGATGAACTGCATTTTTGTATATGTGCATTTTACAACCATGTCTACGCTTACACAATTAAATAAATTAATGTTAATTACCCTAAAATTAAATTAATGATTAAAAAAGCTTGCTGGCGAACTCATTCAATGGAGTGCCTTCATCTTGACTGTAACAACACTTGGTAGCAAGTTCTCTGAGCTCAGACGGACTCCTTCCAAGCGCTAACCCTACCTTCATTTCAAACAAATCTCCATTTTCCCTCTTCTCCATATCCGACTCCTTGATGCTCGCCTCGATAGAGCCCTCGAGATGATCGATAAACCCTGCACAGCTCCTGTACATCTCCACCACCATCCCAATCTGTCCTCCATGTTCCAATGTGTTGACCGCCGCCGCCATAGCACCAGCAGCCACCGCCACGGCCACTAATCCAGCGGCAGAGGCAGCTGCCGCAATGCCGGTGAGTGCAGGGCCGGAGACGGCCAACACCTTGTTGACCTTGAGAGCCATGTTGCCAAGCTTCATGTAATCCTCTTTGTCTTGAGCTCTGACCACTCTCAGAACTTGCTTCATCTCCGATTCCAGCTCATCAGTCCAGCCGTTGTTATTATTCTTTGTAGTTGAAACGGCGTCGTTTTGGGTGACTTGCTGCTTAGGCCACCATACGGAAGGTTCAAACTGGGAAGGGAATTTAGGGATCATTTTACCACCAAGCAAAGGGAGTGGGTAAGCACGGTCAAGAGCCAACACTTTCTCAACCGCCTCCTCCACGTGGGCCTGTGTGGGGACCACTGTATGTACTAATTGGGATTCGAGCTTTTTAAACAGCCTGGTTGCGTTGCGCTGCTCTTCTGCAAGCTGAGACGGCTGGATCGCGTTCATAATTAGCAGCAGCGCCGTGGAGGTGGAGAATAGAATCGTAGATCCGATGGCGGAAGGTAAGGTGTCGGCGGCGGTGATGGCGGTAGCGGCGAGGATGGACATGTTGATGGAGGTGAGGAGGAGGGAGTTCCAGTTATCTCGTTGGATGGCGACGTTTGTGTGCATCTGTATCCTGTCGGCGACGGCTTCGAGGACGGCGTTGTAGATGGGCGACGTGGCCAGTGGTTGATCATGATTGTGATGTGATAATAAGTTGAGATGCGGATGAGGAGGGATTTTCGGAAGGGAGATCTGAATGGCCGGGAAGGAAATGGCAGCCCGGCAAGAAAAAGAAGAAGAAGAAGAAGAAGAGATGGAGAAGGAGGGAATTGTACTAGTAGCGGTGGATGAAGGGCGTAGAGGATGCAGAGAAGTAGTACAGAAAGCCATAGTATTCATATTGTTTGGATTTAATTTTGTAGCTTTGTGGTGTTTGGCTGTGGAGATTGAAGTTATGATTTAGGGTTGGTTTGATGATAATTGTTTGATATGAAACTATGGAAGTATATATATATTATATATAGTGTTAGTAAGAAATCTGAAATGATCAAGAGAGGAAGAAGGGAGGAGGAAGGCGAATTTGAAATTAGGGGAAGAGTGGAACGAATTTGACTGCTTATACCGGTTGACATTAACTTCTCCATGCTTACTGGACTTGTTCCCTTTCCTCTCCGGTTCTCTCTCACATTATAATATTGGAAAAATAGCAATTTGTCATCACTCTACTTTCCCAACTTAATAGATAACTCCTTACACTAGGGATAGAAAATCGGTTAAGGTTAATGATTAAAACCGATTAACCAACTGAAATAGGGTAACCATTGGTTAACTGATTATTTGGTCGGTCAAGTGGGCGGTTAACCTGTTTTAGCAAGTCGGTTAACGGTTAAAATGCGGTTAACCGACTTTGATCGAAACAATAATGGAATGATGAGTTCTAGTGCAAAAGTTTATGTACATGGTGTATAATTTATGATATTATTCAATTTATATGAAATTTTAAGGTTAAAATTAGATTAAATCGGTCAAAGTTGGTCAAAATCGATTTAATCGGTCAATTGTTGGTTAACCGAATTTTGGTCAGTTTTTTACCAATTTTATTTCGGTCAATCATCGCTTAAAACTTCTTGGAGGTCGGTTAACCAACCGATTTTAATCGGTTAATGACCGAATTAACCGATTCCCACCCCTACCTTACACTGTAATCGTTTTTTTATCCTCTTCTGCTTTAGTGATTTGTTCACTGTGTCGTGTCGTTTGGGTACTTTCGTTCAAAGTTTCGTCCTCATAACGTTAATTGATGTATATTCAATACAACCATGTTAGCTCTAACAGTATGTTACTAAGCGTTTTTAATTGGGAATATAAATATATGTAATTAGATATGATGAAATTGATGAATAAAACAAATATTCAAAAACTCTTCGTATTTCACCATATTCTTTGCGATACCTCCCTAACTAACTCTTCGTCTCCCACCTCCGATATCTCTCTTTGTCATTGTGTGAATGTGTCCAAATTGAATGTTAAGAAGACTAAAGTTAAAACGAAAGGACCAAAATGATAAAGTAGGATAGGGGGGCTATTTGTTAAGTTGGAAAAGAAGATGGGGCCAAAGTGCTATTTTTACTAAATAATATTCTAATGTTTGCTTTTGGTAAGATGACAATTTTCTAATATTTATTCTGACATTCTCCTCTCTCTGTGTCTCTGGTCCTTGCCCATACTTTGTCCAAGTCCAGTCTTCCCTACACGTTCTCCTCAGTCCTTAATACAATTATTATTATTTATTATTTCCCGATGATCTGATGAAGAATAGTAGTAGGGTTTGGGAACTTGGGATACCCGGTACGGTCCGGACGGGCTTAGCCTGGACCAGTTAAATTGGGTTTTGGGCCGGGTCCAGTGGGTGGCAATCCAATTTATCAACCATGCTTCCGGCTGAGCCCGGATCAGTCTAATCGGGTTTTTTTTCTTCTTAGATAACTCCCGCAGGAGTGCTGGAGATAACCATGCATTCAAAGAATTAAAGACACACCCAAGCCGTAAGGTTCACCACACCCCGGCTTGGAAGGCTACGAAGTGCATGACGAGCAACATAATGGGCTATCATGTTTGCTTGCCGAGGGACAGCAAGAAGCTGGAGCTGAGGAAGCCAGTCGAGTAGGCTGCAAATGTCCGCCACGAGAGAACCCCCATCCCTAGAGAGAAAGAGCCGGTTTGAAACCACCCGCAAGACCTCCGTGGCATCTCCTTCAATGTCAACTTCTGACTATCCCAAATCTCGGCAGAGGATGCATGCATCACGAATAGCTAGCAATTCAACCAAAAAAGGGTTAGAAATACCTGGGTAGGAGATACCTGTGGCAAATAGGAGTCCCCCGTGTTAGGATCGCTACCACCAACAGGCTCACACTAGTATGATATTGTTCGCTTTGGGCCAAGCCCGCACGGATTTGTTTTTGGGTTCCTTCCCAAAAGGCCTCATACTAGTGTAGTTGGTGGACTCTTTTATGCTAGGCAAACTTCTCCTAGTTTGTCGATGTGGTACTTGGGTTGTTATCCCAACAATCCCTCCCTCAAACCAAGGACCACCCAACCCGGTGTCCTTTGCTCTAGCGATACACCTTTTTGTGGACATCTTGAACCGCCATCACCAACGGACCCGCTATCCTGACCTCCACCAGCCAGGAAGACATTCGGCACAAGGAACCACCACAGAACCTTTCGCGAGCACCTTGAGAGTCTCCACATCTTAGCTTCCGCGATCCATCTCCCTGCCTTCCAACCAAGGCTCTGATACCACTTTTACAGATTTGACTAATTGAGAGCAAGTTATGCTTAAGAGCTTCAACAAGAAGAACATCGTTCAAGAGAATATTCTGTTTTGTACCAACCTGACCATTTCCTATGATTTTACACGACCTATTATCTCCAAAGCTAACCCTACCTTTTTCAGACTTGTTTAAAACAGAGAAAAGACTTTCATTTCACGTCATGTTATGAGAACAACCGCTATCGAGCACCCACTCATTATGCTCCAGAACTGTAGCTTGGAGACAAACCTGCATCAAAGATAGTCACGTTTGTTTTGGCATCCAGACTTTCTTGGATGCCTCCTTTTTCTGAATTTTAACACATTTAAAGCAAGGATTACCAAATCCAAAACATGTAGTACATTCTTGAACAACAGTTTTAAAACTTGCTTGATGAAAAATGCTCTTTAAGCTATTGAAACGTGGTAGATAGTATTGAGTTGAATAGGTTGACCATTTTCTAAGTTCTGATTTCAGCACTTTATTCTGAATCAGAAGCCTTCTTTGATTAATCTTGACATTTTGACATGCTCTAGTAACATCAGCTATTTCTAACTCAAATTTTTGTCTTCTCTTCTTCTAGAGAAAGTTTTTGTTTAAATTCTCGATATTTTGCTTCCACTTTTTCACAATCAAGTTGTACAGCTCTAATGACTTCTTCAATATCAATTTCAGTTCCAGCATCAGTGTCATATTCAGAAGATTCAATATCCGAAAGAAAAGTTTTAGATGGTACCTTTGAACAGATCTCTGAAGAGGAGCTTTCTTCTTCAGTCGTGACAGCCATGAGGGCTTGCTCGCCTTGATCAGAGTCGCTCTCACTGTCGTCACTGTCACTCCAAGTAGCTTGGAACGCCCTTTCTTTCTTGGCCATAGGACACTCTGCTTTTATGTGACCTAACCTGCCACATCTGAAACAGCCAACGGGACCTCCACTACTACTGCTACTAGACTCCTTCTTAGTTCTGTTAAGGCCCTTAGTTCCATTGCTAGGTGATTGTAGATCATTCATATTTCTAGAATTATCAACATCTTTTCCTTTTAAGCTAGTATTGGTTCTCTGCCTATCTCTTCTTAACCTAAGAAGCTTACTAACATGCTTAGAAAGTAATGCAAGTTCATCATCATCATAATTTTCTATATCACTACTGTTCTCAACATTTGTTTTCAAAGCAATTGATTTTTTTTGTTTAGGATCCTCACTTTCCTCCTCTCGCCTAAGAGTTTCTTCATGAATGGTTAATGATCCAAACAATTCATCTAGGTCAATATTAGCAAGGTTCTTTGACTCCTCTATAGCAGTGATTTTAGGCCTCCACTGTTTTGGCAGAGACCACAAAAATTTTCTAACTAAATCTTCATTTTCATACGTTTTTCCCAAAGCATTTAGTTTGTTGACAATATTTTGAAAACGATCAGACATATCCTTCGACTCTCCTGGATTCATTTTGAACAATTCAAACTCATGTTTAAGCATGTTTATTCTAGATGACTTAACTAGATTAGTTCCTTCATAAGAAATGCACAGTTTATCCCAAATCTCCTTAGCATATTTACAGCTAGAAATGCGACTATACTCTTCCTTACCTAAGGCGCAGTACATCAGATTCATGGCTTGAGCATTTTTCTGAATATTCTTCATGTCATCCTCAGTCCATTTATCGGCTGATGTTTTGACAGCAATTGGCCCTTCACTTACGATTTTCCACAGTGCAGGATTTGTGGATAGGATGAATAGCTCCATGCGATTCTTCCAGTATCCATAGTGCGCACCCTCGAACTTCGGGGGTCGGTTCTGAGAGAACCCATCTGCTAGAAAAACAGAAACAGCAGAAGAGACTGGATTTGACGAAGACTCCATTGAACAAACGAAAGAGAGAAAAAATTAGATACCACTTGTTGAACTTGATCCCCCTTCACTCGATCAATCTTACTCTCTCTCTCTTTAGGTGATCTTGATCGCGAGAGAAGAAGTGAACTGCTGCAGATGGAAAATGAACTCCTCTGCCCTAACGCCTCTTCACTTGATGTGTGGAATGGGCTTGAATAAGGTGGGCCGAAGACAAACTCAAAGCCCGGAAATGAATTGAATGAAACAGAAGCTGAAGACAGACTTGACTTCAGCTTTCTTCCGTTGATAACAGAATAGAAACAAAAAGAACGAGAACACGACACTGATTTTAACGTGGTTCCACCGAGCTTAAAGCTTCGATGTACATCCACGCTCGAAGGTTTCCCTACGAGATAGTCACTTTTATTGATAAATCTTCACACACGATTACAAAGAGAAATGAAACCCTTTCGATATACTCCCCGTATATCAAAACCAACTCAGCTCCCTGCCAAGTTCAAATTCCCTTGAATCGCCAAGAATCAATGATCAAAGCTCCCTGCTCAAACACAGTTGATTCTCTTAACCTTGGTAATGGATTTATCAAGTGCATTTGTTTGAAATCAGCAACGTTGATTAAGTACTGGGGCAGCACGCTCCTCTTTCTCTTTTTTGGGCAGATTGTGAGAATCTTAATCTGCAATCAAATCATATAAACAGAAGGGTGCCAACAAGAATGTGCTTGACGCCAAGTTAGTAACAGAATCTGATTTTTCTTAAGTATTTCAAGAAGGAAAGAATCATCTTTCCATTTCAGGCTTCCTTGGTTAAACAAATTATATCATTCAAATTTGTTAATTTCTACGACCTTATTTATTAGGGTGAATGCAATAGTTACAAAAGCTATAGAGCTTTGGACTGATACACGAAAACTACCGTAATAGTTTTAACTTTTCAGTAACATTTACACGCAATTACCTTTCCAATGCTTTCACGCAATGATCGTTATATTAAACATTCACATTGTTTAAGAAACTTAATTAATTGATAGCTTATATATCAAAACCTAAATTAATCCCAGCATGCATGCATGCATGCACGCCTCCTTGCTTTTAATAGCTAAATTGGTTAGGCTACTGGACTGTCATACGTAATTACCATTTCAACCTTATCCCCAATAATGCTCTTCCTAGATCACTGCACTGCTATACGTAAACCTACCAAGAAGAATGTCTAAATATTGGTACTCCAAGTTGAAGTTAATGACTTGGAGTTTAGCCGATTAAGTTGTGTAAGAGATAATTTAGTAATGTTTAAGTTTACGTGTAACATATAGCTATTTTACGTAATAGTTTTAAATGATTGTTACGCATGCATGACTTGGAGTTAGGTGTTGTATCAGGTTCTCCTCGATGATGTTCTCATGGTGAGTATTGCACGCCAGCTTTTGGTGTCGATTTCCTCGATCCAGTTGGACAAGTTCTTCCTGCTGAGTTTGTATGATTCCAGGTCGGTGAACAAAGAGTTCATATGTGGCTTTGTTTGAGTCAGTGTGGACAGTAGCGGAGTCAGGATGAAAGTAGGCATTGTGCCTGATAATAAAATATAATGAACCAAAAACATTTGTATACGAAAAATACACATATTTTAGTCATTTGGGTCCAAGGGACCCCCTGAGCCCAGGCCCAGAGTGGCTTCCCCTGACTCCGCCACTGTGTGTGGAACACCCTTTCCTCGGCCATGCTGGCTTCGGATGACGACTGGAAGTTCTCCGAGAGCTCTTGGATCGAGGAGAAGGCACACAAGGCCCAATTCCAAAAACAACAACATGCCACCTTCCTCTTTTTCTAATCCAGATGGGCTTGTCATTGAGGGTATAGGCCAGTAGCTTACAACATTGGTGCGGCCCTCTATTTAATATTGGGCCGGTCATGGGGAGATGGGCCAACAAGTTACAACAATGGTGGTTAATTTTTTGGGAGCATGGAAAAGCTTACAACTATAGTTGTATATGAGCCGAGCCGAGCCGAGCTTTGGCCAAGCTCAGGCTCGGCTCAATAAGAAATATAGCTGGCTCAAGCTCGGCTCAAGCTCGGCTCAAGCTCGATTCGAGCTCGAACATGTGAGCTCGAGCTCGGCTCGTTAGAAAAAATTAGAGCTCGAGCTCAACTCGGGCTCGGCTCGAGCTCGGCTCAAAATGAGTGTTAACGAGCCAAAGCTTGATAAAAGCTTATCGAGCTTAGCTTGAACTCAAATTGGGCCATAAATTCTAGGCCCTTTCAAGCTCAAGTTAGGGTCAAAGCCCATAAAAATTTACTTTAATGATCCATAGACCATTCAAGTCTCTAAATTGAGACTATTCATCTAAATGTCTAGACCTTGTTATTTATAAGTCTTGATGGCTTCCTTCCTCCCCTAAACCACCAATGTGGTATTGCTGAGGGCTACAACACCACCACCTTTTTAGCTAGAAATTTCTACTCTTTAATCAATGCCGAGCCAGCTCACGAGCCTACCGAGCTGAGCCAGGGTAGGCTCGGGCTCGGCTCATTTACTATCGAGCCAGCTCGCGAGCCGGCACGTTTACAATCGAGCCGAGTTCCGAGCGAGCTTTTTAGCCATTTTTCCGAGTCGAGCTCCGAACTGCTCGCGAGCGGCTTGGCTCGTCAACAGCCCTACTTACAACAAGAGATCACGGTTGTTCAGTAATCGGTCTTGAGCTTGATTGGGAGATTGGAGCATGGAAAGTGTGTTGTGATCTCTTTTAGATAGACTGATCATGACACACTACAATTCTTTTGTTAGTTGCCTCTTTGTGCAGGTTACGATTCTGACTGATCAGAATCAGAAGGATCTCCTAACCTGAAAAGGAAAGCCAGAGGATTTCCTGACAGCTGGACTATTATGAAGAGGCATGCTACAGCTGGACATCTCTTGGAACAGCTTGTCCATTCTGAAGATCGTGCTACAGCTGGTTCTCTGGGATCATCTAGGTCTTATGGAAAGACAGATCTCATCAGCATCAAGGAATTCAGTTCATTTCCTGCTCTAGTGTTCGACTGTGGACTATAAAAGCCATCTGCATTGGCTGTTGCAGAGTAGAGAAGTAAACACACTTGTATTCTGTGAGGAAGAGTGTTTTACAAAGTTAGAGTTGTGAGTAGTTGCTTAGCTTGGTATTCAGTGGGGAAATGAATTAGTATAGCGGGTAGATTTCGGGGAGAAATCTAAAGGTTGTAACTTTCAAGCTCAAAGGCTCTCAGATTCGTGGACTCGAATCATAATATTCTCAAGGGATCACTTCCCTTGGGACGTGGAGTAGGCTTTATTTGCCGAACCACGTTAAAAATCTTCTGTGTTCTTTTACATTTACAGTTTTACAGTTCCTGCAAAAACTCAGCTGCACACTTATTCACTTAGAGTTCTATATCTCTGTCTGTGACAAGTGCTAGCTGATTAGAGAGTTCATCACGTGGCATCAGAGCCAGGCACTAGGAAAGTCAATCACACGATTGTTAGTAACTGGATTCAGGAGTTGACTCTCGTTTGTTCAAGTTTTCCTAAACCTTAATCATGAGTACTAGTCAAGAAAACTCTGTGTTCCTTGCTGACAGATTTTCTCAAAATAGACCTCCCAGATTTGAAGGAACTCACTATGGGTATTGGAAAAACAGAATGGAACTGTTCATCAAGACAGTCAATCCCAGGCTATGGAGGATTGTCATCAAAGGACCTCTTGATATCAAGACCGATGAAGATAAATGGACTGATGAAGATATAAAAAAGGTACAACTAAATTCTCAAGCTATGAATATCATGTTCTGTTGATAAAAGCGGGTTTACCAAGGTCGTATTCCACGGGGTTCTCTCAATGGCCTCTACTCACATTCCTCGTAGACGGTCTATTCATTTGAAAGGAGTTTTGATTTGAAATAGATATTAAAAACTTAAAGGAAACTAAAAGGAAGAAAGAAAAATAAAGTGGTGCAAATCAAAGACAAAGGGGCTCTCTTGGTGGGTAGTTTCATCATGCTCAAGATGACTAATTGAACAAACAAGCCAATTAAGATCGAGTTTGCATTCGGATGACCATGCATTTCACTTTTATAGACTCGATGCACTCTCGTAGCACCTAATCCCTATCCCAATACCACTCAACTTAGGCTCTCGCTCTCAAGCTAAGTGAAAAGAGGATGCATTCTAAGTGTTTGATGAAATGCCAAGACACAAGACCCTCTCTTAAGACTCTATGACCACAAGGCTAGGCACAACACTCTCATATCAATGCCCTAACACTAAGAGATTCACCAAAAAGCCTTTTCAAACTCAATTGAATGAAAATCCACATGCACACCAAGTGTTCGATAAAATGCCCAAGAGAGAAATCAAGTGAAAATGGTTGAAATGAGATGATCTAATCTCTTAGAACACACTCACTTCAATCCCTAGACCTACAATCTATGCAATCCAAGCACTCTCATGCATCAAATCACAATGAATGGACCAAATTAAGCAAACATGGCATAAAATGGCATTAAGAACAAGTCTAGGAATCATCCTCATACAACCAAGATCAATCATGGCAAGTTCTATACAATCATCTCTCTATCATAGCACAACTAATCTACCCATCCAAGATGAACCCTAGAAACTCAGCCACACATGGCCAAGGGAGTAAAGAGAAAAGAAGGAAGAATGGTCACCAAGAACACCATGGATGAATCCTTGAGATGATCTTCACTTCTCCACTTGTAAGCACTTCTCCCAAGGTTTGTTGGCTTCAATCCTAGCTCCAATGGCTTCAAATTGCTCCAAAAATGCGTTCTAGGGTTTGAGGGTTCGTGGAAATGTGTTTGGGGTTCAAGAGATATCAAAGAATTCCCCAAAATGGCCAAAAATAAGAGTATTTATAGTGCAGGGGACAGTGCACGGCGTGCACCCCTGCACGGCGTGCACAGTGCACGGCGTGCACCCCTGCACGGCGTGCACATCTGCACGGCGTGCACCCCTGCACTCTGCAGAAAACCCGATCTTGCAAGGCTCAAATCTCCCTCGTCCGGCCTCCAAATGACCTCCCGTTTGCTCCTATGCGCTCCTTGTCATCCGTACTTTGAAGCCATAACCTGAAAATGCACAGAGGCAACTCCAATAGACCACGAATTTGGCTCCAAAGTGGCAACCGGACAACAAAATGACACTTTGCACAAAATCTCAAATAAAAGCATAAAAGTCATGTCATTTCACGAATAAACACGAGCATATCATAGGTCATTCATAAGCTTAAAATGCACTAATTAAAGTCACATCAAATTCCCCTACGACTAAGCTTTGCTTGTCCTCAAGCAAATGAATTAGAAAACATCCAAGTTCACAAATGACAAGTTCGGTCCATTGAGATTCAAGCAATCACAATTTAGCTTAAACTGTTCCACGAACAAACTAAACCTACACATGCAAGAACATCAACCAAACAAGCCTAAACCTCACTAATTTCTGCACACTTCAAGTAGTGGTTGATTGGGACACAGCAAAACCGACCACGACAACACCGACTCTAATCAAAAGGACTTGAAATCGGAACATGGATCGTGAGTCGTGAATGTGGCTATCGACTCGACTTCATCCGCTTCTAGATCCGCACTTTACAACTCTGGCTAGGATCAAGGGCTACATTTGAGAACTCTTTTTCTTTCTTTTCTTTTCTCTTTTTTTTTTCTTACTGCATACTAGTGCTCGATTCAACACTTCACTTAGGTGTTGAACCTGCCTAGCTCACAGCCTTTGCCCTTTTGCTTAGTGCTCAACCCGACACTTCACTTAGGTGCCGAGCTTGCCTAGCTTTTCTTTTGAGCATTTTTTTTTTTTCACAATTTAGCCACTTGATCCTTAGCCCCTTAACAACTTCCGTACAAGATTTCGAATTGGATTCCGTCTAGTCTCAAGCCACAATCACGAAAGATCAAAAAGAGAATGAAAAACATGGAAGAGGGGAAGAAATTCTGATTGCCTTCATCATCCTAGACCGGTGTTATCGAGTGGTATAAAAACACGTATCCAACCAATCAACCAACATACAAGAGTGATAAAATCTCAGTTCTGGCCAGACTCATTTGATATTAGTGCTAACAAGCTGGTTATAGGTTCTAAGTGGAACAATCTAAACATCATTGTGAAGGCTTGAAGTCAATTACACACCGAAAGTCAAGAACCGAACGATTCTACAATAGAGGAATTCGATATTCAATTAAGATCATGCAACACATCAAAACACAGCTTAAGGCTTCTACCGACAAATAATCACACCAAATCTCAAACTCCCCTACGACTAACATGAGCATTGTCCTCAATGATCAAGAGAGATAGAGGATAAGGTGGAACGAATATACCGCGCGGTGAAGAAGAGAAGCCGGAGATGGAATCCCGGGTCAAGTAACCTGTTCAGGACGAGGACCTGAATCAGGGGTACCTGTAGAAAACAAGGGAGGGCACACCACTCAAACACAACCCATAGTCGACAAGATGAGAGTACGGATGAGATGTGTGATCCAACAACACGACAAGTTCAATGCCAGAAATGAAAAGAGAAAATCAGAAGTCAAACACAACAAAACATGCAGTCATAAACAGAAATAAAAGAAAGGAAAAAAAATCCAAAGTCCTGAGAAGTGGTGAGTGATCCTGCAGCTCTCAGTGGGGTGGTGGTCGTGGGTGCCCAGGCCACTGTGACCATGGATGGTAGCCGTCAAACGGGGGAGGCGGTGGAAAGACTGCCCAAGTGCTGGAGGGGCCGGACTCAGAGTGGAAGCTCTCCTGGTAGTAGTAGGACTGATGATGCTGCCAGTACTGAGAATGCTGAATCTGAGTAAGCTGGATACCCTGAAACTGCTGAACCTCATGCACCTGAGCAAGCTGCTGTCCATAGAACTGCTGGCTCTCAAAGTCCCTAGCGTTGTACGCCTCGAGGTTCTGAACTCTCCTGTTAAGATCTTGTATCGCCGCACTGTCTCTCCTCTGTCCCTCACGCATATCCTCCACTACGGTCGTGAGGCGACCCATCCCCGAGATAAGCTCATGAAGTGTAGTAGGGTCGATCTCTTCATCCTCCTCATCATTGTCATCATCTGAGATCCGACAAGTCGGAACCAGAAGGTCTGTGATCTGAGCTGTAGGTAGGACAATCCGCAAGAGAACTGGTCGAGGCTCGACAAATGCTGGAGCAGGACCAAAAGCATCAAGGCACTCATATCCTCGCACCAACCTGGTCACAAATCCCCCTCCCAGCAGAACACCAATCGTGTCATTAGCTTGTATCTGCAGGAGGGCTCCTAGCACTAAATCACCTAGATGCAGCTTGATGCCCCTCTCCAAGCAATAAAAGAGAAACAAATCTCTGACGGAGACTACACCTGGAGAGGAGGATGGCTTCCTGTGGGTGATGGAGTGCCGGAAGAAGTGATGGAGGAGCTTCAGCATAGGCCGATTCACCTCTGTGACCTTGGAGGAGCGAGCTGAATAACCTCTAGCCCTCGGTGCAATTTCCTTGAAGAATGCACTCTTGGCGTCCCCCGCAAGAGAAGATATGAGAGCCAACCCAGAAAGCTCGCCACTTTGAACCTGCACCCACTCATAGAACCCAAGGCGGTATCCAAACTCGTCAATGGAGCATACACGCGCCATCCCGCCGAGCCTGAAGCGCACACAAACCTCACTAGTGGTCTCGTGACACTCCACGGTGAGAGTGCTCAAGAACTCCTTTGTAGGCCACTCATACGCCCTCTCGTCAACCTCCAAGAGCGGCCAAATACCGGTTCCATCAGCCAAAGTCTTCAAAGCATCCAACCAACCATCACGACTCTGCAACCCTCAAAATCAAATCTACCCTGCCTCGCCACGGGCCATCTCGCCATAACCTGATAGCGACTGTAAGCCCGATCTCTGGGGTCGAAGTTGAAGATCCTCTGAACCACTGATTCAGGAGGGTCGACGCCACGAGGAGCTGGAGGCGGCGAAGGTGACCGTGGTGGAGGAGCAGAAGACTCCCCAGTCTGTCCCTTCCGCTTCTTGGAAGCTGGTGCCTTGGATCGCTTAGGGGCGGAGGATGAAGAAGCTGATTTACCCTTAGGAGGCATCCTGCAAAAGAAGTGCAAACAAAGATTCAACAAGAAGGGCACACTCCTGACACAAATCCTATCAAGGCGCCGAATCATAACACATGATCAAAACATTGAGCACAATATCGAGCACGATTCAAGATCATCACGTTCAAGTGCAACAACCTATGCTAGCAAAAATCAAATCATTGAAATCCATAGTTAAGCAAAAGGCATGCATCATGGATCAAAAACACGAATCAAGAACATATAAGCCTAAGTCCACGCAATGTAAGGAGGAATACATAGAAATTAAACCAATGAGTGGTGATTAACCACACCCCTCCTCACACAAAGAATCGAATTCGGTCCCCGAATTCAGAACCTGAAAGGATCAACGGAAAGACCGCAATGAAATTCATGGAACAGGAATACAAGTCATATCATAAGAGCATTAGCATCTATACGTAAGTTCACGCAGGAGCACAATCAACACAAATCAAGCCAAACCGGAGACACACCGCACCACAATGATATAAGCAAACGAATAAGCACAAACGAGTCGGACTATCCAAAACCGAAAAGCGTAGCGAACACCCAACACTACAACACCCCAACCTGACTTGCAACTCAGCACTTAAACTCAAAATCCCTAGATACCCTGACCAAAACCCCCAGATTAAGCACAAGGCAATGAGAAACCTCAGCAATTAACCGCCAACAGAAATCTCAGCAATAAAACAAGTACCACACTATCCAAAATCCCCAATTTGCAAGAGCAAAGCACCCAAACACCATTAGGCAAAGAACCACAAAATTCCCACCATTTACAAAATCCACACAGCAAGGAATTAACCCCAACATTAGTCAAACCACTTAGCCAACCCAAACATGAACACCAATCTGCCAATTGAAGCCATTAACTCAAGAGAAACGACAGAAAAACCTGGCTGGGAGTGGTCGGGTGGGGCTGGGCAGGTGGGCGGTCGGAGCAGGGGGTGTGGGAGAATCGGCGGCGGGATGGGCAGAGCTGGGCAGGTGAGGGGAGATGGCTGGCGGCGGCTGGGAAGGAGTGGCGGCGGGCAGGTGGGCGGCTGGACGGGAGAGTGGCGTCGGGCGGCTGGGTGGCTGGCAGTCGGCGGCGGCGGCTGGGCGGGTTGGACGTGCTGGGCTGGGCAGATGGAAGCTCGGCGGCGGTGGAATTGCTGGCGGCTGGAGCTGGGGGTCGGGGGGTGGGCAGCGGCAGGAGTGGCGGCGGCGGCGGCTGGAGCTGGGGGTCGGGCGATGTAGGAAAGAAAGAGTGAGAGGGGTCGGGTGGCGGCGGCGGCTGGAGCTAGGCAGGTGCTGGTGGCGGACAGGTGGGCGTCGGGCAGTCGGGGTCGGGGCAGGGCCGGTTGATCGGAGTTGGCGGCGGCGGCTGTGTGAAAGAGAGAGTGAGAGGGTCGGGGAAGTCGAGGGAAGGGATAAGGGGGGTTGGGTTTAGTTGGGTGGTTTGGCCGGGTCGGGTGAGTGGGTCGGTTGATTCGGGCGGGTTGGTTTGGTTTGGGGTAGGGGGGAAAAATTTTTTACACCTCCTGGACAGCCCGTGCACCCAACCGTGCACGGTGCACGGCGTGCATCATGCACGGCGTGCAGTGGTGCACGGCGTGCACCAGGAGGTGAAAATTTTTTTCACACCTCCTGGACAGCCCGTGCACCCAACCGTGCACGGTGCACGGCGTGCAGTGGTGCACGGCGTGCACCTCCTCAGCTCAAAACCAAATTTTCACCTCGATGAAAAACGACCAAAACACCGACAAATCAACTCAAAACGGACCCCGAACTTCAGAATTTCGACGCCTACGAGACCACAAAGGACACCACAACAACTCAAGGACCTTGAACACCACAAAAACACACAATCATGCAATCAAATCAAGAAGAAAAGACATGAAAAACACTCGGGTTGCCTCCCGAGAAGCGCTTGTTTAACGTCGTAAGCTCGACGAAGCAAGGAACATTCAAGGCACGACCAAAGACAAGACCTCAACAGCACCTATAGTATCACTAACAACATAATGCTTAAGTCTATGGCCATTCACCTTAAAAGGTTCGGTTTGGGATGGAGAGATTACCTCGATGGTGCCATAAGGAAAAACATGAGTTACCGTAAAGGGGCCGGACCAACGAGACCTCAATTTCCCGGGAAAGAGCTTGAGCCGAGAGTTGTATAGGAGAACTTGATCACCAACTTTGAAATCCTTGCCCGGCTTCAAACGGGAATCATGAATGAGCTTCGTTCTCTCCTTGTAAAGCTTTGCATTCTCATATGCATGATGGCGATACTCCTCGAGCTCATGTACCTGAAACTTACGCTCTTCTCCTGCGAGACTCATATCAAGGTTTAGAAATTTCAATGCCCAATAAGCTCGGTGCTCGAGCTCTACGGCAAGTGGCATGCTTTGCCATAGACCATCCTATAGGGAGTAGTGCCTATAGGGGTCTTGTAGGCCGTGCGGTAGGCCCATAGAGCGTCATCAAGCTTCTTCGACCAATCTTTCCGTGATCGGTCAACCGTCTTCTCTAAGATTCTCTTAAGTTCCCTATTGGTCACCTCGGCTTGGCCACTAGTTTGAGGGTGATACGAGGTGGACATCCGATGAGTGACGCCGAACCGGTGGCATACTCTATCGAATTGCCCTTGAAAATGAGTACCTCGATCACTAATGATAGCACGAGGGGTACCAAAACGAGTGAACAACTTAACAAGAAACTTCCCTACGACTCGGGCATCATTGGTAGGCAAAGCTTGTGCCTCCGCCCATTTAGACACGTAATCTACCGCAACTAATATGTACTTGTTACCATGCGAAGTAGGAAACGGTCCCATGAAATCAATACCCCATATATCAAATATTTCTACCACTAACGAGACATTTTGAGGCATTTCATTACGGGAAGAGATGTTACCTGAACGTTGACACGCATCGCAAGACTTGACAAAGTCTTGACAATCTCGGAAGATCGAAGGCCAAAAGAATCCGGACTCAAGTACCTTGCGAGCCGTGCGATTTGCTCCATGATGTCCACCCGTAGGACCGGAGTGGCAATGTCGCATGATGTCCTTAGACTCTCCATAAGTGACACATCTTCTAATCATACCATCCGAGCCAACTCGAAATACAAAAGGATCGTCCCAATAGTAATGTTTCAAATCCGCAAAGAACTTCCTTTTGTCTTGAGTGGAGAGGCCCTCCTTCAAGTCTCCACTAGCAAGATAGTTAGCCAAATCCGCGAACCAAGGTTCCTTGAACTCTAAAGTTGTTATAGCGAATAATAGCTCATCGGGGAAGTTGTCATTGATCTCTTCTTTACCATTGTGTACCATTTCCGCCTCTTCCAAGCGAGACAAGTGGTCGGCGGCTACATTCTCGGACCCCTTCTTATCTCGAATCTCAATATCAAACTCTTGCAATAGAAGGACCCATCGGATCAACCTTGGTTTAGCATCGGTCTTAGATAGAAGGTACCTCAAAGCTTGGTGGTCCGTGAAGACAATAGTGTGAGAAAGTACCAAGTAGGACCTAAACTTATCAAAAGCAAACACTATGGCCAAGAGCTCCTTTTCCGTAGTTGTGTAATTCCTTTGAGCATCATTGAGAGTTTTACTTGCATAGTATATTGGATGGAATCTCTTGTCGATTCGTTGGCCTAGAACCGCTCCAATGGCGTAATCGCTAGCATCACACATCAACTCAAATGACTTTGACCAATCCGGAGCAATGAGTATAGGGGCATTCGTGAGCTTACCCTTGAGGAGTTCAAAAGCTTGCAAGCACTCTTCATCAAAATGAAATTCCACATCCTTCTCAAGAAGCCGAGTCATAGGAGTAGTTATTTTCGAGAAGTCTTTGATGAAGCGCCTATAGAAACCGGCATGCCCCAAGAAGCTTCTCACGGCTTTCACGGATGAGGGTGGAGGAAGTTGAGAGATGGTCTCCAATTTTGCCTTGTCAACCTCAATGCCTTTTTTAGAGATCTTGTGACCAAGAACAATCCCCTCATTGACCATGAAATGACACTTCTCCCAACTTAATGCAAGATTGGTCTCTTCACACCGACGCAAGACCTTCTCAAGGTTCCTCAAGCATAGGTCGAATGAATCCCCAAAAACCGAGAAGTCGTCCATGAACACTTCCATGATATCTTCCACGAAATCATCGAAAATGGCAAGCATACACCGTTGGAAGGTAGCGGGAGCGTTGCACAACCCAAAGGGGATCCGTCGATAAGCAAAAGTACCGAAGGGGCATGTGAATGTGGTCTTCTCTATGTCCTCCGAGGCGATCGGGATTTGGAAGTACCCGGACATACCATCCAAGAAACAATAGTACTCGTGCCCGGAGAGACGCTCGAGCATTTGATCCATGAAGGGTAGAGGGAAGTGATCCTTCCTAGTGGCATCATTGAGTCGACGATAATCTATGCAAACACGCCAACCGGTGATCGTCCTTGTCGGGATAAGCTCATCCTTGTCATTAGCTACCACCGTGATCCCTCCTTTCTTGGGAACAACTTGCACGGGGCTAACCCAAGGGCTGTCCGAGATAGGAAAGATAATACCCGCATCCATAAGCTTAATAACTTCTTTCTTCACAACCTCCTTCATGTTAGGATTTAGCCTTCTTTGTGGTTGCACAACCGGCTTGAAATCTTCCTCCATAAGGATCCGATGTGAGCAAAATGTGGGACTTATACCTCGAATATCCGAGATGCTCCACGCAATAGCTCTCATGTACTTCTTGAGGAGCTCCACTAGACGGTCCTTTTGCTCGGGTAGAAGCTCAGAATTGATGATGACCGGTAGCTTAGAATCTGGCATGAGAAAAGCATACTCCAAATGTGCGGGAAGAGGCTTGAGCTCAAGAGTAGGTGGTTCTTCATAGGAGGTCTTTACCCTTTCCACCTTCGGGAGAGCAACAAAAACCGTTTCACCCTCTAACTTGTCTCTCCCTTCATCAAGGTAAGCCACTTGAGCTTTTAACTCCGGGGTGCCTAAATGTTCCTGCACATTCATTCTAAGGCAAACATCCAAAGAATCTCTACACACGAAGTTAGAAATACTACACACACTAGCCGAAGCAATAGTATCACACGAGTACTCTAAATCATCTTGTGCGTGAGCAAACTTCATGCCATCGGCTATGCAAAATGTGACACTCTCTTGTCCTACTCTCAATGTCAATTTTCCGTCATGCACATCAATCAAAGCACGAGAAGTAGCTAGGAATGGTCTACCAAATATCAATGAGACATCCACATCATCGGTATCTATGACCGCAAAGTCAACTAGGAAGACAAAAGGGCCTACTTTGACTAGCACATCATCAACAATTCCCCTAGGACTCTTGGTCGACTTGTCCGCAAGTTGAATGTACATACGAGTAGGACGAAGATTAGACAACCCTAGCTTCTCAAATATGCAATAAGGCATGACATTGATACTAGCACCTAGATCCGCAAGACCATTAGCAAGAGAAATATTACCAATAGCACAAGGGATAGTAAAGGTACCCGGATCCTTGAGCTTTTTGGGTGGACTTTTGAAGAGAACGGCGGAGCATTCCTCATTAAGGTGGACTAGAGATGTCTCCGGTAGCTTTCTCTTGTTGGTGTAGAGTTCCTTCATGAACTTAGCATATTGGGGCATCATAGTCATTGCTTCGGGAAACGGAAGAGAGAATTGCATTTGACTAATCCGCTCCACAAACTTCTTGAAAACCTTCTCAAGGCCATCCTTCTTCAATCGAGATGGGTATGGAGGCTTAGGCTTATATGGAGATACACCCGGTGCGGGAGGAGAGACCGGTGGTGTACTCGATGTAGCCTTACTAGGTTCCTTTGCAACCTTAGTGTTCACATTACCCGTAGGAGGTTCGACTTCAACCTCAACTTCATCCGAAGGAGGATCATTAATATCATCATCATCAACCATTAGATTAGGATCTTGTACCTTTGTAGAGTCAATCGGAGTAGAGGTTGTATCTTGCAAGGGTCTTCCACTTCTCAAGGTCACTACCTTGCAATGCTCCCGGCCTTTGGGGTTGATCTCGGTATTGGAAGGTAAAGTGCCCGAGGGTCGCTCCGAGAGTGCCTTAGAAATATGTCCTAATTGGTTCTCCAAATTGGCAATTGAAGCTTGTTGATTCTTGATGAGTTGGATCATTGCCGCATTGGTGTCTTCTTGAGAGATCGAAGAACCACCCTCCTTATTTTGAGGAGGCTTGTTGAACCCGGGTGGTCCTTCACCTCTATGGTTGTACATTCCCGGTGGGGTAGGACCTTGGAAACCTTGACTTGGATGTCCACTTTGATTCCATTGATTTCCCCCTTGGTGCCCTTGACCTTGGGGTCCTCCTTGAGTCCCTTGGCTACCTTGGTTTAGGTTACTTCCTTGAGACCATTGGTTGCCTTGATAACCCCTATAACCTTGATAACCTCCTTGATTTCCTTGGTTGTAGCCCTTGCTATAACCACTACCTTGACTCCCTTGGCCTTGGTAACCTTGGTTAGACTTGTTGTACCAAGGTCGGTTATAGTTACCTTGATAGTTACCTTGGGGGCTGAAATTACCATGGAAACCTTGACCTTGTGCGAAGCTTACCTCCTCAAGGTCGCCTTGGCCAAGTTCAGGAGTGGCGGAAGGACAAGCACTAACATCGTGGCCTTGACCCCCACAACCCTCACAACAAAATACCGAAGCAACCGGTGGATTACCCACATGAGATGATTGAACCTTGGAGGGATGCTTAGGCATGCTTAGGTTGCTTACTTGTGAAGCCATGGCGTCGATCTTAGACATAAGGAGAGCGATCATTGGATCATCCAAAAACTTGATAAAAGCGGGTTTACCAAGGTCGTATTCCACGGGGTTCTCTCAATGGCCTCTACTCACATTCCTCGTAGACGGTCTATTCATTTGAAAGGAGTTTTGATTTGAAATAGATATTAAAAACTTAAAGGAAACTAAAAGGAAGAAAGAAAAATAAAGTGGTGCAAATCAAAGACAAAGGGGCTCTCTTGGTGGGTAGTTTCATCATGCTCAAGATGACTAATTGAACAAACAAGCCAATTAAGATCGAGTTTGCATTCGGATGACCATGCATTTCACTTTTATAGACTCGATGCACTCTCGTAGCACCTAATCCCTATCCCAATACCACTCAACTTAGGCTCTCGCTCTCAAGCTAAGTGAAAAGAGGATGCATTCTAAGTGTTTGATGAAATGCCAAGACACAAGACCCTCTCTTAAGACTCTATGACCACAAGGCTAGGCACAACACTCTCATATCAATGCCCTAACACTAAGAGATTCACCAAAAAGCCTTTTCAAACTCAATTGAATGAAAATCCACATGCACACCAAGTGTTCGATAAAATGCCCAAGAGAGAAATCAAGTGAAAATGGTTGAAATGAGATGATCTAATCTCTTAGAACACACTCACTTCAATCCCTAGACCTACAATCTATGCAATCCAAGCACTCTCATGCATCAAATCACAATGAATGGACCAAATTAAGCAAACATGGCATAAAATGGCATTAAGAACAAGTCTAGGAATCATCCTCATACAACCAAGATCAATCATGGCAAGTTCTATACAATCATCTCTCTATCATAGCACAACTAATCTACCCATCCAAGATGAACCCTAGAAACTCAGCCACACATGGCCAAGGGAGTAAAGAGAAAAGAAGGAAGAATGGTCACCAAGAACACCATGGATGAATCCTTGAGATGATCTTCACTTCTCCACTTGTAAGCACTTCTCCCAAGGTTTGTTGGCTTCAATCCTAGCTCCAATGGCTTTAAATTGCTCCAAAAATGCGTTCTAGGGTTTGAGGGTTCGTGGAAATGTGTTTGGGGTTCAAGAGATATCAAAGAATTCCCCAAAATGGCCAAAAATAAGAGTATTTATAGTGCAGGGGACAGTGCACGGCGTGCACCCCTGCACGGCGTGCACAGTGCACGGCGTGCACCCCTGCATGGCGTGCACCCCTGCACTCTGCAGAAAACCCGATCTTGCAAGGCTCAAATCTCCCTCGTCCGGCCTCCAAATGACCTCCCGTTTGCTCCTATGCGCTCCTTGTCATCCGTACTTTGAAGCCATAACCTGAAAATGCACAGAGGCAACTCCAATAGACCACGAATTTGGCTCCAAAGTGGCAACCGGACAACAAAATGACACTTTGCACAAAATCTCAAATAAAAGCATAAAAGTCATGTCATTTCACGAATAAACACGGGCATATCATAGGTCATTCATAAGCTTAAAATGCACTAATTAAAGTCACATCATCTGTGCTCTTGGTCATGAAGAATTCAGCAGGGTATCTGGATGCAAATCTGCCAAGGAGATATGGGATAAGCTCCAAGTCACCTATGAAGGGACTTCATTGGTCAAGACTTCAAGAATTAATATGCTTAAACATGAGTTTGAGCTTTTTCAAATGAATCAAGGTGAGACAATCTCAACCATGTACAATCGATTTCAGAATATTGTGAATAAGCTGGATGGTCTTGGTAGGAACTATGAAAATGAATATCTCATAAGGAAACTCTTATGGTCACTACCAAAGCGGTGGAGACCTAAAATCACTGCCATTGAAGAATCAAAGGATCTTGCTACTATTAATATTGATGATCTTGTTGGATCTCTGATCACTCATGAAGAAGTCATGAGAAGAGAAGATGAAGCAGATGATGCAAGAACCAAATCCATTGCTTTGAAAGCAGAATCTGAACTGATAGAAGAAGAAATTCAGAATTATGATGAGTCTGAACTTGCTATTTTGAGTAAACAGGTTAGGCGTCTTCTTAAACTAAGAAGGGAAAAGAAGAAGTCTTACATTCAAGGCAAATCAAGGGATTCAGAAAATGAGAAAACCTCTGACCGTGGATCATACAAGTCTTCAAAGTCAAAGAGAGACCAAGGAAGCACTAGCAGCAGCAGTAACACTGTAAGTCAACTTGGGTGTTTCAAATGTGGTAAACAGGGACATGTCAAGGCTAATGTCCTCAACTAAGAAGAGAGAGAGCCATGCAAGCTACCTGGAGTGGTAGTGATGATGAAAGTGATGACAGTGATGATGAAAGTGATGACAGTGATGAAGAAGTCCGAGCCCTCATGGCTATAGACCAAATCTCCAGCAATGTGCCAGATACTGATCAGGTAATTGTTAGGAACTATTATTCTGATTCTGATTTTGAAATAGATTATGAAAGAAGAACAGTTGCTGAGAGTATTGATGATGAGTTGGACGCTACCATCCAAGGAATACAACTGGAATTTTCAAGAGTCAACACTAAGTATCATCTTCTCAATCAAGAATATGATCAAATTAAAACTGAGAAAGTGAAGTTGACTAGGGAAATCAAGGAATTGAAAGAAGGGAGGGATATACAGACCAGAAAAATCAGAAATCTAGTTATTGATAACTGGAGATTCAGAGAAAGACTTAAGTTTCTTCATAGAAACAGGATGATAATTCAAGGAGACTACTGGCATAGATCCTATAAACCCTCAGTTCCAACTTGCTTCAACTGTCATCAGAGAGGTCATCTTAGTAAGTTTTGTTCTGAAAAGTCAACAACAAACAAAAGAAATGCTTCCACTGCCCTTCCAAATAAAGTATGGGTAAGAAAAACCAAATAACAATTATGTTTGCAGGTATGTTATCAAGCTGACATTTCTGAAGAAGAATGGGTTCTTGACAGTGGATGTTCTCACCATGTCTGGTAATCAATCTCTTTTCATGAATTTAACTACCTGCACTCAAGGCTCAGTTTCTCTTGGTGATAATAGCACTTGTGACATTCTTGGAATTGGAAATATTGGAGTCAAAGAAAAGGTTTTTCTCAGAAAAGTTATGCTGGTTAAAGGACTCAAGCACAATCTCATATCCATAAGTCAGCTGTGTTGAGATATAAATCGGGTGGTGTTTGAAGGATCTGTTTGCTACATTGAAAATTTAAAGTACTAAGGAAGTACTCTTTACTGGTTATAGGAAAGGTAACATCTATCTCATTGATTTTAACAAGATTTCTAATGTTACTGAAATGTGTCTTCACTCTGTGAAAGAAGATAGTCAGATGACATGGCACATGAAGCTTGGACATGTAAGTGTCGGTATTCTGAGCAAATTGAGCAGCAAAAATCTGGTTCGAGGACTTCCCAAGATCAGCTCAACTAAAGAATTTTTTTGTGATGCATGTGCTCAAGGAAAGCAAACCAGAACTACCTTTAAGACAAAATCGGTCTTATCCACATCTGAACCTCTTGAGCTAGTCCACATGGATCTGTTTGGTCCAGTGAATGTTAGAACCATCGGAGGTAAATACTACTGTTTTGTTCTGGTTGATGATTTTTCCAGGTTCTGCTGGATACACCTCCTTGGGTCTAAAGATGAAGCTGTTGACAAATTCATTCTCTTCGTTACCAAAATACAAAGAGAACTTGGTTTAAAGGTCAAAGTCATCAGAAGTGACAATGGTGGAGAATTTGTCAATGAAAAATTCAAAAACTTTACTGATGCAGAGGGAATATCTCGTACTTTTTTCTGCAGCACGTACTCCTCAGCAGAATGGAGTTGCTGAGAGAAAGAACCGTACTCTTATTGAGATTGCCAGGACTATGCTCAATGACTACAATCTTCCTAAGAATTTCTGGGGAGAAGCTGTTAACACGACATGTTATGTAACAAACAGAGCTCTTATTCGCTCTAAATTAAAGAAGACTCCCTATGAGCTCCCGAAGAAACGAGCTCCAAACATTGGCTATTTCAAAATCTTTGGATGTAAGTGCTTCATACTCAATTCTAAGGATCAGCTGGGAAAATTTGATGCTAAATCAGATGAAGGAATCTTTGTTGGTTATGCTAGTAACAGCAAGGCTTACAGAATATTTAATAAGAGGACTCTCAAGATTGAAGAATCGATTAATGTTATCTTTGATGAATCAACATCTCAAATCAAGGAAATTGATAAAGCTGAAGATGATGAACCTGACTTGGTTTTTCTTCCTGATCAAGAAACTGAGATCAAAGAAAATTCTAATGAGGAAAGTCAGGAAAATTCTGATCACATAGAAGATAACATAGAGAATCAGGCTCCTCAACATATCACTAGGAGGCTTCCTCCCAGTCAAGTAATAGGAGATCCAAATTCTCGTCTTGTTACTCGGTCTAGGTCCTCTCAGAGTGCTTTTGTATCTCTTACTGAACCTAAGAATGTCAAGGAAGCTCTCAAGGATGAAAACGGGATTCTTGCCATGAATGAGGAATTGAATCAATTTGAAAGAACAAATGTTTGGACACTTGTTCCTGCTCCTCCAAACCGATCAATCATCGGTACCAAGTGGGTTTTCAGAAATAAAACTGATGAGTTTGGAAACGTTACAAGAAATAAGGCAAGGCTTGTTGCTCAAGGTTACTGTCAAGAAGAAGGCATTGGCTTTGACGAAACTTTTGCCCCTGTTGCTAGACTTGAAGCCATCAGAATGCTCTGTGCATTTGCTTGCATCAATGGGTTTAAACTCTATCAAATGGATGTTAAAAGTGCCTTCCTCAATGGAGAATTAAAGGAAGAAGTTTTTGTTGCTTAGCCTCCTGGTTTTGAAGACAGTGAGCACCCTTCATATGTCTGCAAACTTCACAAAGCTTTATATGGCTTAAAACAAGCCCCGAGGGCTTGGTACGATAAGCTAAGTAATTTTCTGATTGATCAAGGTTTTAATAGGGGAAGTGTTGATAAAACCCTTTTCTGCAAAACAGAGAATTCTGATCTTATTCTGGTTCAAGTTTATGTTGATGACATTATTTTTGGATCCAGAAATGCTAACTTATGTGCAGAATTCAGTTCACGAATGCAAGCAAGCTTTGAAATGAGTCTCATGGGGGAGCTCACTTATTTTCTTGGACTTCAAATTAAACAATATCCTACAGGTACTTTTATCTGCTAAGCTAAGTATTGCAAAAATATGTTAAAGAAGTTTAAATTGGATGACTTGAAATCCAGTCCTACCCCTATGGGTACTTCTTGCAAACTAGATGTTGATTCTACAGGCGAGGAGATTGATATTAAAAAGTACAGAGGCATGATTGGATCCTTACTCTATCTTACTACTAGCCGTCCTGACATTTCTTACAGTGTTGGTGTGTGTGCTCGATTTCAATGCTCTCCTAAAAACAGTCATTTAACAGCTGTTAAAATGATTTTTCGCTGGCACTTATGATTTTGGATTATGGTACTCAAAGTTCTCGGATGTCAAATTGTGTGGATTTTCTGACTCAGACTTTGCAGGAAGTCTTACAGACAGAAAAAGTACCTCAGGTACTTGTCAATTTATTGGGTCTGCCCTTGTTTCTTGGTTTAGTAAGAAGCAGGCTTGCATTGCTCTTTCAACTGCAGAAGCAGAATATCTAGCTACTGGCAGTGCTTGTACTCAGTTACTTTGGATGAAGGCTCAGCTCAAGGACTACGGCATTGATCTTGGAAGTGTGAATCTTTACTGTGATAACACTAGTACCATAAATATGACCAAAAATCCCATCCTGCACTCAAGAACTAAGCATATTGACATACGGCATCATTTTATTCGGGATTTAATTCAAAGAGGTGAGATTTCACTTCAGTATGTTCCCACCGATGATCAATTAGCAGATATTCTTACCAAATCCTTGCACGCGGACCGCTTTTCTATGCTACGAAGAGAGATAGGGATTCTTTCCTATAATGATGCAGAAAGTCTAGGGCACTCTTCCTAGGCTCCGGAATTGTCTCTTCACATTCTCCTCAACAGATTTTCCCCGCCTTCCTATGTCAGTATATCTCTCTCATTCATTGGATATCTACTTTCCTTTGCGCATGCACTGCATTCTCCACAATCCTTACCTTCCTTGTTGGTTCATCTTCCGATATAGGAAGAGCCTATTTAACACAACTGCTCGGTCTTTCACTTCATCTCATCCTCCTCTGGTAACTTCTTCTTCATTCCTCTCTTTCTTCATGGCTCTTCCCGTGTTTTTTTATGCCTCTCGCCACAGCTTTCTGTCCCATCATGTGTACGAAACAAACCTCTGCATGAGGGATATGGGATGCAAGGCCAAATATGATTTCATGCTGGCTTCCAAGGAGCTCATTCCTCCCGTGTCTTTACCTGTTGAAGAATTCACCAAGTACGGGCTTGACCTCTACTCCATGCTCCGAGGGCTCGGGTGGGACTCTCTCATGGCTCATCAAGGTACCTCTATTTATCCTGATGGGGTGTATCAGTTTTATGCTAATCTGAAGGTTGAAAAGCACTTTCCTCATGGGTGCTTCTCAACCTATGTGAACGGTTCGCTCATCTTCATGACTATTGAGATGCTCAATCTCATTCTTGGTGTCCCGGCTCAAGGGTGTCCTCTTAGCACTGAGTCAGAATTTCACCGGTACCGTTTTGATCCAATCGTTGCCCTGACTGCACTGTCTTGCGGGGGCTTCGAACACTCAGACGACTCCCAACATCTGGCAACTCCCTGACAGGTCTAAGCTTCTTCACTTTGCTATTGCCCGTGTTTTGTTTCCCAGGTCCAGGTTCAAAACTGTTGTCTCGCCCTTGGATACATGGATTCTGCATCATGGTGCATCCCAGACTCCTCTCAGTTATGCTCATCTCATGTCCTCCCATATTGTTGATGCCGCCACTGACTTTGCCCTCGGAGATCTTCCCTATGCTGCTCAGATTACTACCTTACTGCAACGTCTGGGAATAAGCTTCAAGCTCAAGTTGATCTCCTCTGATCCTCCCCGATCTCTCCGTGCTCAACATGTTTTAAGGGCAATCCACTGGCATCCCAGCGAGTGGTTTTGCACGTCTGCCAATGACACAGGGGAGATGCTGCTGATGAGGAGGTTTCCAGTTCCAACAGCACTGGCCTTGCGACTCATGTAGTGCCTGGAACACCCTGGTGTACTCATCATGCTGCCTCATCCTTCGAAGCAGATCCTGACACAGGATTTTAGGGTTTCTGGGTTTTAGTGCATCGCTGCAGGGAGAGACAAGTTTTTTTGATTTTTTGAACTATTTCTGAACAATCTTATGCTGCTATCCTGTTTTGAACAATCCTCCGAACATTGATTGGATATTCTCAGGATTTTGATGATTTATGTATTCTGGCCTCTTGACTCTCATCACAGGTTGCTAAAGTGTGTCATTATCAGACTAAGAGGGAGAATGTTGTGATCTCTTTTAGATAGACTGATCATGACACACTACAGTTCTTTTGTTAGTTGCCTCTTTGTGCAGGTTACGATTCTGACTGATCAGAATCAGAAGGATCTCCTAACCTGAAAAGGAAAGCCAGATGATTTCCTGACAGCTGGACTATTCTGAAGAGGCATGCTACAACTGGACATTTCTTGGAACAGCTGGTCCATTCTGAAGATCATGCTACAGCTGGTTCTCTGGGATCATCTAGGTCTTATGGAAAGACAGATCTCATCAGCATCAAGGAATTCAGTTCATTTCCTGCTCTAGTGTTCGACTGTGGACTGTAAAAGCCATCTGCATTGGTTGTTGCAGAGTAGAGAAGTAAACACACTTGTATTCTGTGAGGAAGAGTGTTTTACAAAGTTAGAGTTGTGAGTAGTTGATTAGCTTGTTATTCAGTAGGGAACTGAATTAGTATAGCGGGTAGATTTCGGGGAGAAATCTAAAGGTTGTAACTCTCAAGCTCAAAGGCTCTCAGATTCGTGGACTCGAATCAAAATATTCTCAAGGGATCACTTCCCTTGGGACGTGGAGTAGGCTTTATTTGCCGAACCACGTTAAAAATCTTCTGTGTTCTTTTACATTTACAGTTTTACAGTTCCTGCAAAAACTCAGCTGCACACTTATTCACTTAGAGTTCTATATCTCTGTCTGTGACAAGTGCTAGCTGATTAGAGAGTTCATCAAAGTGCACCTGCAGTGGACTCCAGAGCAACCGTCCTCGCCATCACCGATAACAGCTCTGACGACTCTCGTCACAACCATACCATCCGCCAAATCCATCAACTCCTCGAGAGATACTGGACAGTGGAAGTACTATCACATTTATCACGAACAAAACCGCGTGGCGGACCTTTTGACCCATTATGGACATGATCTCAGTTTTGGCTCCTACTTTAATTTTACATGCACGCTGAAGATCGAAAGAGCAATCACGACTGATTGTATCAGGATTTGTTTCTCTTCTCTAATTAATATTAACGAGTAAGGCGCTTCGCGCCGGCCTAAAGAGATCACGCTTGTTGGCTTGTTGACTGTTGTAGAAAGCTCAACCAGCGAGAAGAAGTGTTTTGCCAAAGCCATAAAAGTTGACTCATTGTTATGTTTTGACCTCTTCAAATTTTAAGCACGTGATTAAAAACAACTACTAAAATATGACCCCTACAACTCAAGGTCCAAATAGTCATTTTCACCAAATAATAAATGAATAATACAACATTTTAAAAATAAATATTTTACCAAATACTTATTTTATTTAAACCTTGGTTGACACGTTAGTCTTGCACGGAAAATGCCAAAATTTCTTATTTTCATTACATGATAAACATTATGAACAGTAGATGTTAAAAATACATTTTCAGGATATGAATGAGTTCTTACAAATAGAATACAATTCACATTCACCCCCCGCCGTCCATTTACATAAGATGCATGCCTGGCCGTGTGTGTACACAAACGCCCAACTTCATATTGCAGCAGCCGTGTAGCATGGTATACAAATTACAAAGCTTTCTTGTGATATCGACACTCAAAACGATAGATCGATAGCATCATGGTCTGGTGTCCTGTATGAGAATCCGGATTCATCACTCGACCGCCTCTTCACTACGCTTGCCCTTTGAACCAACCTCACCAGTGCTTGCACTACTTCCGACATTGGTGGCCTAAACTCAGGTTCCGGCTGCACTCCCCCGAAAGGATAAATTATTAAGACAGAGTAATCTCAACGTGACAACATACATGCATGAATGTGTCATTCTAAGCTAGCTAGTGGCATCATTAATATTACTAGCATCGAGGCTAACCTGGACACACAGTGCGATTATGTCTGCGAAACGAGAGAGGGATTTGGCAGGATACATGCCGTTCAGTGTGGGATCAACCATCTTTGATAATGCATCGATGTCATGCAGTTGTGGGGTTGCCCACCTCACGAGTGATTGCTCCGGCCTAGACCTTGAACTACAATAGCAGCACAACAACAATTAGAAAACCTGATTACACCAGTCATTTTCTCTACTTTCATTTCACTTCTCCTGTAAGAATAATAACAGCAGGAGCAGGTACCTGTCCAGTGGCTTTCTACCAGTCAATAGCTCCAACATCGCCACCCCAAAGCTGTAAACATCGCTTTTAACAGTATACACTCCTGACAAGGCAAATTCAGGAGCACTATAACCAAATGAACCAACCACTTGTGTCGAAACCTGCCAATCCACCAACACCGCAAATTAATTAGGATAAAGTTCATCCACCTCAAACTCAATTCTTGTTTTCCCGAAAAATTTGTGAAAACTTAGCCACTGTTAACTTCTGAAATTGCTTGAAATTTCTCTACTTACCTGTCTCTCTGTGTTAGGTGTCAAAGCAGCCAAACCACAGTCTGATAAGTGGGGATTTAGCTCTTCATCAAGCAAAATGTTTGCTGATTTAAAGTTCCTATGTACAACTGAGGGTAAGCACACTTCATGCAAGTACCTGAAACCAGCCGCGCATTAGACATAAACCTTCCATGAAGACGACTGAGATACAAAGAGTTAAAATTCCAATCAAATATGACATACTCTAAAGCCCTAGCAGTCCCAAGTGCTACTCTGACACGTGCATTCCAATTCAACTTCTTGCCGTCCTCATCAGCAAAGTGCAGGATGTCATGCAGATTCCCATTACCGATATATTCGTATACCAAAAGACGCTGTCCATGCTCTACACAATACCCCACCAGGGATACAATGTTCGGGTGCCTCAACCGCGACATGTTTGAAACAGATTCAAGGAAGTCGTCTTCTTCTTGTAGTGATAACGCTGCATTGTCAATCTTCTTGACAGCCATTGTCTATGAAAAAATAAAAACAGGACAAGTTATGATTAAGTATTTTGAAAACCAAAGTACTGTCAGCCAGTTTCAAAGACGCAAACACAATCCAGAAACACACTTAAGGGGGCAAGTGAAGAGTGAGCTTTTGCTCCAAATGCAGATTCCTAAAAATTATGAGAAACATGACTAGCTAATAGCTTAACACACCCCCTCAAATGAAAGCTCATGCAAGAGTTTGAAGTTTGCATAGCTTCAATAAATGTTGTGCATCGAATTGGGGACTATTCAAATTCGAATTCTTAACCTCTTGTCATTTAAAGGCTCTGATAACATGTCATGATTCATTTCATTCCAATAACTCAAGTTGTTGGAAGAGAGTTTAATATTGGTTTTATATTATTCATTTACATATCCTAGTTCAACCTATTCTAAAGAGGTTTTGTTGTCAAGGCACCTAAGGAACACTTCTTTTAAACCCCCAAGGCCCAGAACCACAGTTTGAGTTCTAAGTTAACATGCATACACCAGTCAATCAGTAATATGTTTCTGTACCTTTCCGTTAGGAAACTCGGCTCTGTAAACACGACCCAGAGAACCTTCTCCAATCAGAAACTCTTGACTAAAACTATTTGTAGCTGTCTGCAGGGTGGCAACTGTGTAAGAAGCAGCTGTCATTGGTGATCTCATTCTCTTTATAGAACCAGAATGCCCTTGCAGCTTATCCATTGCAGACTTCTCAGCTACAAGGGGCTTGACATCTGTAACAGCAGCCATGTTCTTCATCCTCTGCTCTTGCATCTCCATTTGAGCTGTCAATGAACACCAATCAACTAAGACTGACTAGTTAACAAAAAAACAAATGGAGAAAGAAAAAGGGAGAAGGAAACATACTGTTATTCGTGCGGGCAGGACGACTCTCCCCATGCGAAGCAACAATACCAGCTTCTTTTGTTTTACTCTTCCTGATGCAAAATACTATAACTATCAAAATGCCAACCAGGAAAGCAGAACCTAGACTTATGCCTACAATAGCTCCCACCGACAGTCCCTTAGATGACTGTGACGATTCACCGTTCCGGGATGGAGATGCAGGCACTCCCCCTGGCCCTGAACGACTAGGATTGTTGCGAGGCCTACCAGGAGGCGGAGAAGTGAAGGGTGGAGGAGGAGGAGCAGGGCCATTGTCAAAAGAATTCCCTTCAAATCTGTTGTATTATCCCAACAGCTAAGATATCAGCAGTTATTTAAATCATCAACGGGTTAGTAGTCCCAACAGAAATGCAAAGCACCAAGAAGAACTTACTTAAAATTGGGAATTGAACTAATCTCTTTAGGAATCCAACCATTGAAATGGTTATTTGCAACATTCCTGTGGAATGCACTAGATTCTATAAGACATGATGCAGCAACTTCCATCCACTTCTACTACTTAAAACAAGCATAATAACTTACAGGGTAGTTAAAGGAAGGCTGGTAAGAGTATTAAGAGAACCGGTCAGCTGATTGTCCTGTACATTTCTGCAACAGTATTCTCATGTGATCAGATACTGTATGGGATTACTTGCAGTTAACAGTTTCAAGTAGCGTGACACTCACAATGTAGAAAGATTGGAGAGTGAAGTAAATGAAGCGGGAAGATCTCCGCTGAAGTTGTTGAAAGATAGATCCCTGCAAGAGTGAATTCCAAGAGAAGAATAAATGTCAAGGGGACGATAGAGATACTCAGATACACGCAAGGAATCAAATTCAAAGATAGGAATTTGGAGAAGTAAAAAACAAAGCTTGTCTTACAGGGTATTTAGGTGTGAAAGATTGGTAAACACATCGCCAACTGCTTGGGAAAGAGAATTGCCGCTTACATTCCTAATAAGAAGCCAAAATCACGAGTTGAGACTGAGAAAATAACCAAGTGAGACAAATTGACGTGTCAAGCAAAGCAAGAGTGTCGCTAGTCGCTACTCACAGGTAACCTAGAGAAGCCATGGTAGAGAGGGAATAAGGAAGATTTCCAGACAAGTTGTTTCTGGCTAAATTTCTGCAAATTTGGAAACACATTTGTTAGACAGGGACGCCGCAAAAAGGGGGCGAAAGCAGTAGAAGCAAAAAGGAAAGGGGGGAAGAGTTACAAGGAGGTGAGATTGGGCGGCATTTGATAAGGAATCGTATCGCGAAAGTTGTTGTTACTCAGATCCCTGGGAAGCACACACAGAGCTCAGAAACTGCACATATTGTTGTATAAGTAAAATTGAAGAATGATTTCGATGCAAACTGACATAGTTTTCAAGGAGGTAAGGTCAGAAAGCAAGTATCCCATTGAACCAGAGAGCCCCAATCCGGAAATCTGCCTGTGGAAGAGAATGAACAAGAGTTGAGAGGAATGAGAAAGTGAAAAAAGAAGAATGATCTCATCTGGCAGCTTACAGGGAAACAACAGATGATCCTTGGCAGGTGACACCCTTCCAAGACTCGGTACAAGGATCCCCGCCATTGCTCTTCCAATTGGTTAGCTGAGAAGGACTATTGAGGGAGGTGTACACCACCTGCAGAGCTTGAACTGGAAACCAAACAGAAAAAAAAAAAACAGGGACGGAAAGGGATCACGAGTCAGTGAGAAAAAAATTCAAAATAAAAGTAGATTTTCTTGACTAATGAACGGGGGAAAAGGTCACACTGAGCAGTCGCTATCGGAGAAAAAGAGAGAGAGAGAGAGAGAGAGGAGTTTACCGTCGGTGGAATCAGTAGTGGAGTGAACGGGATGCAGAAGGAAGAGGAACAAAAGGAGATGAAGCAGCATTTTGGAGGCGGCTGATCTCTACTCTCTTCTAGAGATGAAGAAGTTGCAGAGAGGAGAAGAGCATGGTGTCGGTGAAAACTGGAGGAAGAAGAAGAGAAGGGTATGGTTGGTGTAGGTAAATGAGGTGGAGATTCGAGTCAGCGGTAAGAAGCATCGTCTCATTCATTCATTCATAATAATTCCATTAAAAGAAGAGCAGCAGAGGCAGACAATGGGAGGGGAGGGGAGGTGAGAATAGTATGAGAGAGAGATTCCCAGAGAGCATTTTTTTTTTTTTTGCATTTAAGTAGTCTGAGGGAGGAGTATTTATTAATTTCTTTCTTTCTCTGCTACTCCCAACGTAATTTAATATAGTTTGTTGAGGCTTGAGAGTAAAAGCCGTGAACATTGGACCTCATGATGTGTCGGCCAGCTTTAAATAATAAAAACGTTACGAAAAATCATACTACTGTAGTAAACAATCTTTCTTTTTACCCTTTTTACTTTGCCAACTTAACAAATAGCCCCGTATACTATAAATCGCTCTTTTTACTCCTCACACTTCGATCATTTTACCGTTTGGGCTCTTCTGTTCTAACTTTCGTCTTCGTGGCATTCAGTACATCGCATTAGCTCCAATAGCCATGTATTAGCTTACTAAGCGTGTTTTAATTGGTAATATAAGTATATATAATTAGATAAGATTAAATAGATGAATAAAATGTGCGGTTTTAAAATTCTTCGTATTTCACCATACTCTTCGTGATACCTCCCCAATTTACCTCCCTAGCCAACTCTTCGTCTTCAACCTCTGATATCTCTCTTTGTCGGTGTGTGGATGTGTCCAGATTTGATGTTAAGAAAACGAAAGTTGAAACGAAATGACCAAAATGGCAAAGTAGTCGAAGTAAAGAGAGTAAAATGAGCGATTTATAGTATGGGATTATTTGTTAAGTTGGCAAAATATAGGGGTTAAAATGCTATTTTTACCATTTTCTTTTAAATTTCTTGAAAGGGTGAAAACATATATTTATAAAAATAGGTCAATGGTCAAAGGAGATTCACTCAAAGAATAGGTAGCTGCATTGCAATTGCAATTGCAATACTGCATGCATAATTCTTCATTTCCATGGCATTTCTTCTTTCGCTTTCTCCTCTTCTCTGTCGGCTCGCTTGGCTGTCTTCCTTTTGCGTTTTGTTCCTTCTTTTCGTACTGCTTTGGACTCTTTTTGCTGTCCTACTCCTTCGTATAGCATATATATATATGCGAGAAGGATGGAGCTTACCTAATAAGGTTGGCATATCAAGTGGTGGTGATGGAGCAGGGCGTAGATAAGAGGCACTTACATATTGGGGGTACATATGGGGCGCATATAGGCCATTCATGCACCTCCCAAGATGAAAATTCTTGTGCGGATACTCGGCCAATAATTGGCGCCCACTTTCATGGTGTTACAAATGAGGTGATAATGGTGCCTTTTTGTGTGTAGGTGTTGTGGTATAGGGTTGGAAAATACACGAATGTTTCTCGGTGCGAGTTGGCAAAGCAGTGTTGGTCGGAGGAAGGAATGGAGATAGTGATTAAAGCATTTATAGAGGTATGTTACACTTTTAATCACCCGTTGCTATAGTTCATGTATTCTCACTTAACAAAGCTCAACAAAAATCTATTGTCAATTTTATGAAGCACATGAAAGGAGCATAATGTGATGGTATGAACAGAAAATGTTGGAAATTAGTCAGGTGCTGACTCTTTATGGTGTTGAATGGTGCTGAACCAAATCTCAGCCGTCCATGAGCTTGGCCCCACAAGATCAATGGCTATAATAAATGAGAGTGTCAGAAGGGTAAAATAGTAATCTCGTCAATGTGTTAAAGTGATGGAAAAAGTGACAGAAAAGTAGGAAAGAGAGTACTAAATTTTCCTATTCTCTTTCTTCTAATGATTCAAGTACAAATCATGATTCGTATGGTTTTATAGCATGTTTCGTAACATTTGAGAATTATTTTCGTATTAGTTATGTGGGCATAAAATAAAAAAAAATAAAAAGGAGAGAAAAAGAGAGGGAAATGAATGTAATACTTGGTAACACTTGTTTTTCTTGATAAAAAAAAAGGAGAGAAAAATAGAGGGAAATGAATGATTTTGAATTTTGAAAATGGAGGGAGAAACACATTCTCTTTCTTCTTCTTCTTTCTTCTCCTTCCTTCTTCTTAAAAGAAAAAAGAGAGAAAAAGAGAGAGAAATGAATGTAATACTTGGTACTTAATTCGTAACACTTGGTACTTGTTCGTATGGTTTTATAGCATGTTTCGTAACATTTGAGAATTACTTTCGTATTAGTTATGTGGGCATAAAATAAAATAAAAATAAAAAGAAGAGAAAAAGAGAGGGAAATGAATGTAATACTTGGTACTTAATTCGTAACACTTTGTATTCTTGAGAAAAAGAAAGAAAAGAGAGAAAAAGAGAGAGAAATGATGATTTTGAATTTTGAAAATGGAGGGAGAAACACATTCTCTTTCTTCTTCTTCTTTCTTCTCCTTCCTTCTTCTTAAAAGAAAAAGGAGAAAAAAAGAGAGGAAAATGAATGTAATACTTGGTACTTAATTCGTAACACTTGGTACTTGTTCGTATGGTTTTATAGCATGTTTTGTAACATTTGAGAATTACTTTCGTATTAGTTATGTGGGCATAAAATAAAATAAAAAAAGAGAGGGAAATGAATGTAATACTTGGTACTTAATTCGTAACACTTGCACTTGGTATTCTTGAGAAAAAAGAAAGAAATGAGAGAAAAAGAGAGAGAAATGAATGATTTTGAAAATGGAGGGAGAAACACATTCTATTTCTTCTTCTTATTTCTTCTCCTTCCTTCTTCTTAAAAGAAAAAGGAGAGAAAAAGAGATGGAAATGAATGTAATACTTGGTACTTAATTCGTAACACTTGGTACTTGTTCGTATGGTTTTATAGCATGTTTTGTAACATTTGAGAATTACTTTCGTATTAGTTATGTGAGCATAAAATAAAATAAAAAATAAAAAGGTGAGAAAAAGAGAGGAAATAAATGTAATACTTGGTACTTAATTCGTAACACTTGGTATTCTTGAGAAAAAGAAAGAAAGTAGAGAAAAAGAGAGGGAAATGAATGATTTTGAATTTTTAAAATGGAGGGAGAAACACATTCTCTTTCTTCTCCTTCCTTCTTCTTAAAAGAAAAAAAGAGGGAAATGAATGTAATACTTGGTACTTAATTCGTAACACTTGGTACTTGTTCGTATGGTTTTATAGCATGTTTTGTAACATTTGAGAATTACTTTCGTATTAGTTATGTAGGCATAAAATAAAAAAAAATAAAAAGGAGAGAAAAAGAGAGGGAAATGAATGTAATACTTGGTACTTAATTCGTAACACTTGGTATTCTTGAGAAAAAGAAAGAAAGGATAGAAAAAGAGAGGGAAATTAATGATTTTGAATTTTGAAAATGTAGGGAGAAACACATTCTCTTTCTTCTTCTTCTTTATTCTCCTTCCCTCTTCTTAAAAGAAAAAAGAGAGAAAATGAGAGGGAAATGAATGTAATACTTGGTACTTTGTTCGTATGATTTTATAGCATGTTTCGTAACGTTTTGAGAACCAATTTCGTATTGGGTTATAGCAAGTTTCGTATGGGTTTGGAATCTTGTTTCGTAACATTTGAGAATTACTTTCGTATTAGTTATGTGGGCATAAAATAGAAAAAAAAAAGAAAAAGAAGAGAAAAAGAGAGGCAAATGAATGTAATATTTGGCACTTAATTCGTAACAATTGTTTTTATTGAGAAAAAAGAAAAAAAAAAGAGAGAAAAAGAGAGGAAAAATGAATGATTTTGAGTTTTTAAAATGGAGGGAGAAATACATTATCTTTCTTCTTCTTCTTTCTTCTCCTTCCTTGTTCTTCTTCTTCATTCTTCTTCTTTTTCTCCTTCCTTCTTCTTCCTTCTTCTTCTTTCTCTATTCCAGATCTAGATTCTTCTTCTTCTTCTACGTCTTCTCCTTCCTTCTTCTTCTCTTCTTATTTTCTCTATTCCAGATCTAGAATCTTCTTCTTTCCTCTTCTTCTTCATTCCTTTTTCTTGTTTCTACGAAAACATTACGAAAACGAAAGAATGTGAGGGAGAAACAACACGAAAGTATTACGAAAGTAACATGAAGAGCACGAAAGTGTTACGAAACAGTTACGAAAGTATTTGAGAGAAAAAAGGAGAGAGAAAAAGATAGGGAAATAAAGGATTACGAAAGTAACATGAAGAGCACGAAAGTGTTACGAAACAGCTACGAAAGTATTATGAAAATTGATAAAAAATATTACAAAAACTGATATTATAAAACAATAACGAAAGTATTACGAAAATGGTTACAGACATTACGAAACCCAACATATCTCAACCAAATGTTACGGAATCAATTTTTGGCACCCTCAAACAAGAAAAGAACACGAAAAATATGAAAATACAAAGATTCATACACATTATGAGGGTTGTATGCACTCTCCCGACGTTTTCATGCATAGATCCAACTCCGACGTGCTATTTCCCGGCATAATGAACACGCAAATCTCCTCTTTGTTCATGAAAAATTGAGAGAGAAAAGGAGAGAGAAAAGGAGATTTTTTATTTTTGAAAATGGAGAGAGAAACAATGGTATTTTCTCAATTATATAGTGACTTTTTTACTGTTCACGTGTCAGATTCGTAATACATGTTTTTACCAAAATACCCCCGCGAATTGGGTTCAGCACGGTGCTGAATCACTCCATTCAGGATAATACCATTAGCCGAAAATGTTGCAACAACGAAGTGAAAAGTGAAACTGAGGTTGACCAACTTCATAAACTAGTAACGGGCAAGGCAACCAACCATGACGAGGGATAGAGGGAGGACCAATCGATGTCATTGACACCGACCAAAGTTTAGTGAGTCGAAGTGCAACATCGACGTAAAGATCTTCATGAAAGAGCGCCAAACAAGCATGAAAGTGACAGTTAAAGATGAAGTGTGTCGACCGATGAGCCACCGTGTGTAGTATGTTGGATGCGGGCAACCAAAGGAGGTGAAGGCTAAGCATTGTTGGGCTCAATGTATATATCTATTATCTACTAGCAATTTTTTCGGCCCGTTGGCCGATCTGTGATATTTTCATTGTTTATTTAGTATATAGTTAGTAAATGAGGAATAGTCTTGTTCCATAATGATAAATTAAGATTATATTTAGAAATTTATGAACCAACTATTTTTTTTATGAATAACCAACTAAATTTTTGAATTGAAGGATTAACCTTAATATGTCAAAATAATTAACATGTGACTTAATTGAGAACTTAAATATTTTAAAGTAGAAAATATAATATAGCTAGATAATTTTTTATATAGTACCAACATACACATGCTATTTAAATTAAGTATCGTGATTAATTTTAGAATATTTTAAAAATTAATTAAGTTCAAATTACAATTGTAATAGGTACTAAAATGAAATAGGTCCACTTATGATCACTGCAATCGAGAAAGAAAATAAACAATTGTACTTTTTTTCAAATATACTTTTCAAATAAGTGATATCTTCTAAATCAATATGGAAAAAAAAATGATCTATCAACAAAAGTAAGTTCAAGACTATCAGAAAACAAAATCAAAACTCTATCAAAACATTTGTAAACAAATAAAATCAAGACTGAAAAAATCATTTTGAGGAATAAAATCCTCAAATGGTCCATCGTAACTTAGAAGCCGCTTTACTTATATAGGTTTGATGAATATGCTCAATTCAATATCAACCCGATCAATACTCTGAATCTGTTAATAGTAAATGACTTGTAACCCTCTTTACATACAGTCCCATGAGTCCATGACTCATACTGTTACACACGTGTGACCTCACTGGTCAGTGGTCTTACTAAGGTACAATATTATTTCTCCAATTTTCTGTAGCTCAAAGGATATATTAATTGAAAAATACTTCTTTTAAATATTCATAATTTTAATTTATGCAACTAAAATTTATTTTTAATTTATACTTCTCTTAAACAATCTTATCAAATGAATGATGTCTTCTAAACTAATATGACTTCAAAATTTTTGTAACAAAACATTTGATTTACGAACAAAAGTAAGTTCAATACAAACATAAAACGATTGCAACTCTCTCTAAACATTTGCAAACAAATAAATTGAGACTTAAAAAACCAACACTGTCAAAAAAAATTTGAGGAATGAAATCTTAATTGGCCTATTAAAACTTAGAAGAATATGGAAATGATTATCATGTTATATGAATATATTTAGGTTTGATGAATATGCCCAATTCAATCTGACTCAACCTGATTAATACTCTGAATTTGTTAATAGTAAATGACTTGTTACCCTCTTTACTTACGATCCCATGACTCATACTATTACACACTTGTGACATTATTGATCATTGATCTTACTAAAGTACAATCTTATTTATCCAATTTTTTCTAGATTAATATGCATTAATTGACAAATATTTTTCCTGAATATTCATAGTTTTTTTAATTTATGCAACTCAATATTTTTTATGTATACTTCTCTTAATAAACTTTCCAAATGAGTGATGTCTTATAAAACAATACGACTTCAAAATTTTTGATTTACCAACAAAAGTAAGTTCAAGACAAACAAAAGATTATATTGCAATTTCCTCGAAATATTTGCAAGCAAATAAAGTCAATACTAAAAAAAATACTTCCCATTTTTTTCAGAAATGAAACATCAATTGGCCCGTTGAAACATAGAAGAATATGAAAATTATGATTTTGATATATGAATATATTTAGATTTGATAAATATGCTCAATTTAAACTAACTCAACTCAATCAATACTCTGGATTTGTTAATAGTAAATGACTTGAAACCTAATTTACTCGTGATCTCATGACTCATACTATTATTACACACTTATGATCTCACTGATCATTGCTCTTATTAAGGAACAACCTTATCTCTCTAATTCTCTCTAACTCAATGGATATATTAACTAACAAATACTTCTTTTAGATATTCATAACTTAGTTAGCTTGAATGGCTTCAACACATATAAATAATGTGCTTTAATTTTTTAAATAATCTATGACTCGCAGTTAGCTTGAATATCTTTCAAAAATTCATTTGAGCGAATAAATTATCTAATATAATAATTTAATTATTCTATAAAATATCATGATTTAATCAATATCAAGTTTATATGTCTCATTCCCACCATTATCATAATGTGTGTAAACATATTAGTCTTGTATATACATTCATAGAGTGATAAGTAAAGTGTTCGAGTATATGATGCAAGCGATAATATGTGGTAAAGAAATAAATTATCTCATTTTAATCTCAAATTAATTAAATATCAACATAGAACTCAATTTAAACAAAAGTGTCATCATCTCACAATAAACTATATGAATAAATTATTACCATATTTTCATTCACTTTACGCTCTATTCAATTTGTCATTTCCATACTACAATAAACTATTGGTTATCATAAAATAAATTATTGTGAAAAATCATTAAGGGTGAAATATGCTTCATTTTGTGCAATAAAATGGTTAGAAGCAATGTGCTTTAATGTTTATATATAAATATAAATTAGTTTGTCCAGCTTAGCTGATAAATTAGCTTGTTTTATCCTTGAGGTTGTGGGATCGAGTCTTGTAGTTGCTAAAAAATTAACATTTTTATAGAAAAAACATTTTATATAGGTCCATTTATGATCATTGCAAAGGAGAAAATACATAAATAATTATACTTTTTTTCAAAAAAACTTTTTAAATCAGTGAAGTCCACTAAATCAATATGAATTGAAATAATTTACCAACAAAAGTAAATTCAAGACAAACGGAACACGAAATTGCAACTCTCTCGAAACACTTACAAACAAATAAAGTCGAGATTAAAATAAACAACACTGTGCAAAAAAAATAATTTTTGAGGAATGAAACCTCAACTGACCCGTTTAAACTTAGAAGAAATATGAAAATAAAGATCATGTTATTTGGATATATTCAGGTTTAATGAATATGGTCAAATTCAAACTCAACTCGATCAGTACTTTGAATTTGTTAATACTTAATAGTAAATGACTTGCAAAATGGTCTAGATATTCTAAAAAAATTATTTATATATCTAAATATAAAGTATTTTTAATTATATATGACAACCAAAATTAAAATTATTCTTATGATTTTGAGTCAAATGAACTTACTTAATTCTTAAAATATTTCTACATGTCTAAAGTTAGAAGAATATTCAAAATATATCCAACCAGATTCATGAATAAAATCCACTATAGGTTATGGAGCAATATATATTATTTACTTTAAAAGCCCGGTGTATCTTTGAAAAGTTAATTAAATTAAGAGTATAAAAAATAAACCATTCCAACTGAATTTTATAATTGAAAGAGACAATATACATGCATACTATATTATTTGCTTCAAATTTCGATGTATCTTTATACCTTTAAAATGAGAAAGCTGGAAAATAAAATATTCTAAATGGATTTTATATTTGATTTCTTATATACTTTAAAGTCTACTATACAATCTTGATCATATTATTTTAATATGAGAAATTCAATTTATAATGTTAATGATTCTCTTAGTTGATTGATCAACATCTTGAACATATTATTTTTATATGAATTATTATAACACTCACATATAAAATAATTTAGTTAAAACATATTATTTTAATGAATAATATCTAAAATAAAATTTATTTGTCAAAGTGAAAATATTAGTTAAAATAGTTTCGCACGATTTAAAATTTTAGATAAAGTACCATATATTATATCGATTTAGGATGATTTTAATGTTTAAAATTTTATTGATTTAATATGTTGAATGAATCGTATAGTAGGCCATAGACGATGTTAGAGAACAAATTTATTGAATATGTTTGGAAAATTTTAGTGTATAGTAGATTGTAAAATTATCAAAGTGTGAATATTGGTTAATGTTTTTTAGTATCATTTATTATGTTATTTTAATTATATTTATACTAATTTATAATGTATTTAATTGTGTATAACAATTTAAGATTTTGAATGAATTATGTATTCATTCCATTAACGTTGTCAATGAACTATATGATTGAATGTGCTTGGAAAATTTTAATGTATTCTAGATTTTAAGTTAATCAAAGTATGGATGAGAGTTGAACAATTTTAGCCTTTATGATTTCTTATTGTGTCACGTGAACCATATATTAGATTAATTTAAGATGTTTTATGTAATATATATATATATATATAATATTTTATATTAAATAAACAACATAATAGACTTGTTTATGTTGTAAGTGAGGTGATTTCACTAAAATAAATAAATTAAAATAACTATTTACATAAATAAATAGCATACGAAACTATTTATTTAGGTGGGTATAAACGCCCAGAGCCCAGGCGAGATCGCCCAGGCCCTAGGCGAGATCGCCTATGCGGCAGGCGAGATCGCCCTGGCCCCTAAAAAACCACCCGTGATCAGCTTTTTGACCTGTTTCAGGGTCACGGGTCCGAAAATGGCCCAGATACAGACGATCTCGCCCGAAGCCTAGGCAATCTCGCCCAAGGCCTAGGCGATCTCGCCTAGGGCCTGGGCGATCCCGCCCAGGGACTGGGCAACTACCGAGCTTTTAAAAACCCTTGTTAGTTTCGGGTTTAGTCACCAACTCAAAAATTATTCACATACTAAAATGTCCGACCACACTTTGTCACGAGAATTCCGGATCCAAGTTTTCTGGGGGGGGCCGTATCGTCCAAGATTGGACCGGCTTATCCTACGAAGGGGGAAATAATGTCCGTCTGAAGATGACCAAGCGAGCGACCTATGATAGTGTGGTTACCGTGTTTCGGCGGAAAATGGGTCTTGGAGCGGATCAGATAATCCAGTCATTTGTCTGGAGAATGCCGATATACAGTTCAGAGGGAAATCTGTCGCATTTCATTTCTAGGCCGATATCGGACGACAACGGCGTACAAGTCATATACGACTTAGTTCGCGTGAACCCATTTTTCGAAGTTGCCGAGTTGTACGCCTTGTTGGAAGAGGAGCCGTCTCACTTCTCTGATTTCGCGGGGGTCATTCCAACTCAGATGGCGGAGCAGAGCCAAACGTATGATGGGGAATACATGGCGACCAGTCATGTCGGTCCGGAGGAGAGGAGGTTGATTAAGAAGGGTTGGCGCGAGATGAATATGTCACCACCGTCGTACTCGTCATGGAAGTGGTGGGATATTGCATCTGGTATGATTTCGCCAGTGGCTATGTGCTCACCTCGCTGCTCCCATAAACGTGAGTACTCTGCAAACATAGCACCCCGATCCTGGACCGACGCTCTGAAATCTATCCCCAGTAGCTGCTCAACGTGCCCTGCAAGCTCTGCGTCCTGTGGGACTCGCTGCCCATACCCGAACTGCCGCATGCAACGATCGGGATGGTGCCATGCGATAGAATCTACACAGATAATGGGGGTAACTGCCCGCCATAGCTCATCCGGCTCCAACTGGTAAGCCAGCTCGCGTGAAGCGTAGGGAAGCCACTAGAAATTTAAGATACAAAATATCACTAATATATTTTTACGACCAATTAAGAAAGTTAGGTACATAAGCGAGAGAGGGATAAGAATCCTAACCACGAACTCCGTAGACCAGTCGAGGGCGTAGCGTATCTCCTCCAGCTTCATAGACACGCGATGCTGGTGGCGGTACACGATAGGCATCCAGCGCATACCTCGTGGATAACTGTCAGCAATAGGAGGGTCACCACCCGCTATGTAGCGATCCGCTATGTAAGAAAATCTCTTCAGGGCCCAGAGCTGGACCAGCAAGGTGAATCCTCCGATATCACCGGTACCCTTCTGACTGGCACCGGTGAAGAAGGCCGCCCTCCCCATGGCCTTGTACAACCATGCTAGCACCGCACTCCCCCAGCTGAAGGTGCCCGCATCACCAGACTCACTAAGAAGGCGTAGGAGATGGACCGGTATCAAGTCTCCGCTCCGGTCAGCTAATAGCACGGCACCTACTAAAACCCATGTGTACGCTCGGGCGTAGTAAGTAACGACCTCTGCAGAAGCACCAGCCGGTAGACGGTCAAACTGCTCCTTAACCCACGAAATCTTAACTTGATGCCCAGTAAATCTCGTGGGTGGGGGTGTGGCACCCAACAGCTCCTGAAATATGACGTCCACAGCACGAGCGTCATAACCTACAGTGACCGGACGTCCCCTAGTAGGAAGACCGGTCAGCACCTCCACGTCCTCAAGCGTGATGGTCGCCTCGCCCTGCAGTAGGTGAAACGTGTTCGTCTCCGGACGCCACCTCTCAAGTAGTGCTGTCACAAGCTCCTTACACGGCGTCTGACCGAGTAAACTAACTACAGAGTACAGTCCACACTCGCTCAAAAATGTCTCGTACTGTGGATGAAATGTGAGAGCAGAGCTACGCTGTCGCAACTTCAGGGCCTTGCACGCCTGAGGGTCACGCCATACTAAACTAGTTCGATGCTTGTTCTCCCCCCACAATAGAGAACAATCCCAAGGTTGAGGCCTAACGGCCTCAGGTGTCCGATCAACCAATGGTTCTGCCCATCCGTATCTTGACATCTATTGTATAGTAAATCGCTAAGTTATTATACACGAAAATATGTTCATTTTTCTAAAGGTAAAATTCAACTAATTCTCTAACCTAAAGGTTAACCTAATAACCTACAAATTAAACATAAAAACATAGTAAAATTCACAATAGCATGCAAAGACGAATTAAGCTATCTAGATATTTATAACCAACATGTATAAAAACTCTAGCTACACTAGCAATGTCGTATAAAAAAAACAACCCTATAATCCATAACCACCCTATATGAATAAGCTAATCAAATATTCATAGTTCACAATGAGATAAGAGCACTAAATAATGTATGAATTATGTACCTTGTATGACGATGCAAATGAATCTCCAAAGCGAGTTGCGTAAAAAACAAAATCCTACAACATCAACATGACGGTGTGAACAAATTACCACGCAAAATTTCTAAAAACCTTTAACTAAAAACACAAAACCATTTCTCTAATCTAAAATCCCTAAACCCTAATTCTCTAACCTAAAACCCTAAACTAATTCTCTAACCTAAAACCCTAAACTAATTCTCTAACCTAAACCCTACTAAATAATGTACTTAAAAAAAAGAGGGAGAAAGAGGACTTACCTTTGCCTTAGGGGGAGGAGGTTAAAGAGTGGTGTGGGGGAGTGGTGGGGTTGGAAATGGGGTATTTATAAGTGGTGGGGCGAGTTTGCCCAATCCCATGGCAGGGGCGAGATCGCCTAGGGGCCGGGCGAGATCGCCTAGGGCCGGGCGAGATCGCCTGGGGTCTTTATACCAGCCATTTAATCGGCGGTTCGGCCGATTTGAATCGGCTGGTTCGGAAAATCGATGGGTGTAGGCGATCTCGCCTAGGGCCTGGGCGATCTCGCCTGGGCCCTGGGCGTTTTTACCCATTGAAATAAATAGTTTCGTATGCTATTTATTTACGTAAATAGTTATTTTAATTTATTTATTTTAGTGAAATCCCCTGTAAGTGAATAATATGGTAGAATATGCTTGAAAATTCTGTGGAGTAATGTGTAGGTGCAAGTAATGCTTAATGTGCGATTTGATTATCCTGCACATAGTCTTTAATATTAGGTTGATCGTTTGATAAAATATATTAATATTGGTGTCATTGGATTCGAAAAATTAAAACGAACAACTTTTATGAAGGAAATAATATGTTTGGAGTAGCATATAAAATGTTATGAAAAGAAAACTAATTGAAAAGGAAAATTAGGGGAGAGAGAGTTTGAAAAATTAAATAAAAATTAAATTTAGTGAGATATTAGTTTTTTATGCCGTGGGGAAGAGAGAAGTCTAAAATGAATGAGAAGAGCCCAAACGCTGATGTGGCAATAGGATTTTGGCCAAAATACTTATATATTATTTTTGATATTTTTCATTTTTCATTTTGATTTTTGATTTTGATTTTGATTAAATTGGGGAAAATTAGTTGGCCTAATTGATGGAATTTGCTGCGATAGAAGAAACAGAAATTAAGGGGAGAGAGAATGGGCAAATCGTCAAAATCCGGAACTCACGGGGAGGAGGCCGAAGGCCTACGTGGCAGAAATATTTTAGCCAAAATGCTTATATAGGTGTTTTGATGTATGTAATATTATAGGTGATTTTAAAACAATACCAGCACATTAAATTGGTGGGCGTAATAGTTTGTAGTTTAATCACAAAAATTATCATTTTGTTGTTAGTCTTAAATCCATGAAATTTTTTGGTAGATTAGGATGAAGAAGATGATAAATTTAGCGGAAACACTAACTTGAAGAACGAATATAGGAGATAGATCTTCAAAAATGTAATTCCTCTCTTCTTAATTTTTTTTTTCTAATATGGTATGATCTAAAGAAATGGAATGATGAACTAATTCTTGGGGACCATAACCCTATTAATAACCAAAGGCGGCTATTTGGTCATTCATAATTTAGCCCATCAATAAATCATAAATGACCCATTTAGTATTTACACTTTATCTCCATTACATTTTAGTACCCATGACAGATTAACATAATTGGTCACTTATTTTGTTGTGTCTTACTTTAAGATAAAGACTTTATACATATATGTCCAACTAAGAATTTCTAAACCACCATTTGTATCATAATGCATAAAAGTTAAAACAATTTAATTAAGGAAGCCCAACATTGCAAAAAGTTGGTAATCATAATGCATAACAATGCATGCACTCTTTCTTTCTATTCCAAAGGACATAATTCATATCATTTTTCACCTCCTTCTATCAAATATAATAATAATAGAGAAAAGGCAAATTCGCATACAAGTGAGGAGTGCCCGACAATTAAGGGTTAATTTTACCTGGTTTCCAAGCTATCCCCACATCACCTTCCACTCCACCTAACCTCATCTCATTATCTTAAGAATAAATTATGAAAATACTACTTATCAATAAGTTTGTCACCCTCCAGCAAGAAAAGAACCCGAAGAACACGAAAACCCAGAAATTTTAACTAAAAATATGAAAGTACAAAGATTCGTACACATTATGAGGATTGTATGCACTCCCCCGACGTTTTCATGCGTAGATCCAGCTCCGACGTGATATTTCCTGACATAATGGACACACAAATCTCTTCTTTGCTCATAAAAATTTGAGAGAAAAAAGGAAAGAGAAAAGATAGGGAAATGAAGAATTTTGAATTTTGAAAGTGGAGAGAGAAACAATGATAGTTTCTCAATTATATAGTGACACTTTCTTGTCAGATTCGTAATATTTGTGTCAGTTTAGTGTCAGATTCATAATACTTGTGTCAGTTTAGTGTCAGATTTGTAATAATTTTGTTGCCCAAAATACCCCTCGCGGGTCAGCTCCATCTTGAGCCGCACGATTGATCCGACGACTGATATGGGGTTCAGCACCATGTTGAATACCCCTATTCATCATACTACTATAAGCCAGGGGCAGCAGTTTAGTGGGGACACAAAAATCGAGAAAAAGAAAATAGAGGCGACGACTCCAAAAATTGAGGGGATGTTTGGTATTTGTGGTTTAAAATACATGGATTCTTTGAAATTTGTGTATTTAAAATGTATGTTTCAAAATTAGTGGTTTTGTGAGATAAGCATGTTTGGTATTTGTGTTTTAAATTCATAAATTGAAAGATGTATTGTCCATTATACCCCAATTGTTATTGATTACAAACTTTACTTTAAAAATATAGTAGGGGTAGGGTGGGAAAGAAAATGAGGTGTTAACTTTTTTGGTACCTTACGTTTGACCGAAATCTCATTTTGGTACATTACGTTACAAAAGTTACAATTCAGTTCCGATCGTTTCAGGAAATTTCAAAATGGTATTTTCGTCCAACTCCATCCAAATTTTCTGTTAAATGCTGACGTGGCTGCTGAGTCACACATCCTAGTCACATGTAATATTAATAAAATAATAATTTAATATTTATAATAAAATTTTAAATTAAAATAATTACATTTTAAATTAAAAATAATTATTTTTAGAAAAAAATAATTTCTAAGTCCCTCTCTCTCCTCCCTCCACCTCCTCCTCCCCCGTCCTCCTTTCCTCCTCACCTCCGGCCGTCTCCTCCTCCTCCACCTCCACCTCCACTCCGACCGTCCTCCCTCCTCCCCTCCACCTTCAACGTATCCTCCTCCCCTATCTCCACCATCCCCTCCTCCCCTCCCCTCCTTTTCTTCTCTCCCCTCCCCCCTCCTCCTCCTCCTCCTCCTCCCCACCCTCCGGCCGTCCTCCCTCCTCCCCTCCACCTCCACCTCCACCTCCGACCGTCCTCCCTCCTCCCCTCCACCTTCAAACGTCATCCCTCCCCCCCTATCTTCCACCGTCCTCCCTCCTCCCCTCCCCTCCTTTTCTTTCTCCCCTCCACCTCCTCCTCCTCCTCCCCCCACCCTCCGGCCGTCCTCGCTCCTCCCCTAAACTTCCAACCCTCCTCTCTCCGACCGTCCTCCCTCCTCCCCTCCACTTTCGGCCGTCCTCCCACCTACCTTCCACCGTCATCCCTCCTCCTTCTCCCCTCCACCTCCTCTTCCTCCCCTCCCTCCTCCTATTCCTAATTGAAACAAAAAGTATTGAAACGTTTAGATCTACAACAAAAAGTACCAAAATGTAAATGTTTCGAAACGTTTAGTACTAAAATATTTAGATCTAAATTTTCGATTGAGGATTTTCGAAGAGGAAGAAGACAAATGAGGAGGGAGGATGAGGAGAAGAGAGAGGGAGGAGGGAGAAGGGAGAAGGAAGACAGACAAGAGACGAAGAAAAAAGAGGGAGGAGAAGGGAGGAAGAAGGAGAGAGGAAGATGGGGGGAGGGGGAGGTGGAGCGGTGAAGGAGGAGAGAGGACGGCCGAAGGTAGAGGGGGGAAGAGGATGGAGGACGGTCAGAGGTGGAGGGGAGAAGGGAAGACGGTCGGAGGTGGGGGGAGGAGGAGGTGGTGGTGGGGATGAGGAGGGAGAGAGAGGGGTTTAGAAATTATTTTTTTAAAAATAATTAATTTAATTAAAAAATTAATTATAATATTAAATTAATAAAATTATTATTTTATTAATATTTTAGTTGACTGGGATGTGTGACTCAGCTACCACGTCAGCATTTAACGGAAAATTTGGATGGAGTTGGACGGAAATACCATTTTGAAATTTCCTGAAACGATCAGGACTGAATTGTAACTTTTGTAACGTAGTGTACCAAAATGAATTTCGACCAAACTTAAGGTACCAAAAAAGTTAACACCTCGAAAGAAAATAGTGGATGAGTAGGTGAGATTCTAAATCCATGGATTTTAAACTTTTTGGGGAATTATAATACATGGATTTTAGACTGAAAGTTGACAAAAAAACTAGGTATTGACTGAAATACATGTATTCTCTAAAATCACTCATCTAAATCACAAATACCAAACATCCCTAAGAGAGAAGATTTCGACTGTGGCATGGAAATCGAGAGGGTGGTGGCGGTTGGATTGGCACAACACTTGAGGTTTGACGACATGGTTAGGAATCGAGGAGGAGTAAAGAGAGAGAAAGAAAGGGGCTGTGAATCTGATGGCAACAGAGGAGTTGCAGCCGGACTGGAAGCGAGGGATCGACGGAAGTAGTAGTGGCGGCGATGGCGTTGAGGCACACAACTCGAGGCGCGGCTGGCAGTGGTTCAAGTTTCCGGCAGCGGTAATGGCATCAGAAGGAGTCGGCGGACGTTTCCGGTGATGGCGGCGCAACGGGAGCTCATCCCAAGAATGTGGAAACCACCGGTTGCGGCTGTCGGGATGATCGCCAGTCCCAGTGGCTAGAGTGAAGAAAGGGGGCTATTTGGAGGGTTCAGTAAAGTTCAGTGGCCTTCCAGCATTTTTATAAAGGTAAGTGATCAGATTGTAATTTCACTTAAACTGTGGTGTTTTCTGAAAGTTTGAGCTAAGGGTTCGTTTGGCAGATCAACTTTTGGAACGGGATGACAATTCAAAGATTCGACCATAACTCCTTCGTTAGAGCTCTGATTGACGAACCGTCAGAACCGGTGGAATCAAAACGAAGAGACGAAGTTTCTAGATAGAATTCAGGGGCTGGTTTTATACTAAGGTGAGTGATTAGCATCGATAGGTAGAGAAGTGAGGAATTACAATGTGACTTAATAGGGATGCACGAATTGGAGAGCGGAAAATGGTTAATTATGTGTTTTGATTATTGATTGCTGATGTGCTTATGTGTAGCTTGAACTGGTTAGTTTGACTTATTTGTATGTATGGTTGACTAGCTTGATTGAATGGTTGATTAGGTGGCTACAATAAGAGTTTAATTCCTAAATGCGCTATATATATTATTGGAATTGTGGAATGTTTATTGCAGGAGGATGACCCTACCAATATAGGGTCGTCCTATGAACGATGAACAGGAGGGTGGCCCTAGACCTTGCGACATGATCACCCCTTTACTATTACAGGTGGGGTGGTCGGCAGGGCCGTCCCATGAACTTCGGAGGCCCTGTGATATAATCAAGATGTGGCCCCGTTATAACATATTTTGACAAAATATTTTTTAAGTATATCAAAATAAAAATTCACATTTTACATTTGAACAAATATTGTTATATTTGAATAAAATATAATTGTTGGTTAATAAATATATGAGTATTTAATTTTATATTATTCAGAAGATAACGCTCTATAAACATAAATAATTTATTTCTTTATTCTCAAATATATTTTCTCTGAAATTATAATTGGAGATATTTCTGTAAAGCTCATATATTTAATTTTTAAATTTAAGTTCTATTCAATTAGAAATTGATATCCAAATGATTCAAAATATATTATTATTAAAATTATAACAATAATTCTAAAACGGATTAAAACAATGAGAGTCCATACTTATTTAACAAAAATAAAGGGCGCATGACTTGATAGATGAATGAGATGCATTATTTAATAAAAAAGAAGCTTCCATGCCCAAGAGATGAATTAAAAAAATAACTAATAAAAATATTATCTAGATAAATGATTATGAATTATTAAATAAAAAAGAATGTCATCATATGCCCAATAGATGAAAGAGGAAAACAACTAATAAAAACAGCATCTCCGTGAATTGAACCTGTGACCTAACAACCATAAAAAAACTTCTTTCCCACCTTCTAACCATTACACCACATACTCAATAGTGTTTATATTTCAGTTTCAGAATTACTTAATAATTATTATTTATCTGATACTTTTCACCCGAAATTCCGATGCTCCCGGAATTTTGGGGCCCTGTGCCGGAAACAGGCTGACACACCCTCTGGGCCGGCCCTGGTGGTCGGTAAGGCTAGCAGTCTGCCCGTAATAAGCATGAAATTATGATATGGAATTGTGATGTGGAATTGTGATGTGGAATTGGTACATGGATGTGGGAAGTGGAATTGTGGAATGGAATTGGTTGGAATGAAATTGTTTGGTGGATGCTTGTGGTTGTGTCTTGAAATTAAATTGATAGAACCTGAAGGAGCTAACGTTACCCCAAAGAAATGTGATGTTATCGAGTCCGGTCTACATGGGGTAGATCACCTTGGTCGGATACCAAGGATTGTTGCTTTCCTTCCGAGGGAGAAGATCCTACTTTAAGATATTGTGTATTGCTTCCATGGGAAGGGATCCGTTGAGGATGCGTCTGGATGTGATGGCCGGTGAGGTAGCGGGGAACAACTTCTTATGGCGCCTAATTAAATCACCTAGTTAAATGAAATGTAAATTGTGTGTGTGTGTTGTGCTGGATGTGATTGTGAGTTGATATGTGTTGTGATTGTGAATTGATATGTGATGTGTTGTTGGATCGTGTTGATGTTGATTCTATTTATGATGATGTTGATGTTGTGGATATTGGATTGTTTATGATTATTTAGATGATGTTGTTGGGGTGATGCATGATGGGAATAGAGATAGAGGGAAATAACTGAACACTTAGAACTACTATACTAGGATGTTAAAATGAGATATAAGTGTGGGTCCCATTGTTGTATTCCAATGTGGGAGTCTGGGATGCTCCCTAGGTAGTTCGGCGCATAGTTAAGTCTAGTGGGTTCACTCAGTTTCATTAGGAAACTGATCCCCCCAGTCTCTCTTTTCAGTTAGAAGTAGTTGGTGAGCTGAGCTGGATCAACAATTGGATCTTGGAGTTGAGCTGGAAGACTGAAGGATGGTAACCGAGGATGATGATGTCATTTTATTTATTTCAGTTGACAGCTTGAGTATTTTAAATGAGATTTATTGATGTTTTTGTTTCAGAGGTTTGGTTGTTTGTGGCTTAAAATGAATTTAAATGGGGATCCCCTTCTTTTGTTTTAATAGTTATATTTTATCGATTTTATTTCTTCTAGTTTCGTTTTGGTTATTTTGATTTGATTTATTGCTAGTAGCACTGATTCCCAGTCTAACCACGGGTTCGACCCAAAAAATTCGTGGTGAGTGTTACAGTTGGGTTGGGTTTTGGGGGTTAAGGGTAGCGTATTCGGTTTAGTACTCGACTTAGCATTGTTTGTTTTGGATTCGTAGTTAGTAGGGTTATTTAAATAGCAGGTGTGGGAAGGAGTTGTCAGGCAATAAGAATAAACCCTTTTAATTACCAGTACTCTTTAATTTATCTTTTGCTAGCTTGCTAGCGCTGCTACTTTCATACCTCCACTCGACGACCACGTCGACTAGCCACGATTCCACGTTTCACCACCATCGACAAGCTCGTGAGCTCTCGAGCGTCATCTTCGTCCAGTTCGAGTTCCGACAGAACACCTTGGGCCTATAGATTGTGGGGTCGTTCCAGTCCGATCGTTTTGAGCTCTATCTCGGCACGTAACAACTTGGTATCAGACCCGCTCGATCCATCTCCAACAATGGCAGAGAACGAACCTTGGGAAGAAGAGCTCGGTCATCAAGGTCGATTGCTCCAAACCCTCCAAGAAACAATGGGAAGCCTAACACAACGCATCACAGAAACGAATGATCAGATGCCCGGGTATGCTCGACGGACAGCGGATAGCCTAGCGGCTATCAACGTTCGCCTAGACGAACGAGAAAACAATCACCATCGACCACCTCTAGGAGGTAACAGAGGAGGACCACGACCTGATGACGGCAAACCGGTCGCGTATCTCGTTAAAATTGATTTTCCACGTTTCGTGGGAGAAGAGGATCCGACTACGTGGATTTGTCGGGCCAACCAGTACTTTGCATTCTATCGGACTGCCGATATCGACAAGGTATTAATCGCATCAATCTACTTGGAAGGGGAGGCACAATTATGGCTTCAAGTGATGAAAGATACAAACCAACGCCTGACATGGGAGGATTTGATCACCGGGATGTATTCTCGATTTGGTCCTATGCATTTCCAGGATCCATTCGGTGAATTAACTAAGCTTCAACAAACAGGTTCGGTACGTGAGTTCCAGGCTCAGTTTGAAAAGCTTTTAGTGCGCGTGGTCAACTTTCAGCTGCCCAACAAGTTAGCTGCTTCACAAGTGACCTCAACCCTAGCATTCGAATCGATGTTCAAGCAGCTCAACCAAGTTCACTAACCGAAGCAATCAGACTCGCACAATTGTTTGAAGAGAAGGCGACACTGGCTCGATCACTTAACTATGGTAGTCGGCCACCACCGACTAAAACGAAGCGGCAAATCAATATCAAATGTCTCACACCGCTAGAGATGAGGGAGCGTCGTCAAAAGGGGTTCCGCTATAATTGCGACGAACAATTCAACCCAGGACATTCCTGTAAGAAATTTTTTTACATCCATCGAGTTGATTACATCAGAGGAGGAGGACAAATCGCTTGACCATTCGACCTTAGTCGGAGATAATATGGTCATCTCACTACATGCTCTATCTGGAGAAAATACACCAGACACTATGAAACTATTAGGGGTTAAACAAGTCACTGTTTTGGTCGACTCAGGAGCATTACACAACTTTATGGATCTCACGACGGCGCGTCGTTTAGGGTTGACTCCAGAGGCGGGTACCAAATTTGCTGTGAGGGTGGCGAATGGTGACCAAGTAGCAGGAGCTGGGAGGTGTCCTGATGTTGTGCTACAAATCCAAGGTATGTATGCTACTGTGGACTTCCACCTACTTCAGCTCGACGGGTGCGATGTCGTGCTTGCTAGGACCCATTACTTGGGACTTCCAACGTTTAACCATGGACTTCGAATGGCGCGGACGACCCATCCATTAACAAGGATACGACCACCTTCCTATGAAGTATATTGATGAGTATATGGCTATGTGAGAAGTACGTCGAGCGGGAGAAGCATATGTTCTATACATGATGGAGGATTATAACCAACCAAGCATATCGTTACCCACACAAATGACGAGACGGAGTTACTTCAACCATTCATGAATACTACTCAACAATCCCTCGCAGACCCAAACCACCCAAGCACTTAGGTTTACAGACAGTCTGCCAATTAACATTATGAAGCCGGTGAGAGCCATCCGTAGAACCCCATATGAAACTCCAAATTTTTCTGTCAATTTGATCGCACAGGGTCACTGGCAGAAGCGCAGTTTGCATGACATAGCTAGGGATAGAATTCAGCACTGAAGACGCCAAGGTAACTCTTCCTGCCAGGGAGAGGTTTGCAGCCTTCCAACCAGCCAACCTGTTATCAAGGCGATCCAAAATGAAATTATAGATTTGCTTCGTCACACGACATGGAGGATGGGCACCCCAAGATAAATGCCCAGGTTACGAGTAGCACCAATACCAAGAATGCTGACAATCTCTGCAGACTTTGAGTTAGGGATGTTCTTGCAAAAGTAAACTCTGGACTTCTCCTTACTCACACTCTGACTGGAATCACTACAAAATCGGTCCAGAATATCAATAATAATATGGGCTTGCTCCGGATCAGCTTCACTAAACAGAATAAGATCATCTGCGAAAAAGCAATGAGAAATCGGTGTACCTCCCCTGACAAGATGAACAGGTTTCCAGTAACCATACTGCACCGCCGAAGAAATCGTCCTGCTCAAAACGCTCAATACACAAAGTAAAAATACGAGATACGCTTCCGGACTCCAAGACGCGTTATGACTCGGAAGCAATGGCGGAACCAGGATTGGTACAAGGGGGAGCCAAATTGTAAACTGAAAATGGGTGCCACCTTCTTCGGATTTAATTAGTAGTAGAAAAATTTCATGAATCTAATACTACGTAAAATTACACAATAAATTGTTTATTATAAGTTACTTAGTTAGTAAAAAAGAATTATAATTTTTTCTTCAAATTTGGATAATTTATGATCACATATTGTAATTATTACATATTATAAGTTGATTCTGAGTAATTATTTTGTAAAATTTAAGACAACATTTCACCGAAACATCGTAGTGGGGGAGCCGAACTTCAAATACCCCGACACCAAACTCCGAAAACACCAAATATTACATATAATTTTACACTTGATACCGGGGGGGGGGGGGGGGCCGTGGCTCCCACTAGCTTCCCCTGTCTCCGCCATTGCTCGGAAGACCCTTACTCTCCAAGTTGAACCTCTATTTGAGTGCATGTTTTCTTGGAGCAAGCATTGAATATAGATTCTCAAGTGTTCGGAATCATGTCCAAGAACAGAGAAATCCTAATTGACAACGTTATGTTGACTCAGCCTATTAATAATCAAACTTTACACATCATCAAAAATAACCTAATATAGTAGAGGGCTGTGAATAAATTTCAATATGTTTCCATATAATAATTAATGACTTCCCATCACATACAAACAAATTAATGGTCTTCTTCTTTTGACATTTATTAAAATGGCACATTATAATTTATCAATAATATATCATTTTTTTCCCAAAATAAATTAATTAACCATTTATGGTTAACGTGTTTTTTTTAATCTATTTTATCATTTTTCATTATATTATTAAAATTGGTACCCAAACAATCAATTAAAAAAAAACACTGGCTAGCTATGGCACCAACAATACTCTTCATCTTCTTCTTTTCCTCGATCATTACAATCCATGGCTTGACTATCAAAACTCGGCTCATTCACCGCGACTCGTACCACTCTCCGCTCTACGATCCTGCCAAAACCATCGCCGACCTCGCCAACGAATCTCTGCGATCTTCAATTGCCCGACATGAACACACCTCGTCGTTAAGCGATAACGGTAGCGGCGGCATTGACGCGAAGCTAGTCAACGCCATAAAGAACAACCTATTCTACGCCAACTTCTCGATCGGGTATCCTCCGGTGCCGCAACTCGGGATCATGGACACCGGAAGCAGTTTCCTCTGGGTGAAGTGCTTGCCTTGCAGTCCCTGCTCCCCGAGTTCCGGAGGCACCTTCTTTGATCCGACCAAGTCCAAGACTTATGTACCACGACCATGTACGAAAGAGTGCTCCAAGTGTACTGGTATGTGTACTGAGATTTGAGTGTGGATAATTACTGTTTGCTACCTTGAATATTGTGTGTTAACAACTACTATAGTCAATCTATTATCTATAAAATAATTTATTGTAGAGAAAATAGCATTTTGGTTTCTCTACTTTGACAACTTAACAAATAGCTCTTTATATTATGAATTGCTCTTTTTATCTCTTCTACTTTAACCACTTTGTCTTTTGGATACTTTCATTACAACTTGTGTTCTAACGCTCTTTACAACTTGGATATTTTTGGTACGGGTTATCTCGCGAAAATGGAAGGAGTATGATGCATTTTACAAGTGTTAAGAAAAACATCAATTTATGAGTTAGATTTTGGGTGAAAATATTTAATAATACTCAACAGTAAGTATAGTTTAATTCATAAAAAAAACAATAAGTATAGTATACAATCTCCAAGGATCTGGTCAAATCTGGTAGATGGTTAATTCTTATGGAGAGACCAAAGACATTTAGTCAAAGCCAATAGATGAGTAATTGCCTAATGAAATATTAATGTGTAAATGAGAGGTTATTGGGTTATCTTAGGATAGAAAGTAAAATGAGAATTCAATTTATAGGCGTGAGGGAAAGTCTCGCCTCATAAGATTGTGAGGTGAAAATACCTAATATCACCCAATATTGTATTAGTTTACCTGAAATTTAATTATTACAACATCATCACTAGGTTGAATTCGGACCAAGAACTTAGCAGTCTGATGTGGATGAAAAACTCGGTCTATATCTTTTATGAAACGATTAGATAAGAAGTGGTGGGTTGTCGGGTATGAAGGTGTCAAGCTATAAATTATAAGGGCCTCGGGACCGACCTGACCCGAGTTTAGTCAACCATGCTTCGGATTACCCGGCTGTTTAGTCCAGACTAGGCTTGGGTTAGTGAATTAGACTTTCAGGCGGCCCAAAAAGCCTAGTTGACTAGTCTGAGTTTAGCCCAACATTACTAGATTCCCAGCCTTATAATTTCTGGTTGAATTCAGGTTGGTTCACAAAATACTGCAAATACACGATAACGTACGAGGGCGGGCATAGGTCGGAAGGAGTGGAAGCCACCGAGCAACTGACATTTCAGGTGGTCGGAGGACCCGCCGTGGTGGTCCCCAACTTCACAATCGGATGCTCCAGTTCACTGACCGGAGGCGAAATACTAGACCAACACTTCAACGGAATACTACCGCTTGGGATAACTGAAGATCATGAAAACTCTTTGGTTGCCCGGTTCGGTTACAAATTCTCTTACTGCGTTGGAAGCATAGTTGACCGATCAAACTTGTACAACCATTTGTCGATCGGCGACGGCGCATACTTGCAAGGCGACTCCTCCACTCCCATTGTCATTAAGTACGGCGAGTACTTTGTTTTTGTCTCACACTTTACCTTAAACGACAAGGTATGTATGATTCATCTTAATTTTTTACCTCGTGAAGTAATTACTACGTCGTCGAAACTATCTTTCAGGTTATAAATTTATCCTAAAATTTTAATTCGTTACAGAATGGTCTTATTATTGTAAACCAGGTTACAGAGTAGTCCTACTGATGTCAACGATGTACTTTTTCGGCCATTTTGCCACGTCATTGTTAACACATTAGCAAAAATATAATTTAATATTCAGATTAAACTTATTCAAATCTAAACTTTTAACTCGGTAGACTTAGTGAAATAACTAGTGATTTTAGGATTTGACCAGATCATTCAGTCCAACCTCAAACATCTTGAACGTTTTCGTCATGTGGCGATGGTTAGATTTCCTAAATAAACCTCTTTCGAAAAACCTTTTAATTTGATGTCATTAACCATTAAAACATCCAATAGTTTTTGCAGTTAATTGACTTGACTATTCATAAAATAGTGATTCGCCGTATGACTGAATGATAACATGAATCATAAGTTCAATAATCGTGAATGTTTTCATTTGTACATTATGATCATATTTGTTCCATTGAACAGGCAATGAACATAGGAAGTGATGTCATGACGAAGTTATCTTATAGATATGGAGTGACAATCGACAGCGGGGCAGAATTAACTTTCCTATACACTGAGGTATTCGACGTGGTGAAGGCCGAGGTTACCAAGATGGCCGAGTCGTTGCTCGTAGGAGTTCCTGTGAAGTTGCCATATGAGCTATGTTACAAAGGATCTGTGTACAGAGAAGCCCGAGGCTTCCCGCCGATCGGGATACAGTTCATCGGGGGAGGAGAGCTTGTGTTGGATAACTTTGGGATGTTCAAACAAGTTGAGGATGATAAATTTTGTTTGGCCTTCTTTAGAACCGATAGAGTCTCCTCAATTGGGATGATGGCTCAACAAGGTTATAACATTGGGTATGATTTGGTTAGAAAAAGGTTGTACATTAAGGATACTGATTGCCTAACTGTGTAATGGTTTGGTGATTTGAGTGTTCGGTTTAGTATGCAGGCTCGTTGCAATCTAACGAATCAAGTTCATACAGGACATTTTTAATTTTATCAATCAAGTCCACAATCATAGAATCAATGCCATGAATTCTTCCTCTTTTGACATTTATTGAAATGGCATATTATTTATTAGTAGGATTATTATTTTTAAAATACTCCAACTTTCGCGAATTTTTTTTGATATGCTCAAACTTTAAGAAACCCCAAATCTATCCCATTTTTCGTCAGATTTAACACCGTTAGGACCATTTTAGTTTTTTTGGATGAAAGTGACTAAACTGCAAGTTTATTTGCCACATCTTCTGCTACGTGCCTTTTATTTTAATTCTCCAAAAATGGAAGGCATACTTGGATTAGGGTTTGCGAGCTGGATTTTTTCCAAAAATGTGCTTGGCCCAAAAATCAATTACCAAAATAGGCTCGTTGTACGGTCAATTCCCAAAATGGACTTGTTTTCGCTGACTGGGCATGTATGTCGCCAAAATAAATGGCGATCCGATTTTTAGCATGAAAATCGCCACTATAAGTGGCGATTTTTGGTCTGACAAAGTCAGCCAAAATTGCCACTTATAGTGGCGATTTTTGGAGTGCACTTTACTTTCAAATAGCACTTTGGCCTCTCTACTTTGTAAACTTAACAAATAGCTTCCTATCGTATAAACCGCTCTTTTTATCTTTCATTTTTTGACCAATTTGTATTTTGGGTCCTTCCATTTCAACTAACGCTTCATGACGTTAAATATGTGCACATAGATTCTATTTTGAGATTTGTATGTTCCTATTTCAAAACAATGGCGAAGCTAGGATTCAAGCATACCATGGGCCCGATACTTAAAATACAATAGGCCGAATATATTTCCGTACGATAAAATACATATATTTTAGCTATTTGGGTCCAGGGGACCCTGGGCCCGGGCCCAGGGTAGCCACCCCTTATCTTCGTCAGTGTTTCAAAATGTGTTTATAATTGACTAATGTTACTCGTATAATTGACTGATGTTACTCGTATAGTACTCGTTAATTTAATTGGTGCGCATTACTATACGAGTAACATTAATCAATTATAAACACCTTTCGAAATACGAACATACAAATCTCAAAATAGAATCTATGTGCACATATTTAACGTCATGAAGTGTTAGTTGAAATGAAAGGACCCAAAATACAAATTGGTCAAAAAACGAAAGATAAAAAGAGCGGTTTATACGACAGGAAGCTATTTGTTAAGTTTACAAAGTAGAGAGGCCAAAATGCTATTTGACTATATTTGAAAGTAAAGTGCACTTAAAAAATGCCACTATAAGTGGCAATTTTTGGCTGACTTTGTCAGACCAAAAATCGTCACTTATAGTGGCGATTTTCATGCTAAAAAATCGGATCCCCATTTATTTTGGCGACATACATGCCCGGTCAGCAAAAACAAGTCTATTTTGGGAATTGACCGTACAACGAGTCTATTTTGGTAATTGATTTTTGGGACAAGCCCATTTTTGGAAAAAATTCTTGCGAGCTCTGCTCTGGACCGCCGGATCTCTACTGCTGCTCCGACGCCGCTTTCCTCTGCTTCCGATGTGACTCCACAGTTCACGCCACCAAATTCCTCGTCGCTCACCATGTCCGTCTCTTCATTTGCCCGAACTGAAGCTCCCTTACGGGGAACTCCTTCTCCGGCCCTGGATCTCGCTCCGATTCACCTGCCTGCACCTCCTGCACTTCCTCGGCGGCTGACTCTATGTCCTGCTCTTCTTCATCCGCTCATTCCTCTACCTACTCCGCCCCTCACTCGCTCTACTCTAGTTCGTCGTCCGTCCACCGCGCTGTTCATCGTCGGAGCGAGGAGGCGGTGGAATTGCGGAGATCCGTTAACAAACTTATCAATGATGCAAAGATCGGAGCCGTTGCCTCGAATTGGTGCAGGAAGCTTAGTGTAAACTGCGATCTGATGGAGGCAAAAGTGGTTCAGGCGATGGATCTGTGTTCGGGACGACTTGGGAGAGTGTGAGAACTCAGAGTGGTGCCTTCTCGCCAGTTAAAGAGGAAAAATGGAGAGTGAATAATGCTATTTTCCCAGTAGGTAAGCTGTTATGATCATCAACCCAGAAGAGGAAAAAGGTGTTGTTGAAGGCCATGAATTGGGGAACCTTACAGATGGGCAGAGCTAATTTCTGTAATCGGAAACTTGTTTGTGTATCTGGAATTCCGATTCGGCGTCGAGAATTGAAGCTATTCTCCTCGCTGGAGAGCTCCCCCGCGAGATTGAACGCGTCGGAGACGCTCTGAGGAAGATTAACTGATGGGGGGGTCGAGAGTGAGAGGAATCATGTGTATCGTCTCCGCCGGAGCTGTGTCCGCACCCGTTAACTTCCTGAAGCCGAACAGCAATCGGCGAATCGCCGGAGATCTATCAGTGAAGCACAACGCTCTATCTGCTCACAAGGAGCTACTCCTTTCTCCTTCTTGGTCAAATCGGGAAAGAGTAACGGAAACGATGTTGGAAATCGAAGGATTGGACAAAATCCTTTTCTAATTCCTAAAATCCCCAATTTCTCCAACCATGGTGATTTCCGAGACCGGATGGTCTTCAAAAGGCGACGGAAGCGAGATCGGAGCCAGCTTAATCAACGCTGCTGCCTATAACGGAAACCTAACATGTCGGATCTTGACCGGAGGTGGAACTCCTTTGAGACCGAAAGCAGATCTGATGGTTATCTATTTGCTCTGTTTAACGAGGAGCAGTGGGAGATCACGGCGGCGGGAATCGAAGATGCAGGAAGGTTGAGGAGAGTTCGGTGGTGTTTTATTTTAAGGAGGAGACTTCAGGCAGTGACGGCGGTAGGAGTAGAGAAGAAGAAGATAGGAAGAAGAAGATGAAAAAGAAGAGGCTGTTAAAAGATAATGTTTTTTTTAATCCACGCAAGCTGATTTGAACGACTCAGCATGACACGTGCATCTACGTGGCAGAAGATGTGGCAACATGACTTGCGATTTAGTCACTCCCATCCAAAAAAAAACCAGATTGGTCCTAACGGTGTTAAATCTGACGAAAAATGGGATAGATTTGGGGTTTCTTAAAGTTTGAGCATTTCAAAATGAATTCGTAAAACTTGGAGTATTTTAAAAATAATAACCCTTATAAGTAATATATCCAATTATGATTTCGCCTTTTCTTTTAATCTATTTTATCAATTTTCATTTTTCTAAAATCGATACCCAAACAATCAATTTAAAAAAAATTTGCTCGCTATGACACCAACAACACTCTCCATCTTCTTCTTTTTCATCACAATCCATGACTTGATAATTAAAACTTGGCTCATTCATTGCGACTCATACTACTCTCCTCTCTACTCATTGTGTGCTTTATGTTTGAGGTTGCAGAGAGGACATTCAACTTCCGAGATGAACATCTTAGTGTTGGAGCTTTCCAGCCTCTCACTTTAATTGCAAAGCAAGAAGCTTCCCACCAGCTTAGATCCGTCGAACACCTTGGTTACATAACTCTCGTCATGCAGAGGTACTGCAAACATCATCGTTTTTCATTAAATTTGAGAATATCTTTATAAGTTTTTCATTAAATTTGAAACATTCTCTCTGTTCTTTAATGGTCATACTACTCATTTGCCCAAGAATGATTCTTTCTGGAGTACAATTCATTATCGAATCAATAGCTAAAGTATTGATCTTTACGTTCAGCAGATCACAAGCTGAAAATTATATCTCATGCCTACACTTTGTGAATTGTGATCATGTAGACAGCAGGACTTTGATTATATCTTTCAATTTTGTTTATCACTGTATTTGAGGTATGTAATTGTTGAAGAATATAATAATTATTATTTCGTATTAGCTATTGCCTATCTTATTTAGGAAGTTTGGATTGTGTAGGTCTCCTAATTATAGTAGGTCTGTTTCCAACCTATTATATATACCTATGTAAGCCGTATGAGAAGAAATAATAAAAATCACTCTTTCTCTGAAATTCATCAGTAATTTCTGCTCATTAGACCCATTTTGTAAACTAATTTCATGATCATGTTTTTACAGTAAAACACAATAGTGAGAGCACACAAGGTTAAATGGTAGATGATGTAAGCTGTCGTAAGATTCTGGATAGTCTTTGGCTTCAACCTGGATGTAGCTTAGAACGTTGTCTACCTACCAGTGATAGAAGAATGTGATGACCTCGTACCAAATGAACAAGTTTGAAACACACACACAGAACAACCTTAAAGGAATCCTTATCCTATCCATGACCACAATCAAAAGCATATATAGGAAAAAACTTCAAAGCAGCAACCTTTAAAACCTCACAAACCATAATGGCATCATCAATGAAGAACAATGGAACCAATCTGCTGCTGCTCTATGATGCAGATATAAGTTCATCTTGCAATGCATAGTCTCTTCTAGTGCATAAGTCATTAACCATGCATTATGTTTTCTTCAATAACATGTCTACATTTAGTTTCTGCAGACCAGGGGTTTCATTTGAGTTGAATCCAAAGCAACTGAAACCTGGAGCACGTTCATTCTTCTTATATCTAGATGATGAATGAAATAGAGAACCCATATGATCAGTATGTAAGCATGAAATAAGGTTTCATAAATCCTTCCTTTAGTCTAACTACAACAATATACACTCTTAGGACAATCTTAGAATAGAAACACTCTGGCCTCATCAGCATTCCCATTGTCCCTTCATATATAGATTACCAATTTTCAACCCAAACCAGACGGTCAAAATCCTTCAGGATTATAAACCAGTAAGTAGTGTCCACTGATCACCATCTTCCATCGTGAACCCAAAAAAAAAAACCCCCTCTCTTTTCTAGAATTCTGATCATGGCAAAAAACCTCTTCTTCTCTGTGAGAGGATTGCTCATCGTAGCAATCCTTCTGTTCGTCGCTCTGCCCGCCACCATTCTATACTGCACTATGGCGCCCGCACCGCAGCCCCACCGTTTCCGTTTCCGCACAGGGATTCCAGGCCTCCAGCTGACGTGCGAGGACCAGCTTCGTCAGCTGGAGGCGGAGCTGAGGGAGCAGCTCTGCTCCAGGTCGCCAGCCGGAGATTGCTGAGATTTGTTTCAGACTGCAGCTGCAACTGTGGACTTATTTCTTTTATGTAGCAGTAGTAGTAGTCACTGTTAGCAGTTTGCAGTGTATTATAGTATAAGTTGTAATTGTGAAATGTGACGATGAATAATGATATTATCAAAAAACCTATTCTATTTCAGAGCAAGCTTTTCTCTCAAATTATCATCTGCTCCAATTTTATATTATATCAAGAATCAGAAGTTAGCTGCTCATTGCTCAACAGGTTTGATTCATTCACCTGTCTCTATTTACTTGTACATTGTTCAATTAGGATGTGATTTGAAATCTGTGCATTGTTATCCTTATCCATTAGTTTGATTGTTATCCTTATCAATAAGGTGTTTGAGATTGATGATGCGAAAGCATGGAAATCAGTTATCGTATCAGTCACTCAGGTATGAATATGATTCCAGTTCTTCAGAATCCGGATCTTCTTGCCTTCATTTTCATTCAGTTTCAGTTCTGCTACATCAGGGCCATGATTGTGTAGCTCATCATGTGAAGGGGGGACGTAAGAGGCGATCTTATGCTCAACATCCATGCCTCCACTGATGCAGATAAAAATGAGAAAAGTGTCAAAGTTTTGAATCTTGAAGACATGGATTCTGAAGTTAAGTAGGCTAACCTGGCTTACTGCGTTCTTTCATTTCTTCCGTCCATGTTTTCGGTTCAGGATTGCAACCTATGCTTATTTCTCTATCATATTCCAGCTTTGCCTCCTTAGATTCAGCACAGCAGCCAAAGGATCGTGAACTTGGCTCTCCAGCCTCTCCATATTTGTGGAAATTGAATTGCCTTTTTGTTTACTTACATTCAGGTTCGATTCTACTTCATCAGAAATCTGAATGTTCTTGCTGATCATGTGCAGGTGACATAACAGTTGAACCTGAGATCAACATCTCTGCCTCGTCTGTTGCAAATAAAATAGGTAAGTTCCATTCTTCCTGCTCACAACTAATGATCGTATTGATTCTTCTACCATGGAGGTTCAATGGTTCGTATGGATATATCAATGTATTTTAGTTAATTACATATAGCTCCATCTCTACTCTGTATATTGCAATGATTTTTAATTCGTAAAAAAAGTACATCTCTACTCTGGAAATTGGAATTATTTATGACCGACTGTTATAATCTTAATAAAAATATGTTTATACAAATTGTATCGACATCAGTAGGACTACTCCGTAACCCGGTTTACGATAATAAGACCAAGACCATTCTGTAACGAATTAAAAATTGTACAATAAATTTGTGACCTGACAGATAGTTTCGACGACGTAGTAATTACTTCACGAGGTAAAAAATTAAGATGAAAGTCGAGGTAAAAAATTAAGATGAAAGTGTGAGACAAAGACAAAGTAATGGCCGTACTTGATGACTAAGGGAGTGGAGTAGTCGCCTTGCAAGTATGCGCCGTTGCCGATGGACAAGTTTGATCGGTCAACTATGCTTCCAACGCAGTAGGAGAATTTGTAACTGAACCGGGCAACCAAAGAGTTTTTGTGACCTTCAGTTATCCCAAGCGGTAGTATTCCGTTGAAGTATTGCTCTTATTTTTCGGCTCCGGTCAGTGAACTGGAGCATCCAATTTGGAAGTTGGGGACCACCACGGTGGGGCCTCCGACCACCTGAAATGTCAGTTGCTCGGTGGCTTCCACTCATTCGAACCTCTGCCTGCCCATGTACGTTATCGTGTACTTGCAATATTTTGTGAACCAACTTGAATTCAACTAGAAATTATAAGGCTGGGACGGGTCAGGTTGGGCTAAACTCAAACTGGTCAACTCGGCTTTTGGGCCGCCTGAAAGTCCAATTCACTAACCCAAGCCTGGCCTGGACTAAACAGTCGGGTAATCCGAAGCATGGTTGACTAAACTCGGGTAAGGTCGGTCCCGGGGCTCTTATAATTTATATCTTGACACCTTCATACCCGACAACTCATCGCTTCATCAGACTATTCAGTTCTAGGTATGAATTCAACCTAGTGATGATGTTGTAATAATTAAATTTCAGGTAAACCAATACAATATTGGGTGATATTTGGCATTTTCACCTCACAATCTAGCTTATAGGGCGAGACTTTCTCTCACACCTATAAATTGTATTCTCATTTTACTTTCTAACCTAAGATAACCCAACTAGGGGTGGGAAACCTGGCCCGGACCGGTCAAACCAGGCTTCGGGTAGCCCAAAGCCTGACATAAATAAGGGTTGGGTCGGGCTCGGGTTTTTCAAATTGAGAGTTTTGGGCTTTTCGGGTAAAGCCCGAAAAAGCCTGGTCCGACCCGATTAGCCCGAATGTATTAAAACCACTTATTTATAATATAAAAAATACACATTTAGCTCGGTTTCATCATAGTGTTGATCATCCATTTTTATTATTACGTTAATTCATTTGTTCCTAAAGGTTTCTATTTTTCCGTGTAACATAATCATTGGTCATAATTGGTTTAACCTAAATTTAGGTAGTTTTGTTGTTGTTGAGAAGCAATATATAATACATAAAGTTTGTTCGAGGTATATTTGCGGTAATTTTTGTTTGTTTGCTCGAGTTTACAAGAATAGGAAGATCGTGGTGTTAGTATAGGAAGGAACAAATAAATTTTTTTTAAGGGTTGAAATGAGATAATCGGGTAATTAATCAGGTTTTGGGCTAAGCCCGAACCCGACCAAACTGAGCTTCAGGCTACCCGAATGGTATGACCGGCTCGGGCTCGGGTTGACAATATCAACGAACGGATAGCCCGGAGCCCGGTTTGATTGGTTCGGGAACCCCTAAACCCAACAACCTCTCATTTACACTTTAATATTTCATTAGGCAATTACTTATCAGGGAGTGTAACAAGAAGACTTTCCAAGAGGTCACCCATCTTAGTACTACTCTCGCCCAAACAATTTATAAATAGACGATAGTAGTTGTTGTATAACAAACACACAATATTCAAGGTAGCAGACAGTAATTATCCACACTCAAATCTCAGTAAACATACCAGTACTCTTGGAGCACTCTTTAGTACATAGTCGTGATACATAAGTCTTGGACTTGGTCGGATCAAAGAAGGTGCCTCCGGAACTCGGGGAGGAAGGACTGCAAGGCAAGCACTTCACCTATAAGAAATTGCTTCCGGTGTCCATGACCTCGAGCTGGGGCACCGGAGGATACTCGATTGAGAAGTTGGCGTAGAATATGTTGACCTTTATGGCATTGACTAGCTCCGCGTCAATGTTGTCGCTACCGTTATCACCTAACGACCGGGTGTGTTCATGTCGGGTGATTGAAGATCGTAGGAATTCATCGGCGAGGTCGGTAGTGGTTTTGGCAGGATCGTAGAGCGGAGTGGTACGAGTGACGATGAATGAGCCGAGTTTTGATTGTCAAGCCATAGATTGTGATGATCGAGGAGAAGAAGAAGATGAAGAGTATTGTTGGTGTCATAGCTAGCTAGTGTTTTTTTTAATTGATTGTTTGGTTACTGATTTTAATAATATAATGAAAAATAGGATGTCTTTTTCTCTCGTATGAGAGCTACCCCTGTTGAGGGTTTTCCTAGGGTTCCTTCGACCTGATCTCACTGTGCTGTCAGCTGCAGATTTTTGTCCTACACGTGCTCATAAGCTCTTGCGTACAACGTTCTCCCTGCCTGTTTCATTCAATCGGTCTGATTGATTAAGTAGGGCCCCTGATTTTGGCTTCCAATTTTTATCTGTTGAGCTGGTTCTAGGGCAAGGGTTGAGAACACTTCAACGCAACTCTTACGTATACGTTTCAATATGTCGGACAACCCTACGGCTGTGATGAATCGCGAGCTAGAGGCCTTACGTTTGTTGGCGGAGGAGGATGAAGGCTTATTGATGGTGGACGAAGAACCTACTGATGATTTGGCTGTATGAGTTTTGCTTGCTAGGGATGGTGCTAACCCGTAAGCAGTACAACTTCAATATATTCAGGAGCCGCATGGCCTCGATCTGGCAGTCAGGGCGTGGGGTTAATATACAAGAAGTTAACAATGGTCTGGAGGAGAGGTTGGTGCTGTTCCAGTTTTTCCACGCAAAGGATGTGAAGTGGGTTGTGGAGAATGGCCCTTGGACCTTTGATGGCAGCCTACTCATTCTACATGAGCTCAAGCGGGGTGAGCACCCAGCTAGTGTGCATCTGACTTACACGAAATTCTAGATTCAAGTTCATCATCTTAGCACTGGCTTCTTTACTGGCACGGTGGCACGTGCTGTGGGGAATTATGTGGGCGAGTTCATCTCATATGATGAATGTGGGACGATGAATTCTGCGGAGATGGTGATGTGTGTTCGAGCTCGGCTAGATGTGCGTGAACCGCTTAAACGTGAGAAAAAGCTCAAGAGGCCGAATGGAGAGTGTGTGTTAGCCAAGTTTCGCTACGAGAAGTTGCCTACCTTCTGTTTGATCTGTGGACGATTGGGGCACATAGATCGGCACTGTGAGATTTATTTTTGCCTCCCGGATGACCAAATCATTCGCCTTTGGGATATCTCTCTACGGGCGCCACTGAGGAAGAACAATAACCTAGGTGGTGAAAAGTGGCTAGTGGAGGCTCCTGGTGAGGCCGATGAGGGTCGAGCTCTGCAGGAACGTTCAGTGAATCTGCCCTCACCTACTGTCGCTCGTGCTGGTAAGTTTTCGGCAAATTTAGGAGCGTCAGTCTTTACCCGGGAATTGAGCTTGGGTGCGACATCCAGTGTGGCGGAAGGTGATCTGTATGAGCTGATTCTGGCGGAGGAAAGAAAGCACCCAAGGCTGTACAAACCTACATTAGGACCTGTTGATGGAATGGAAGTTGATGCTAGGATGGTGCATGGAGTTGGAGAAAAAAGCAATGGGATCCAGGGACCCACAAACCCGGCAATGGCAGGACTACATGGAGGCAGTACCTGCCCGAAGCAATGATTATTTTAAGTTGGAACTGCCGGGGACTTGGCCAACCCCGGGCGGTTGATGTTGTGTGTGAGGTTGTTCGTACTCACAGGCCTGATGTAATCTTTTTAATTGAGACTTTAGTTAATGGTCCAAGAATGGAAGCAATAAAAGCAAGATTACATTATGAAGGGTGTTTTGCGGTGAACGCGGTAGGACATAGTGGGGGTTTATGTATCCTTTGGAAGGATACATTGAGGGTCGACCTTGTTTCATTCACACGTCATTGTATTAATGTGCGAGTGGATGGCTGTTCGAAATCACCTTTTTACTTCTCATGTTTTTATGGAATTTCAGACAGAAGTAGACGTCGTGAGTCATGGGATCTCCTTCGGTCGATAGCTCGCTCGGAACCCTGGGTGTGTATGGGGGATTTTAACGATCTGCTCTCCGCCAATGATAAGAGAGGGAGTGTAGGGCACCCTCAATGGTTGTTTCAAGGGTTCCAAGAGGCAGTAGCGGACTGCGGCTTAGTTGATATACCACTTGAGGGATACCTGTATACTTGGTGGAGGTCTCGTGGGTCGGCACGGAGTGTGGAAGAGCGACTTGATAGGGCTATGACCAATGCGGTGTGGCATGAATGCTTTCCCGAAGCTCAATTATTAAATAAGGTGGTCCCCATATCTGATCATTCTCCAATTGTTCTTGTTACAAATCCGGGGATGCACGGGTTTATGCAGAGAGATTTCCGGTTCAAAAATAAATGGCTGCTTGAGCCGACGTTGCTGCCGCTTGTGAGGAGAATCTGGTTGGAGAATAGGCATATGGAAATTAATGAATGGCTGAAGCTCTGCACTATCGAGCTGCACCAATGGGGGAGACAGTAGCACTCAAAGTTTCGGAAAGATATTACAAATACTCGTCTCCGACTTGAGGAATTAAGGTCGAGTACTGATGCGAATTCCATTACTGAGTATGATAAATTGTGTGTGGAAATGACCAGCTTGCTGGAAATGGAATCGAAGCATTGGCTTCAAAGAGCGAAGCAGTTTTGGTATAAAGGCGGTGATATAAATACAAAATGTTTTCATATGACGACCAATGGGAGAAGAAAGAAGCGTATCATCTCCCGACTAAAGAATGCTAATGGTGATTGGGTGGAGGGGGATTTGGGGCTGTGTGAGGTTGCAGCAAGCTATTTCCAGAATATATTTACAGGTGGTGATGTAAATTTTGGGGGCATGGAAGAAGTAGTCCTGACGGTTGTGTCAGATAGGGATAATGAGATGTTGGTAGCCCCTTTCTCAGAGGCAGAATTCAGAATAGCAATGATGGACATGAATTCTGACAAGTCCCCGGGTCCGAACGGACTGAACCCGGGTTTTTATAAGTCGTTCTGGGAGCTGATTGGTTTGAAAGTTTCACAGGAGTGTATGATGTGGCTTGAGAAGCTTGAGATCCCGGAATCGGTTCAGGCAACGCATATTGTCTTGTTACCTAAAAAGCCGAATCCGGTGAGTATGAAAGATCTACGGCCGATCTCGTTGTGTGATGTCCGGTATCGGTTAATGGCAAAAATACTGGCAAATAGATTGCGTCGAATTATGTCGAAGCTGGTGGGTGTCGAACAATCTGCTTTTGTCCAGGGCAGGTCCATTGTTGATAATGTGTTGATTGCGACGGAAACGTTACACAGCATGCGCACAAGGAGATACAGTAAACATGGAGATGTTGCGGTGAAGGTGGATATCTCTAAGGCGTATGATAGGGTGGAATGGTGTTATCTGCGTATGATGCTTACGAAGCTGGGTTTTAGTAATCAGTGGGTGGAGTGGATGATTCTTTGTGTCAGATCAGTCAGGTATTCGGCTATTGTTAACTCTGAAAAGCCAGAAATTATTGTTCCGGAGCGCGGTTTGCGGCAAGGGTGCCCGTTGTCTCCTTTCTTATTTATACTTTGTGCGGTGGGTTTGTCGTTTTTGATAAGAAGGGAGGTGGAGAGAGGCAATCTGCACGAGGTTAGGGTCTGCCATAGAGCTCCGCAGATCTCGCATTTGTTCTTTGCAGATGACAGCTTCTTTTTCTGTAGAGCTCAGATTGATGAAGTTAGGTGCCTTAAGCGAATTTTTGAAGTGTATGCGGCTGCCTCCGGACAGCTGATCAATTTTGACAAGTACTGCCTCGCTTGTAGTCAGAGTACGCATGGCATGCTGGTCGAGGGAATCTCCGCGATCTTAGGTATCGGCGCGATCAGGAACGAGGAGCATTACCTTGGGTTGCCGTCTCTTATTGGGCGCAATCAAAAACAGGCGTTCAGATACCCAAAGGAAAGGGTTTGGGATAGGTTGCAGTCCTGGCGGGGTAAGAAGGTTTCCAATGGAGGTCGGGAGGTGCTAATTAAGGTTGTGGCTCAAGCAATTCCGGTCTATTGCATGGGCCCACTCCTTCTCACGCAAGAATTGGAGTGAATGCTCAATTCTTTCTGGTGGGGGTCAAAGGGAGCTGGTGGCGGTGGTGTAAATTGGATGAGATAGGAGCGTGTGTGTGTTCGAAAGGAAGACGGGGGGATGAGATTTCGAGATCTTCGCAACTTTAATCTCGCCATGCTTGGGAAGCAGGGATGGAAATTTTTATCCCAACCGAATGCTCTAGTCACTAAAGTTTTCAAAGCTAGATATTTTTCTCGTGGGGATTTTCTGTCGGCACCGTTAGGCAATGGCCCGAGTTATGTGTGGCAAAGTATTCGGAAGTCGCAAGAGGTGGTGAGACGAGGTTCACGATGGAGATTAGGTAATGGGTCGAATGTCCGGGTATGGGGGGATCAGTGGCTCCGAGATGATGATAATTTGGAAGTTATTACTGCACCGGACGACAGATTGGAAAGCCTCCGTGTTTGTGACTTGATTCTGCCGGGCACGCTTGACTGGAATGTTGAGATGTTGCAAGGCCTTTTCGAAGAGAGGGATTTCAATGAAATCATCAACATTCCTCTTGGTGTTGGCGGTTTAATTGAGCGAATCTGGCACTTCGACCCAAAAGGAATCTATACTTTCTGATCTGCTTACAGAGTTCTGATGGACAAGATTGTGCCTCATGCTGAATTGCATATTCCGGGCCCTTGGACGAAGCTTTGGGGGGTGCGGGTGCCGCCGAAAATGAAGAATCTCCTCTGCGGGTGGCTCGAGAGGTGCTTCTGAATCACTCTGCTCTTATTCATCGGCATATTGATGTGCCTGACCGCTGTGGGTTGTGTGATAATGAATCTGAAACTAATCGACATCTGTTCCTGGAGTGTGATTTTGCCAAAGACTGTTGGGATCTTACGGAAATGAAGACACTGGTTATGAATGCTGCTGCTGCCACTGCTTCTTTTCAAGAGTGGTTGTTCACTGTGTTAGGCTCGGTGCAAGAGCCGCATCTAGCCCGTATTGCAGCCGTGCTTTGGGGGATTTGGCGAGAACGAAATCAGCGAGTGTGGGCACATGAGGCCGGAACGGCATGGGCTGCGACGCGATTGGCTCTTGAGGGCTTACAGGAATGGGAAAAGGCACAAGGCTCGGCTATCCCTGTCGGACCTCGACAAGTATCTGGTCGTTGCAATAAATGGCACACCCCTCCAGCTGGAAAAGTTAAGTGCAATAGTGACATTGCTATTCGTGTTGCCGATAAGGCGATGGGCATGGGAATGGTGGTTAGAAACGATGAAGGAACTATTCTGGGGTATCGGATGTGGCACGGCACGGGTACATGGACGCCTCGTGAAGGGGAAGCGGTTGCGTTGCTGTGTGCCATGAAGTGGATCATTGCAGCTGGATTCGAGAAAGTGGTGTTTGAAATTGATGCCGAAGGGGTGTGGAATGCTTTGCGAAGTGTGGAGTCGGACGAGTCGGAGTTTGGGTGCTTGATCCAAAAAGCCGAAGAGTGCTGGAGGAGTTTCAATACTTTGAGGTCCAGGTAGTTCGTAGAAACAAGAATCAGGTTGCGCATGAGCTTGCTCAAAGATCTTTTTCCTGCGATATCCTTGTTAATGGGGTTTCTTCTCCGAATGGGATGGATCATATACTGAACGAGATTTGCTTTTCGCAAAATCATTAATAAGAATGACAACTTTGCCTAAAAAAAAATTAAGTTTGTCACATAAGCCTACACTTTTTTATTACTCATCTTTTTTTATTTTAATTACTTGTTCATTAAATATCTTTCATTAAATTGACATTTAATGTGTATCATTTATAGGGTCAAATACTTAACGTCCTGGAACTATAGGCCGTGTTACTTACAACAAACTCGTCCTGAAACTTTATTCTGTTACAGAGTGGTCCTATTACTACGAAATAAGTTACAAAGTAGTCATAATGACGTCATTCATGCACTTTTTCAGCCATTTTATCATGTCACCGTTGACATATCATCAAAAATATAATTTCAAATTCAACAATTTGATTCTAATCTAAATCTTAACTCATTTAACTCATACATTTTGGTTCGAAACTAAATTTAGTGAGTTTGATTAGCTTAATTTTAGATTTGAATCATGTTAAACTGAATTCTAAATCATATTTTTGATGACATGACAAAATAGCTGAAAAAGTACATTGATGACGTCATTATGACTACTTTGTAACTCGTTTCATAGTAATAGGACCACTCTTTAACGAATTAAAGTTTTAGCACGTGTTTGTAACCTGGTCTATAGTTCCGGGACGGTTTAAGTATTTGACCTATTATTTATATATAAATTTGATGGCCCTGCTAGTATAACTATATAGAAGTGGGACAGGCGGCCTAAAAGAGTTATCTACATGGTATCCTCAGAAAGTTAGAAGCCTATAAGCAATGGAGATTATGGCCAATCGACATTCGCTCAGGTCCAGGTAAAGGTTCAGGAGCTGCTAGACGACAGAAACACTCATGGGCCCAACGTTTGGACAAAGTAAGCCGGGGGGAGGGGCACGGAAAACCCTAAGAGACTGACACATGTCGCCTTAACCTTAGGGGTACACGTGGCCAGATCTAAGCTGAGGCTGTCATCCATGGCAGTTATCGTCTCGGTATGGCAGCCAATGAAAGATGGCCACTAACAGAATCACTCATACTATAAATATTGTGGTCATCTCATCACAAAGGATGGACTAGCATTTTAGCAGGAAACATTATTCCAGTATATATGTACTACCCTTCCATTCTCACTTGCTAAAAAATATCCTTTGCATCACCTTCACTTGCTGAAAAATATCCTTTGCATCACCTGGAACAAACTACTACTCTCCCCCAATATTCTTATATGAGGTGACTTGGAGTCGGGTTAGGTGACGGGGCAAATCCAACTCTATTAGTTTGGCAACAAGGTACGAACAACTGTCACGCCAGATAGGGGAGATATAGACTATTATTTTCTTTCTAGGAATGACCTCAAACACTCTAGAAACGGGAATGACAAAGGAGAAACACAACTGAAGCATATGGATCTGGAGTCGCATGTAGATCTAGTGCAAGGAGGAACTTAGGCGATGACTTGGATCGTGTCTCTGTCCATGATACTGACACGGACACAACATCCCAAAAGGAGAAGGTAGAGGAAAGCATTCGTACCAAGGCGAAAGTTCAGAGACATAAGCCTATCGTGTTTTGGAGCAAATGTTCACCTCACTCGAGCACCAGAACCTTGAGCTAACAAGTTGCTTAGGATTGTTATCGCCCAACAGGTTCAAGTCACCCCAATGGCTGAGGAGAAAAGGGCGGTCAGTCCTACCCACACAATACGAACATGATTCAACAATTCAATTCTAGACACTGATTGAGGTTGAATGGGGATAGTTGGCTATTCGACAACCACTCACCATAGTGATCCACTGGTATAGTGCACCAAGGGCTTCGTTATTAACATGTTCTCTTATGAAACACTTAATCGCATGAGGGCTTCACTATTAACATATTCGCTTACGAAGCACTAAATCACTAAATCACCTAAGGACTTTATTTCTAACACTTTCGCTTACAAATACTTAATCGCCTAAGAGCTTTGTTATTTACACTTTCGTAAATGGGGTAATTAAAAACTGATGCTTGTTTTTGCTTACCAAAGTATCGAGGTAATAGGAAAAATAAAAGTTGTTTATCTAAAGGATAGTTCATACATCGAACGACAAAACAAAAAGATGATTGAAGCCTTGATATCGTCATCATTAGTTTGGAAGAGTAGGAGAGGAGTTGAAAAGTGAGCCCATAATTGCATTTTCTTTGAGTCACTGCCACTTTTAGCATGAATGACATTGTTTCTACACCTAAATGCGCGATCGACTGGAGTAGTGGATCATGAACACCTAAATGCTCGTAATGAATCGCAACAACATTAAAGGATGGCGGAGAGAAGTCGATCCAGTTGGCAAGAACGAACATAGACATTAGTCGGCATACAAACACCAACATAAAAAATGGAACTATTATTAGGAGAGATCCACTCAATACAAATTACAAAAAAAAAAAAAAAACACGTCGACACGAAAGAAAAGGTAATCAGGGAATTGTCAATCCACCCTAGTACCCTCTCCCGCTGCATGATCAAAATCATAAAAACCGAAAGGAAATAACTTATTCTTAAGCCGATATGAATTTAAACGAGTTCCACAGAGAAAAAGGAAATGGGGATTAACTTGGCGGACAAGTTGAAGTAGCTTTGATTTGTCAAGGGAGTCCCAATCCTCGACAATTTCATGTGATGTAGCTCATTTGATGGTTGGGGGTCGATCTAGGCTGGCTACCTCTCCTCTAAATTTCCATTAGTTTAATCTTTTTCAGATATACCATCCGCTTCAGAACCCGAAACAAAGAGAGCATGAGATCAATGTCAGCAATATTTGAGCGAAAACCGTTTTCCGATGGAGAAATGGGGGTGGATCACTACAACATTCTAAAAGTCAATTGGAATGTCAGCGATGGCGACCTCAAGAAGTCCTATAAGCGCCTCGTCATTATTTGGCATCCAGATAAGAACCCAACCATCAAGAGGGCGAGGCGGAGGCCAAGTTCAAGCAGATTTCAGAGGCTTATGACGTCCTCAGCTATCCTCAGAAGCGTCAGATCTACGATCTCTATGGCGAGGAGTCCCACAAATCTGGCCAGTTCCTTCACCCTTCCCCCGTCGCTTCTTCCTCTTCCACCTCTGCCACGAACTACACCAATGTCCATTACTATCACTGCCTTTAGGTTCAAGCCCAAGGACGCAACCGGCATTTACGAGGAGTTGTTTGGGCAGGATTCTGGCGACGGTTCCTCTTCTAGTAGTGGTGGAAATGCTAATGGAGTTGGTGGTGCTGGAGGAGGCGGAGCCGCTGGTGGGAGAACATATTTCAGGATGAATACTCATTTCCGTGAAAATGGAGGAGAAACGAGAAAAGCGGTCGCGATCAAAAATTTGTTGGCGTGTAGCCTGGAAGAGCTTTACAAAGAGGTTAAAAAGAAGATGAGGATTTCTAGGAATTTTTGCGATGCTTATGGAAAGGCTCGGCCTGTGGAAGAGATCTTGCCAATTGAAAAAAAAACCTGGTTGGAAGAAAGGTATACAAAGATCACCTTCCATGAGAAGGGGAACCAAGAGCCAAATATTATTCCTGTAGACTTGATATTTGTGGTGGATGATAATTGATAAGCCACCGCCATGAGATCGCCCTTCTTGAAGCCTAACTAGTAAAACTCTGGACCTAGTGGATGGAAGAAATCTTATGTTCCCGTTGACATATACTGGAAATTTCTTATGAATGCACATTGGGAATTTCTAACTTAAAAAGGTAAAACTGGCAGGGTTGTCTACTGCAATTGCAAATGCAAAGCCAGTTAGTTGATTTAAATAAAATTGAACATGATCATGGTCATGTTGACTTTGATGCTCTGATAATATGTCATGAATCATTACATCCCGATAACTCGAGTTGTTGGGAGAGGTTCTGAACGAATCTTATATTATTTACAAAAATTCGAAGAGAGAATCGACTCGACAACACCCTTTCTTGATTGTCCAGTAAAGTCACAACAACCACCTCTTCTCTTGTTGGAGAATTGCGAAAAAACTTCTGGCTAGGTTGCTGCACCGGAGGACTTGGTGGGAACTGAGATAGGAGCCTACCACCAAGATCCAAATCTCCCAACAGCTTGCGGTTGAGTGGCTTACCAACCAAAAGTGGTTCAACAACTGGCGAGTCCATCAGAGTTGCTGATGTGACTTTAATTAGTGCATTTTAAGCTTATGAATGACCTATGAAATGCCCGTGTTTATTCGTGAAATGACATGACTTATATGCTTTTATTGAAGTTTTGTGCAAAGTGTCATTTTGTTGTCCGGTTGCCACTTTGGAGCCAAATTCGTGGGCTATTGGAGTTTCCTCTGTGCATTTTCAGGTTATGGCATCAAAGTACGGATGACAAGGAGCGCATAGGAGCAAACGGGAGGTCATTTGGAGTCCGGACGAGGGAGATATGAGCATTACAAGATCGAGCTTTCTGCAGAGTGCAGGGGTGCACGCCGTGCAGATGTGCACGCCGTGCAGGGGTGCACCGCCGTGCACTGTCCCCTGCACTATAAATATTCTTGTTTTTGGCCATTTTGGGAAATTCTATCATCTCTCTTGAACCCCAAACACATACCCACGAACCTTCAAACCCTAGAACACATTTTTGGAGCAATTTGAAGCCATTGGAGCTAGGATTGAAGCCAACAAACCTTGGGAGAAGTGCTTACAAGTGGAGAAGTGAAGATCATCTCAAGGATTCATCCATGGTGTTCTTGGTGACCATTCTTCCTTCTTTTCTCTTTACTCCCTTGGCCATGTGTGGCTGAGTTTCTAGGGTTCATCTTGGATGGGTAGATTAGTTGTGCTATGATAGAGGGATGATTGTATAGAACTTGCCATGATTGATCTTGGTTGTATGAGGATGATTCCTAGACTTGTTCTTAATGCCATTTTATGCCATGTTTGCTTGATTTGGTCCATTCAATGTGATTTGATGCATGAGAGTGCTTGGATTGCATAGATTGTAGGTCTAGGGATTGAAGTGAGTGTGTTCTAAGAGATTAGATCATCTTGTTTCAACCATTTTCGCTTGATTTCTCTCTTGGGCATTTTATCGAACACTTGGTGTGCATGTGGATTTTCATTCAATTGAGTTTGAAAAGGCTTTTTGGTGAATCTCTTAGTGTTAGGGCATTGATATGAGAGTGTTGTGCCTAGCCTTGTGGTCATAGAGTCTTAAGAGAGTATCTTGTGTCTTGGCATTTCATCAAACACTTAGAATGCATCCTTTTTCACTTAGCTTGAGAGCGAGAGCCTAAGTTGAGTGGTATTAGGATAGGGATTAGGTGATACGAGAGTGCATTGAGTCTATAGAAGTGAAATGCATGGTCATCCGAATGCAAACTCGATCTTAATTGGCTTGTTTGTTCAATTAGTCATTTTGAGCATGATGAAACTACCCACCAAGAGAGCCCCCTTTGTCTTTGATTTGAACCACCTTTCTCTCTTGCTTAATCTTTGTTAGTATTGCATTTCTTTGCTTTTGTTTCTGAATTTCTCAATCAAACCAAACCAATTTCAAATGTCTAGACCGTCTATGAGAAGTGTGAGTATTGGTCTATGAGAGGACCCCGTGGAATACGACCTTGGTAAAATCGCTTTTATCAAGTTTTTGGCGCCGTTGCCGGGGACTCTCTCATTCCTTTGAAAGCACTTAGTAGTGGACCGATCTATTCACTTCCCTCCGCTTTACTTTTTGCTTCCTTGTTGCTCTTTGTTTACTTTATCATCCCGCATCGTTGTATTACTCGGGTGTGTTTGTTGTGCTTGTTTGCAGGAGATTTTGGGTTAGTGCATGAGGCGTTCAGCTCGTCTTCAAGCATGAATCCAAGGACTAGAACAAGTGCTCGAGTCACCTACCACTTCCCCACCTCCTACAGTTGAAGAAGAAGAAGTTGATCGCATCTCACACCACACTATGTCTCATCACGAGGATGAAGATAACCATTCGGAACATTCACATCGCACCAATGAAGACGATCAATCGCAAAGGGGTGCGAGGCGTACACTAGCTGATTATGCTCGCCCAACCCTTGAAGGGGCAGCCTCGAGCATCGTGCGAAGACCGGTAAATGCAAGAAACTACGAGTTGAAGCCTAATATGATTCAGATGGTACAGAACGGAGTGGTGTTCAACGGTATAGATGGAGAGTGCCCGTCTAGACACTTGAAGGACTTCCTAGAGATATGTGATACGGTGAAGAACGATCAAGTTCACCTGGATTGTGTGCGACTCCGACTTTTCCCCTTCTCCCTCAAAGGTAGAGCCAAGTCATGGTTGGAGAACCAACCGAGTAGAGCTTTCACCACATGGGAGGGCCTAGCCGAAGCTTTCCTCGAAGAGTTCTTTCCTCCTTATATGACGGATGCAATCCGAGATCGTATCAACCACTTCACACAACACAACGGAGAGCTCTTCCATGAGACTTGGAATAGGTTCCAAGCCATTCTTCGGTCTTGTCCTCATCACAACTTCGCCGAATGGAGTTTGGCGAACATCTTTGCTAGGTCCCTTGATTTTGAGAATACAAGGATGATCAACCAAGCCGCCGGAGGTGACTTAAGGATGTTCACTCCCGAAGATGCTCTAGAACTCTTCGCGGAGATGGCCAACAAGACAAGGAGTTGGTCTCGACAACAACCTCCTAAGTCTAAGTATGGAAGTGACACGCACTATGACTCTCGGTCCGTAAGTGTTGATGCACCAAAGGAGTCGTCTAGCTATGGGAAGAAGCCTAAGTTACCGGGGCACCGAGATGAAGATGATCCAATGATCGCTCTCCTTATGTCTAAGATCGACGCCATGGCTTCACAAGTAAGCAATCTTAGTATGCCTAAGACTCCCTCTAAGCCATCTAAAGTGGGTAATCCACCGGTTGCTTCGGTATTTTGTTGTGAATGTTGTGGAGGCCAAGGCCATGATGTAAATGTATGCCCTTCCGCTACTTCCGAGCCTAACCAAGATGAAAACATTGAGAAAGTAAGCTTTGCACAAGGTCAAGGATTCCATGGTAACTTCAACCCTCAAGGGAACTATCAAGGGGGTAACTACAACCGTCCTTGGAACCAAGGAGGTGGGTACAACAGGCCTAACCAAGGGTACCAAGGCCAAGGTAATCAAAGTGGTGGTTATAACAAGGGTTACAACCAAGGTAATCAAGGAGGATTCCAAGGTTACAAGGGGTACAATCAAGGTAACCAAGGTGGTGAGCAAGGTTCTAATCCACCGGGGATGTATAATCATAAGGGTAATGGGCCGCCCGGTTTCACCAAGCCTTCTCAAAACAAAGAGGGTGGTTCTACAATCTCCCAAGAAGACACCAATGCGGCAATGATTCAACTTATCAAGAATCAACAAGCTTCAATTGCAAATTTGGAGAATCAAATGGGTCATATTGCTAAGGCACTTTCGGAGAGAACTTCGGGCTCTTTACCTTCCAATACCGAGATCAACCCCAAAGGTCCGGAGCATTGCAAGGTAGTGACCTTGAGAAGTGGAAGACCCTTGCAAGATACAACCTCTACCCCAATTGACTCTAAAAAGGTACAAGATCCTAATCTAATGGTTGATGATGATGATATTAATGATCCTCCTTCGGATGAAGTTGAGGTTGAAGTCGAACCTCCTACGGGTAATGTGAGCACTAAGGTTGCCAAGGAACCTAGTAAGGCTACATCGAGTACACCACCGGTCTCTCCTCCCGCACCGGTAGTATCTCCATACAAGCCTAAGCCTCCATACCCATCTCGATTGAAGAAGGATGGCCTTGAGAAGATTTTCAAGAAGTTTGTGGAGCGGATTAGTCAAATGCAATTCTCTCTTCCGTTTCCCGAAGCAATGACTATGATGCCCCAATATGCTAAGTTCATGAAGGAACTCTACACCAACAAGAGAAAGCTACCGGAGACATCTCTAGTCCACCTTAATGAGGAATGCTCCGCCGTTCTCTTCAAAAGTCCACCCAAAAAGCTCAAGGATCCGGGTACCTTTACTATCCCTTGTGCTATTGGTAATATTTCTCTTGCTAATGGTCTTGCGGATCTAGGTGCTAGTATCAATGTCATGCCTTATTGCATATTTGAGAAGCTAGGGTTGTCTAATCTTCGTTCTACTCGTATGTACATTCAACTTGCGGACAAGTCGACCAAGAGTCCTAGGGGGATTGTTGATGATGTGCTAGTTAAAGTAGGCCCTTTTGTCTTCCTAGTTGACTTTGCGGTCATAGATACCGATGATGTGGATGTCTCATTGATATTTGGTAGACCATTCCTAGCTACTTCTCGTGCTTTGATTGATGTGCATGACGGAAAATTGACATTGAGAGTAGGACAAGAGAGTGTCACATTTTGCATAGCCGATGGCATGAAGTTTGCTCACGCACAAGATGATTTAGAGTACTCTTGTGATACTATTGCTTCGGCTAGTGTGTGTAGTATTTCTAACTTCGTGTGTCGAGATTCTTTGGATGTTTGCCTTAGAACGGATGTGCAGGAACATTTAGGCACCCCGGAGTTAAAAGCTCAAGTGGCTTACCTTGATGAAGGGAGAGACAAGTTAGAGGGTGAAACGGTTTTTGTTGCTCTCCCGAAGGTGGAAAGGGTAAAGACCTCCTATGAAGAACCACCTACTCTTGAGCTCAAGCCTCTTCCCGCACATTTGGAGTATGCTTTTCTCATGCCAGATTCTAAGCTACCGATCATCATCAATTCTGAGCTTCTACCCGAGCAAAAGGACCGTCTAGTGGAGCTCCTCAAGAAGTACATGAGAGCTATTGCGTGGAGCATCTCGGATATTCGAGGTATAAGTCCCACATTTTGCTCACATCGAATCCTTATGGAGGAAGATTTCAAGCCGGTTGTGCAACCACAAAGAAGGCTAAATCCTAACATGAAGGAGGTTGTGAAGAAAGAGGTTATTAAGCTTATGGATGCGGGGATTATCTTTCCTATCTCGGATAGCCCTTGGGTTAGCCCCGTGCAAGTTGTTCCCAAGAAAGGAGGGATCACGGTGGTAGCTAATGACAAGGATGAGCTTATCCCGACAAGGACGATCACCGGGTGGCGTGTTTGCATAGATTATCGTCGACTCAATGATGCCACTAGGAAGGATCACTTTCCTCTACCTTTCATGGATCAAATGCTCGAGCGTCTCTCCGGTCACGAGTACTATTGTTTCTTGGATGGTATGTCCGGGTACTTCAAATCCCGATCGCCTCGGAGGACATCGAGAAGACCACATTCACATGCCCCTTCGGTACTTTTGTTATCGACGGATCCCCTTTGGGTTGTGCAACGCTCCCGCACCTTCCAACGGTGTATGCTTGCCATTTTCGATGATTTCGTGGAAGATATCATGGAAGTGTTCATGGACGACTTCTCGGTTTTTGGGGATTCATTCGACCTATGCTTGAGGAACCTTGAGAAGGTCTTGCGTCGGTGTGAAGAGACCAATCTTGCATTAAGTTGGGAGAAGTGTCATTTCATGGTCAATGAGGGGATTGTTCTTGGTCACAAGATCTCTAAAAAGGGCATTGAGGTTGACAAGGCAAAGTTGGAGACCATCTCTCAACTTCCTCCACCCTCATCCGTGAAAGCCGTGAGAAGCTTCTTGGGGCATGCCGGTTTCTATAGGCGCTTCATCAAAGACTTCTCGAAAATAACTACTCCTATGACTCGGCTTCTTGAGAAGGATGTGGAATTTCGTTTTGATGAAGAGTGCTTGCAAGCTTTTGAACTCCTCAAGGGTAAGCTCACGAATGCCCCTATACTCATTGCTCCGGATTGGTCAAAGTCATTTGAGTTGATGTGTGATGCTAGCGATTACGCCATTGGAGCGGTTCTAGGCCAACGAATCGACAAGAGATTCCATCCAATATACTATGCAAGTAAGACTCTCAATGATGCTCAAAGGAACTACACAACTACGGAGAAGGAGCTCTTGGCCATAGTGTTTGCTTTTGATAAGTTTAGGTCCTACTTGGTACTTTCTCACACTATTGTCTTCACGGACCACCAAGCTTTGAGGTACCTTCTATCTAAGACCGATGCTAAACCAAGGTTGATCCGATGGGTCCTTCTATTGCAAGAGTTTGATATTGAGATTCGAGATAAGAAGGGGTCCGAGAATGTAGCCGCCGACCACTTGTCTCGCTTGGAAGAGGCGGAAATGGTACACAATGGTAATGAAGAGATCAATGACAACTTCCCCGATGAGCTATTATTCGCTATAGCAACTTTAGAGTTCAAGGAACCTTGGTTCGCGGATTTGGCTAACTATCTTGCTAGTGGAGACTTGAAGGAGGGCCTCTCCACTCAAGACAAAAGGAAGTTCTTTGCGGATTTGAAGCATTACTATTGGGACGATCCTTTTGTATTTCGAGTTGGCTCGGATGGTATGATTAGAAGATGTGTCACTTATGGAGAGTCTAAGGACATCATGCGACATTGCCACTCCGGTCCTACGGGTGGACATCATGGAGCAAATCGCACGGCTCGCAAGGTACTTGAGTCCGGATTCTTTTGGCCCTCGATCTTCCGAGATTGTCAAGACTTTGTCAAGTCTTGCGATGCGTGTCAACGTTCAGGTAACATCTCTTCCCGTAATGAAATGCTTCAAAATGTCTCGTTAGTGGTAGAAATATTTGATATATGGGGTATTGATTTCATGGGACCGTTTCCTACTTCGCATGGTAACAAGTACATATTAGTTGCGGTAGATTACGTGTCTAAATGGGCGGAGGCACAAGCTTTGCCTACCAATGATGCCCGAGTCGTAGGGAAGTTTCTTGTTAAGTTGTTCACCCGTTTTGGTACCCCTCGTGCTATCATTAGTGATCGAGGTACTCATTTTCAAGGGCAATTTGATAGAGTATGCCACCGGTTCGGCGTCACTCATCGGATGTCCACCTCGTATCACCCTCAAACTAGTGGCCAAGCCGAGGTGACCAATAGGGAACTTAAGAGAATCTTAGAGAAGACGGTCGACCAATCACGGAAAGATTGGTCGAAGAAGCTTGATGACGCTCTATGGGCCTACCGCACGGCCTACAAGACCCCTATAGGCACTACTCCCTATAGGATGGTCTATGGCAAAGCATGCCATTTGCCGGTAGAGCTCGAGCACCGAGCTTATTGGGCATTGAAATTTCTAAACCTTGATATGAGTCTCGCAGGAGAAGAGCGTAAGTTTCAGGTACATGAGCTCGAGGAGTATCGCCATCATGCATATGAGAATGCAAAGCTTTACAAGGAGAGGACGAAGCTCATTCATGATTCCCGTTTGAAGCCGGGCAAGGATTTCAAAGTTGGTGATCAAGTTCTCCTATACAACTCTCGGCTCAAGCTCTTTCCCGGGAAATTGAGGTCTCGTTGGTCCGGCCCCTTTACGGTAACTCATGTTTTTCCTTATGGCACCATCGAGGTAATCTCTCCATCCCAAACCGAACCTTTTAAGGTGAATGGCCATAGACTTAAGCATTATGTTGTTAGTGATACTATAGGTGCTGTTGAGGTCTTGTCTTTGGTCGTGCCTTGAGTGTTCCTTGCTTCGTCGAGCTTAAGACGTTAACCAAGCGCTTCTCGGGAGGCAACCCGAGGGTTTTTCATGTCTTTTCTTCTTGATTTGATTGCGTGATTGTGTGTTTTTGTGGTGTTCAAGGTCCTTGAGTTGTTGTGGTGTCCTTTGTGGTCTCGTAGGCGTTGAAATTCTGAAGTTCGGGGTCCGTTTTGGGTTGATTTGACGGTGTTTTGGTCGTTTTTCGTCGAGGTGAAAATTTGTTTTATAGCTGAGGAGGTGCACGCCGTGCACCACTGCACGCCGTGCATGATGCACGCCGTGCACCGTGCACGGTTTGGTGCACGTGCTGTCCAGGAGGATTCGAAAAATTTTCAGCTCCAAGGTGCACGCCGTGCACCCATGCACGCCGTGCACACTGCACGCCGTGCACCATTGCCCGCCGTGCACCCTGATTTTCGCCTTTACTTTATTTCGGTTTGGTTAGTGGTTGAGTCATCTGATTCTTGTTTTTCCGGTTTGAGTCATTGTTCGGTTTGGTTTTGGTTCACCCAACTCACTTGACCCAGCTGATCCGACCCGGCTGACCCACCCAACTAAACCCAACCCCCCCTTATCCCCTCCCTCCTCACACCCGACCCCAGCCTCCCTCAAGTCTCTAGCCCCAACTCCGCCGCACCAGAGCTCCCGCCGACTCCAATCGACCGCCCCGACCCCGACCCCGACCCCGACCCCTCTCACTCTCTCTTTCACACAGCCGCCGCCGCCGCCACCAACTCCTGCCAGCCGCCAACTCCAATCCCACCGCCGATTCTGTTCATCCGACCCGACGCCACCACACCGACTAGCTCCAGCCGCCGCCACCCGTACACATCTGCCGCTCAGCCCGCCAACCGACACTGCCCATTTTCCGTTCCACTGACCCAGCCCCTCTCTCACTCTCTCTTCCCCGCCAGCCGATAGCCACTACGCCCCAATCGCCGTCCGGACTCCAACCAACCACTACGCCCAATCGCCGTTCCCGCCGCCGTTCCCGCCCATTCCATCCCACCTGCCACTGCCAGCAACCCGCCGCCATCTCTTTCCCTCCATCCGATTCCAGCCGCCGAAGCTCAGCTCCAATCCCGCAGCCGACTTCCCAACTGCCAACAACCTGCCCGCCGGCTCCCTTCTCCCACTCCAGCCGCCACTCAATTTCGCCGTCTTTCCATTCCGCCCTGCCCCAATCTCAGGTTTCTTTTTTGGCTTGTATTTTCTGATTTGGTTGCTTGAGTTAGTTGGCAGTTGGTAGTGTGGTTTGATTGAATGTTGATATTGTTGGCTTGCTTTGATTTGTGGAGTTGGGCATTGATTTTGATTGTTAGGATTTTGATGTGAGGGGTGTGGTTTGTTGAATTTGGGTTCAAGTTTGGTAGCATCTGGGGTGTGAGGGCTGTTTTGGTGCTGATTGTAGGATTGGTGGCAGACGGTGTGGTTGGTGTTTAGTTTGCTTCGTCATTTGTTTAGTTGACTAGCGTGTAATTGGCAGAGTTGGTTTGTTTGTTTACTTGTGGTGTGGTGTTTCTATGAGTGTTGGCAGATTCTAATTGCTTCGTTTAGGGTGTGGGATTTGCTTGGTTTCATGTGAGCAGGTTTGGGGTTATGGCGTTGCTTGTGTCCATTGTTGAGCCGATTTTGGCTTTGTGAGATTGATTGATTGTTCTTGATTGGTGGCTTATTTGATTATTCTTGATTGGTGGATGGTTGCAAAGGATTAGTGGTGGCTTGATGGGGGCAGAATGTTGTTTTATCGTGATTTATTTGAATGGTGGAGTTAGGTGTGGTTGTTAGTGTTTGACTTATGATCCTATCATTGTGATGTGTCTTTTGTTTCTACAGGTTCTGAATTCAGGGGCTGAATTCCATTCTTTGTGTGAGGAGGGGTGTGGTTTATCACCACTCATTGGTTTAATTTTTATATATTCATCCTTACATTGTGTGGACTTAGGCTTATATGTTCTTGATTCGTGTTTTTGATCCATTATGCATGCCTTTTGCTTAACTGTGGATCTCTGTGATTTGATTTTTGCTAGCATAGGTTGTTGCACTTGAACTTGATGATCTTGAATCGTACTCAATGTTGTGCTCAATGTTTTGATCATGTGTTATGACTAGGCGCCTTGATAGGGTTTGTCTTAGGAGTGTGCCCTTCTTGTTGATTCTTTGTTTGCACTTCTTTTGCAGGATGCCTCCTAAGGGTAAAGCAGCTTCTTCATCCTCCGCCCCTAAGCGATCCAAGGCACCAGCTTCCAAGAAGAGGAAGGGACAGACTGGGGAGTCTTCCGCCCCTCCACCACGGTCGCCTTCGCCGCCTCCAGCTCCTCGTGGCGTCGACCCTCCTGAGTCGGTGGTTCAGAGGATCTTCGACTTCGACCCCAGGGATCGGGCTTATAGTCGTTATCAGGTTATGGCAAGATGGCCTGTGGCGAGGCAGGGTAGATTTGATTTTGAGGGGTTGCAGAGTCATGATGGTTGGTTGGATGCTTTGAAGACTTTGGCTGATGGAGCCGGTATTTGGCCGCTCTTGGAGGTTGACGAGAGGGCGTATGAGTGGCCTACAAAGGAGTTCTTGTGCACTCTCACCGTGGAGTGTCACGAGACCACTAGTGAGGTTTGTGTGCGCTTCAGGCTCGGCGGGATGGCGCGTGTGTGCTCCATTGACGAGTTTGGATACCGCCTTGGGTTCTATGAGTGGGTGAAGGTTCAAAGTGGCGAGCTCTCTGGGTTGGCTCTCATATCTTCTCTTGCGGGGGACGCCAAGAGTGCATTCTTCAAGGAAATTGCACCGAGGACTAGAGGTTATTCAGCTCGCTCATCCAAGGTCACAGAAGTGAATCGGCCTATGCTGAAGCTCCTCCATCACTTCTTCCGGCACTCCATCACCCACAGGAAGTCATCCTCCTCTCCAGGTGTAGTCTCAGTCAGAGATTTGTTTCTCTTTTATTGCTTGGAGAGGGGCATCAAGCTGCATCTAGGTGATTTAGTGCTAGGAGCCCTCCTTCAGATACAAGCTAATGACACTACTGGTGTTCTGCTGGGAGGAGGATTTGTGACCAGGTTGGTGCGTGGGTATGAGTGCCTTGATGCTTTTGGTCCTGCTCCAGCATTTGTCGAGCCTCGACCAGTTCTCTTGAGGATTGTCCTACCTACAGCTCAGATCACAGACCTTCTGGTTCCGACTTGTCGGGTCTCAGATGATGACAGTGATGAGGAGGATGTAGAGATCGACCCTACTCCGCTTCATGAGCTTATCTCAGGGATGGGTCGCCTCACGACCGTAGTGGAGGATATTTGTGAGGGACAGAGGAGAGACAGTGCGGCGATACAGGATCTTAACAGGAGAGTTCAGAACCTAGAGGCGTACAACGCTAGGGACTTTGAGAGCCAGCAGTTCTATGGACAGCAGCTTGCTCAGGTGCATGAGGTTCAGCAGTTTCAGGGTATCCAGATTACTCAGATTCAGCATTCTCAGTACTGGCAGCAGCATCAGTCCTACTACTACCAGGAGAGCTTCCACTCTGAGTCCGGCCCCTCCAGCACTTGGGCAGTCTTTCCACCGCCTCCCCCGTTTGACGGCTACCATCCATGGTCACAGTGGCCTGGGCACCCACGACCACCACCCCACTGAGAGCCACAGGATCACTCACCACTTCTCAGGACTTTGGATTTTTCCTTTCTTTTATTTCTGTTTATGACTGCATGTTTTGTTGTGTTTGACTTCTGATTTTCTCTTTTCATTTCTGGCTTTGCACTTGTCATGTTGTTGGATCACACATCTCATCCGTACTCTCATCTTGTCGACTATGGGTTGTGTTTGAGTGGTGTGCCCTCCCTTGTTTTCTACAGGTACCCCTAATTCAGGTCCTCGTCCTGAACAGGTTACTTGACCCGGGATTCCATCTCCGGCTTCTCTTCTTCACCGCGCGGTATATTCGTTCCACACTTATCCTCTCTCTCTCTTGATCATAGAGGACAATGCTCATGTTAGTCGTAGGGGAGTTTGAGGTTTGGTGTGATTATTTGTCGGTAGAAGTCTAAAGCTATGTTTTGATGTGTTGCATGATCTTAATTGAATGTCGAATTCCTCTATTGTAGAATCGTTCGGTTCTTGACTTTTGGTGTTTAATTGACTTCAAGTTTTCACAATGACGTTTAGACTGTCCTACTTAGAACCTATAACCAGCATGTTAGCACTAATATCAAATGAGTCTGGGCCAGAACTGAGATTTTATCACTCTTGTATGTTGGTTGACTGGTTTGATACGTGTTTTTGTACCGCTCGATAACACCGGTCTAAGATGATGAAGGCAATCAGAATTTTCACCCCTTTTCCATGTCTTTCTTTACCCTTTTTGATCCTTCGTGATTGTGGCTCGAGTTGTTGGGAGAGGTTCTGAACGAATCTTATATTATTTACAAAAATTCGAAGAGAGAATCGACTCGACAACACCCTTTCTTGATTGTCCAGTAAAGTCACAACAACCACCTCTTCTCTTGTTGGAGAATTGCGAAAAAAACTTCTGGCTAGGTTGCTGCACCGGAGGACTTGGTGGGAACTGAGATAGGAGCCTACCACCAAGATCCAAATCTCCCAACAGCTTGCGGTTGAGTGGCTTACCAACCAAAAGTGGTTCAACAACTGGCGAGTCCATCAGAGTTGCTGATGTGACTTTAATTAGTGCATTTTAAGCTTATGAATGACCTATGAAATGCCCGTGTTTATTCGTGAAATGACATGACTTATATGCTTTTATTGAAGTTTTGTGCAAAGTGTCATTTTGTTGTCCGGTTGCCACTTTGGAGCCAAATTCGTGGGCTATTGGAGTTGCCTCTGTGCATTTTCAGGTTATGGCATCAAAGTACGGATGACAAGGAGCGCATAGGAGCAAACGGGAGGTCATTTGGAGTCCGGACGAGGGAGATATGAGCATTACAAGATCGAGCTTTCTGCAGAGTGCAGGGGTGCACGCCGTGCAGATGTGCACGCCGTGCAGGGGTGCACGCCGTGCACTGTCCCCTGCACTATAAATATTCTTGTTTTTGGCCATTTTGGGAAATTCTATCATCTCTCTTGAACCCCAAACACATACCCACGAACCTTCAAACCCTAGAACACATTTTTGGAGCAATTTGAAGCCATTGGAGCTAGGATTGAAGCCAACAAACCTTGGGAGAAGTGCTTACAAGTGGAGAAGTGAAGATCATCTCAAGGATTCATCCATGGTGTTCTTGGTGACCATTCTTCCTTCTTTTCTCTTTACTCCCTTGGCCATGTGTGGCTGAGTTTCTAGGGTTCATCTTGGATGGGTAGATTAGTTGTGCTATGATAGAGGGATGATTGTATAGAACTTGCCATGATTGATCTTGGTTGTATGAGGATGATTCCTAGACTTGTTCTTAATGCCATTTTATGCCATGTTTGCTTGATTTGGTCCATTCAATGTGATTTGATGCATGAGAGTGCTTGGATTGCATAGATTGTAGGTCTAGGGATTGAAGTGAGTGTGTTCTAAGAGATTAGATCATCTTGTTTCAACCATTTTCGCTTGATTTCTCTCTTGGGCATTTTATCGAACACTTGGTGTGCATGTGGATTTTCATTCAATTGAGTTTGAAAAGGCTTTTTGGTGAATCTCTTAGTGTTAGGGCATTGATATGAGAGTGTTGTGCCTAGCCTTGTGGTCATAGAGTCTTAAGAGAGTATCTTGTGTCTTGGCATTTCATCAAACACTTAGAATGCATCCTTTTTCACTTAGCTTGAGAGCGAGAGCCTAAGTTGAGTGGTATTAGGATAGGGATTAGGTGCTACGAGAGTGCATTGAGTCTATAGAAGTGAAATGCATGGTCATCCGAATGCAAACTCGATCTTAATTGGCTTGTTTGTTCAATTAGTCATTTTGAGCATGATGAAACTACCCACCAAGAGAGCCCCCTTTGTCTTTGATTTGAACCACCTTTCTCTCTTGCTTAATCTTTGTTAGTATTGCATTTCTTTGCTTTTGTTTCTGAATTTCTCAATCAAACCAAACCAATTTCAAATGTCTAGACCGTCTATGAGAAGTGTGAGTATTGGTCTATGAGAGGACCCGTGGAATACGACCTTGGTAAAATCGCTTTTATCAGTTGCCAGTGGCCCAGAATCAGCAACCATTTGACCCCGACGTGACTCCTCCAGCGGCGATATCTTGTGATTTGCATCTTTAGGACCCATGAAAATCATCCCAGACGGCATCTACGAAGAGCCAATTCCTTTCGAGACTGGGCCTTGAGCAACAGATGACCTAGCAGCCGACCCTGGTGTTGGGAAACAACCTGGTCACCAGCATCATCTGGCCCCCCTTGGAGCAGAGTCAGTACTTGGTCGTTGTCCAGGGCCAATGGGCTCAAAATACTAAGCTTGTTCCGGGCCTGGAAGGGCTAAAAGTGCAAGGGTGCCTTTATTCCCACGTCACGCCCTTCCACTACAAAAAAACGCTTTTTAGCGTCGGTCGTACGCGCGAAATGGTGTCGGTCGGCAAGACCGACGCTGAATGTGGTGACGCTATATTTTAGCGTCGGTTTTTGGTTGAACGACGTGATTAGAGATACCAACCGACGCTAAATCTACTGGAAAATCACAAAAAAAAGTAGCTGCTTCTTCTTCCACGAAACTCACCGCAGACTTGGGCTTTTCACTTAAATAAATAAATAAATAAAATAAACTATTTACGTAAATAAATAACATTTGAAACTATTTATTTTTGTGGGTAAAAACGCCTAGGGCCCAGACGATATCGCCCCAGTCCCAAGTGAGATCGCCCGACCATCCGATTTCTCCAACCACCCGATTTAATAATCTGCCCAACCACCGAGTAAATGCCTTGTATCCACCCCTAGGCGTTCTCGCCCAAGCTACGGGCGATCTCGCCTATATCACAGGTGTTCTCGCCCGTCCCCTCTGGGAGAAACGGATCTGATTGGGCGTTCTCGCCTGGCCCCCTATAAATCCCCCATTTCCACTCCCCCACCACTCCCTCACCACTCTTTCACTTCCCCTAAGGCCAAGGTAAGTCTCCTTCCTCCCTCTTCTTTATTTTTTAGTACATTATTTAATTTATGATTTAGGTAAGTGAATTAGTTTAGGGTTTTTAGGTTAGAGAATTAGTTTAGAGTTTTTAGGTTAGAGAATTAGTTTAGGATTTTTAGGTTAGAGAATTGGTTTATTGTTTTTGAGTTACATGATTAGTTTAGGGTTTTTAGAAATTTTTCAGAGTAATTTGTTAACACCGTCGTATTGATATTGTAGGATTTTGATTTTGACGCAATCCAATCACTACAAGAAAATCCGTCTTTTTGTCGCGGATAAATTCACTGTTTGTCGCGGTTATAACCGCGAAAAACCATATCACTCGCGGATGCGACTTCTGCGACCAACTTGGTCCATACAACCAGCGCTTATCGCAGAAATGGCTTTCCGCGACAAACAGGATGCCTCGCGGAGGGTTTGTCTCTTGAATCAGTCACTGGTTCGTCCGAAGTTTCGAGTTAGATTTTGGTTCGATTAAAGAATATCCGCGACTAACATGAAGAATATCCGCGACAAACTGTAACAACCCTATCCGCGACTAACTCTTAAACATCCGCGACAAACCATGCATCTATTTTTCCAAATCCCACTCAAGCTCAAGCTCTCGCACGGCCTTCATGAGCATCAAGCTCAAGCTTAGCAGCTCTCCGATCCTGCACAATCTTATCCAAATCCCGTTCATCCTCCAACGAATCGTCCAATCCAACAGTCTCATACTGGTCTTGCTCGTCCATTCTCCGGTAATCACTGATCAATCAAATCGGAGCATGAGTAAACTAAAACGGCAAAAAATTAGGTCAAACTTAATAAGTAAGAGACGAACTACTCACTCCATGAAAGTTTCGTGGAAGAGATCCTCTGCTTCCTCATCTTCATCCTCGACGAGGATATCCTCGTCCGGTATAATCTGCGGATCGACAGAGGCTTCGTCGTCATCGTCGTAGTCATCGGTGTTGTTTTGGCTGGTGTTGTCAGAAGACCTAGAGAAGGGGAGATAACTATGAGAGGAGGAAGGAAATGGAAGAGAAGAAAAAAGAAGAGAAAAAGACTTATCGTCGCACTGCTTCTTCAATCGCGCGTCAATGGAGGAGAGAAAGAGAGTGTCCGATGAGAAAATCTCGACTGTGAGGATGGGGAAAAGGGTTTTTTTCAGGGTTTGTCACGGATAAATTAAGACATTCGCGACAAATATAGGTTCGATTCAGGTTTGGTTTGATTTATATGGTACAAGCTTGGTTTGGTCAGGGTTTGTCGCGGATGATGGTTAAATAACCGCGACGAGTTTGTCGCGGTTAAATTAGTCGCGGATATATATTAAATAACCGCGACGAGTTTGTCGCGGTAAAATTAGTCGCGGATATATATTAAACAATCGCGACGGGTTTGTCGCGGAAGCACTTTTCGCGGATATTATATTTTATCCGCGACAAACTTAGTCGCGGAAGCTATCCGCGACAACTTTTCCGCGACAAAAAGACGGATTTTCTTGTAGTGAATTTGGGCATTTATTCGCACCGTCACACAAGGTACATAGTTCACCCATGATTTATTACTCTTATCTCATTGTGAACTAGGTTGTTTAGTCTTTTATACGAAATTATTAGTCTAGCTAGAGTTTTTATATAGGTTGTTTATGAATATCTAGCTAGCTTAATTTGTCTTTGTAGGTTATTAGTTTAACCTTTAGGTTAGAGATTTAGTTGAATTTTACCTTTACAAAAATGAACATATTATAATAACATAGCAATTTACTATACACATAGATGCCGTGGTACGGATGGGCAGAACCATTGGTGGATCGGACCTAGTGATTCTTCTCTACTGTGGGGGGAGAACAAGCATAGAGCTAGTTTAGTGTGGCGTGACCCTCAGGCGTGCAAGGCCCTGAAGTTGCGACAGCGTAGCTCTTCTCTCACCTGGAGTCCACAGTACGAGACATTTTTTAGAGAGTGTGGACTGTATTATGTCGTTAGTTTACTCGGTGAGACACCGTGTAAGGAGCTTGTGACAGCACTGATTGAGAGGTGGCGTCCGGAGACGAACACGTTTCACATATTGCACGGTGAGGCGACCATCACGCTGGAGGATGTGGAGGTGCTGACCGGTCTTCCTACTAGGGGACATCCGGTTTCTGTAGGTTATGACGGACGTGATGCGGATGTGATATGTGAGGAGTTGTTGGGTGCCAGACCCTCAGCCAGGAGTTTCCATGGCCATCAAGTGAAGATTTCGTGGGTGAAGGAGCAGTTTGACCGTCTACCGGCTGGGGCTCCAGCAGATGTTATTACCCGCTACGCCCGAGCGTACACTTGGGTTCTACTTGGCGGCGTTCTATTAGCTGACCGGAGCGGAGACTTGATACCAGTCCATCTTCTACACCTTGTTAGTGACTCTGCTGTGGCAGGCAGCTTCAGTTGGGGTAGTGCGGTTCTAGGGGTTGGTTACTCAAATCATCACTGAACTATGACCAAATAATTTGTCAGTCACTGAACTCGGAAAACTAACCTAGCAATCATTGAACTTCGACCCATTATCCTAACAGTCACTACCGTCTACGGACATCCAAAATTCCATCCATCCGCCTATGTAGACATGCCAATTAGGACTCCACATCACACCACTCCGCCTAAGTGGCATATTTTCGCCCAATCACCCTAACCCATGTACCATTCCATTCTGAAACTCAACCCAAAAATCCTGATTTATTTTTGCCCAACACTTCCTCCATGTATAATCAATCATTCGGTTTCCATCCTCTCTCCAACTCATGGTTCCACCTCCCTTTCTCTTCCCTTCCCTCTCTCATGACTTCATCGGCTTCGCCGACTTCTTATTCACTACCGCTCCCTCCTCCTTTTCTCCCCTCCTCACCCCTCGTTGGAAATCCACCTCTCCCCTCTGATTCTTTCGCATCAATCCCCTTATCGGCGACTTCTCTGATGCCGGAACAGCTTCTAGAGTCGAGTCCAGATTCTCAGCCCACCTGACATCGTCTGGCTAGTTTAGGACGCCGTCGGTGCCGGCACCGTCGATTCTTCCGAGGCCATCATGCTTGCTGACCTCGCCTTCAAGCGCAAGTGGAAAAACAAGCGCAAGGCTGAAGGCAAGTCTACGCCTCCGCTCGGAAATTAGATCGACGCAAAACAGAAGCAATTAGAAATTAGATCTATGCAGAACAGTAGCAATCAAAAATTAGATCGGTAACCAACCCCTTGTTTATGTAATGGGCAGCAAGGACCGTGTTTCAGCATGTGGAAGATTGATGAGGTGAAGATGGATTTTAGGGAGATTGGGGTTATGCCCCAATATTTGCTTTACGGGTTGGTTGATTTCGATGAAGACCATAAGTTTGAGACCTTGAAATGTGTTGGGACAGGGAATCTTATTTTCTTCGGCGTAGGTTTCCTCTGCATTGTTGGAGTTCAGTCCAGGGGTCGTGATGATGGCGAAGAAATTGGTTTGGTGTGAGGATGGTTTGGTTTGGGTTAAGAAATTGATTGGGTAATCGGGCTGGGTGTTTGAGTTGATTTTGGGGTGAATAAAATCTGATGTGGTAACTTTAATGATGTGGCAGATGACTTGTCATCGCCACGTAGTCAGACTAACAGAATTTTGGATGTCCGTGGATGGTAGTGATTGCTAGGATAATGGGGCAAAGTTCAATGATTGATAGGTTATTTTTCTAAGTTCAGTGACTGACGGGTTATTTGGTCATAGTTTAGTGATGATTTAGGTAACCAACCCGCGGTTCTAGCATGGCTGTACAAGGCCATGGGGAGGGCGGCATTCTTCATCGGTGGTAGTCAGAAGGGTACCGGTGACATCGGAGGATTCACCTTGCTGGTCCAGCTCTGGGCCCTGGAGAGATTCTTGTACATAGCGGATCGCTACACAACGGGTGGTGACCCTCCTGTTCAGGACACTTTTCCTCGTGGTCTGCGCTGGATGCCTATCGTGCACCGCCACCAGCATCACGTGGCTATGAGGTTGGAGGACATACACTACGCACTCGACCGTTGTATGGACTTCGTGGTTAGGATTCTTATTCGTCTCTCACTTATTTACCTCATTCTCCTTTATTATTGACATTTTGTCCCCTTTATTTTTAATGGCTTCCATACGCATGCCGCGAGTTGGCTTATCAGTTGGAGCCGGATAAGTTGTGGCGGGCAGTTACCCCCATGATCTGCGTAGACTGTATCACCTGGCACCATCCCGATCGTTGCATCAGACAGTTCGGATTTGGGCAGCGAGTCCCACAGGACGCAGAGCTTGCAGGGCGCGTGGAACAGCTACTAGGGCTAGATTTTAGAGCGCTGGTCCAGGATTGGGGTGCTATGTTCAGGGAGTATTCAGAGTTATGGGAGCAGCGAGGTCACCACATAGCCACTGGCGAGATTAGACCAGATGCATTGACCCACCACTTCCATGACGAGTATGACGAATGGTACAGGAGACAGACTCGTCTGGCTCTTTCTCACAATGGTGCACAGTTTCAAAGGATGGTACGTGTCCAACTACTTGTGCAATATGATCCCCGTTACTCGCACTTAGGAGTATTCTGACATATTGTATTCTTTCCAGGTTGCTTCACTGGAGTAGGCCACCATTCTGAGTGGCCCGAATGGTGATCCAAGGATGACCCACGTGCTGCGATCGGGCTTGGCTATTAGTGGCTCGTACGACCGGCTTCCAGACCGAGGACCCCACCACCCACGTACAGCCTCACGGGATCAGACGTACCCACCTTACGATCGGTACCCTATCCCTCAGAGAGGACCTGTTGCAGGATCAGATGTGGTTGACTATCGTGGCGTAGCGCACAGTGATGTGGGATTCACGCCAGCACCCTACTATTACTTCGACGAGGATTGGGCCGACCTTGTAGCCCTGAAACTGTCCGCACCTGCACGTCCCCTTACGATTCAAAATGTTATCAAAGCGAACAACATAGTTGTTATTACCGCTACAATTCTGATTGTTGGGACCAGACTTTACCTCGTACACCCCATTACCCGCATCGTATGGCAGCAAGTAGTGTCTGACGGAACTTGACGTAGATTCTTTGGTTAATTTTTGACAGTATGTTGTCAGCTCGTTCCCTGCTGCCAACATCTCCTGGTATTCCCCGCGTCGCTTGTGCCAATACTTGACCATACGGTGGAATGTGTGCTCGATCACAGAAGCCACCGGCAAACGTCGCACGCCCTTCAGTACGCCATTGACGCATTCTTGTGGTCGTCATGATTCCCCACCGAGCACCGCCGCCCTCAATGTTGTCGTAGGCCAAGCTCCATAAGGCCAGTTCTTTGTTCACCCATTTCGGCTCCCGTATGTTTTGTTCATCATATATCTCCAACCATTCTGCCTTCTTCGCCTCAAACTTCCGCACATTCCCTTCTATTCCTGCAGGTAGCCATGAAGACGTGTATGAATATCACTACAACATAACATGGCTACGGAGGCACACACTATTTGCCTCTAAAAAGCATTTTTTTGCCTCTATAGAGTTTTAGAGGCAGATAGTTAAGTGCCACTAACGCTGTTGCGGCTAAAAGTCGTTAGAGGCAAATATGGTGGCACATATTATCTACCACTAAATGGAAGAATTAGTGGCAGATATAATTGTTGGCAATTGCATCTTTAAACAACACTTATCTGTCTTCTTAGCCACCTCTTTTAAAAAGAATTTACTCCTACCAGGGCATATTTTCCTTTATTGAACTCTTCCACTATTTACATACATTACTCTCTATTATTTTGCTATTTATGGGATTTGAACCCGGGTGGTTCAAGGAAATACACTAAGTTCTTAGTTCTTACCACTTGGCTCAGGAGTACTTACTGATACTTCTTGCGCAGTTTTTAAATATAAATTATAAAACTCAATGATATGGAGAAACTATGCCAAGAAAAAGAAATCAAAATTGAAAAAATAAAAAAATTTCTTACTCATTATTAGAAAAGAAAATCGTTAGCGTTTATTATATATATAATTAATTATATATTATCTAAAATTTTCGATACAAAATAATACAAAGTTTACAAGTTATCTACCTTTACAAATTTTAATCATTCATCATATAGAGATAGATGAATTATTTGTCTCTAAGCTAATCATACAACCTATAGAGGCAATTGTAAATTATCTGCCTCTAAAAATTTTAATCATACAACTTATAGAGGCAGTTATAAATTATCTGCCTCAAAAAGCGTTTTTTGTGTAAGACAAAAAACTTATAGAGGCAATTACAAATTATCTACCTCTAAAAGAGCTTTCATATAACTTATAGAGGCACTTATAAATTATCTGCCTCTAAAAGATGTAATTGTATTGACTTATGGGGGTTGGTTACATAATAAGTCACTGAACTTTGGCCAAATAACCCGGAAGTCACTAAACAAAAAAAATTGCTATTGACATTACCAAACTTTGAGCCATTTTTCGAAGAGGTCACTATTAGCTACGGACATCCATTTTTCCGTCCATCCGCCTATGTGGACTTGCCAACACTACTGCCACGTCATTCAAGCTTGCCACATCACCCGAACTGCCCACCCTCACACATATCCGACCCATCTCACCCAACCGATTCCACCCGACTCGACCCACCCAGCAACCCAACCCCCGCCGACTTCCGACCCACTTCCGACTTCCGGCATCCCGTCGACCCACTTCCGACTTCCGGCATCCCGTCGACCCACTTCCGACTTCCGGCATCCCAACCGCCGATTTCCATTACCCGTCGACGCCCGCCAGCCGCCAGCCGCTTCCATCCCCTTCGCCTCTCCTCCCATCAGCCGCCGATCCATCTCCCACCACCACTAACTTAGCCACCGACCTCCAAACCCACCGATCTGAGCGGCAGCGGCGGCACATTCTTCGACCTGGAACTACCCGACGAGGCGGAAGCTCACGGAAACAGAGATGATGGGTCTCTGCAGTGAGTTCCTAATCGCAGGGGCGGACACCACAGCCACGGTGTTTCAGTGGATAATGGCCAATTTTGGTGAAAAATCCCCAGATCCAGAACAAGCTGTTGGGCGACTCTGGTTTGGAGTTTCGAGTGGAAGGCTGTTGAAGGTGATGAAGTTGATTTGTCGGAGAAACAGGAGTTCACGGTAGTTATGAAGATCACGCAGCGGCAGAGGAGGAAGATGGAGAGAAGAGTGGCGGCGGCGGCGCGGTGGCGGCGCGGCGGCGGTGATGGTGGGAAGAAGGAGGCAGGAGGAGAGGAGTGTGGTGTGGTGGTGAGGATGGAGGAGGGAGAGAGAGAGGAGGAAGGATTGAATTTTTCGGTCACATCTGATTGGGTTGGGGTTTAATCGGATTGGGTTCTTTGGTTAGATGACTAGGCATATTAGGAAAAATTAATATGATGTGGCAAACTTGAATGACGTGGCAGTGGAGTTGGCAACTCCACGTAGGCGGATGGACGTAAAAATGGATGTCCGTAGCTAACAGTGACCTCTTCGAAAAATGGCTCAAAGTTTGGTGATGTCAATAACAATTTTTTTTGTTTAGTGACTTCCGGGTTATTTGGCCAAAGTTCAGTGACTTATTATGTAACCAACCCTGACTTATGGAGGCAATTATAAATTATTTGCCTCTAAAACTAGACAAATTATTTATTAATATTATAATAAATAAATAAAATACAATTAGAGGCAGATATATTCATCTATAGAGGCACATATAGTATTTGTTCTTTAAAAGTATATTTAGAGGCAAATATTTTATGTGCCTCCATGAATCTGCCTCCGTAGCTATGTTATGTTGTAGTGTATCCAGTGTGATTGATAATATTGTATTAGTTAAGTTCACATATACACGGTAAAGAATTTGCCAAATACCTAAGTTCCAAAGGCGACCCTTCAGAGTTTGGTTGCAGTGTTTCTTGTTGAAGTTGCTTACGTAATGGCATAGGCACCACCTCCATACCCATCCTCGATCAATATTGCGCATTGCCATTGCTATTCCCTTGTGTCGATCACTGATAATTGTGATGTTGGCCCGATTGGTCACATGTCTCTGTAGCATCTGCACGAACCACTTCTAATTATCGCCATCCTCTTGGTCAACTATGGCGTACGCCAATTGAACAATCCTATGTTGCCCATCGAATGTACTAGCCATCAACAGCACTTGCTTGTACTTTCCCATGAGGAATGTGCCGTCAATGATCATGACCCTAGCGCAGTGCTTGAAGGCTTCTATGCATGGGCCAAACGCCCAAAACACACTCTTGAACATCCTACTGTTACCCGCCGGATTGGTTCTGATATCGTACCGTGACCCGGGGTTAGTGAGTTGAATAACATTCAGAATTGTCTCGATGTTGTTGTACGATGTCACCTAGTCTCCGTACAGCTTCTCCACGGCACATTGCTTACCAAACCACGCCTTCATGTACGAAATATTGCGATGATATTTCTCTAGAATGCAATCAATAACTGTCTCCACCTTCAACTCCGGCTCTCTGCGGACAATGTGCATGACTGCATCTGAGATCAGCGTAACATCGAGCTGTGGGTGGGGCCCTAATATCGTTGACCGGTTGCAAATGTGGCCATTGTTGAGTTGTCGTATTATCCAAAAGCCATATCTCTTGCTAAGTGTAGAACGCATCCTCCAAGGACACGCGGGTTCGATGCACTTGATGGCTCATTCCTTCGGGTTGCAAGTGGTTACCCGGTACTTATAGTTGCGGAGGACTGCTTGGCTCTTCGTTCGGGACACCAGTTGACCTTTCATAGAGAATGTCTGTCCCGAGTAGAATTCCATCTCCACCGACCAGTACAACTTCGATGGGAACTGGAAGCGCCTGTCCATGGAGTAGGTGTTGGAGATTGTCATGATGTCATCACAGTCGTCACCCACGCTCGTGGCATGTTCTGGTGGCACATAAACGTCCACGGTATTTGCTGTGGCTCCCCCTTTTTCGTCATTGTCTTCCTCGTCGGTTTGGCTGATGTCATCGTCGACATTAGGATTCCCTTCGTCCGCCGAGCAACGGCTCCTTTCGTCACCCGAGTCGTCGGTGGTGACATATTCATCTCGCGCCAAACCCTCTTGATCAACCTCCTCCTCCTCCGGACCGACATGACTGGTCGCCATGTATTCCCCATCAATACGTTTGGCTCTGCTCTTCCATATGAAGTGGAATGACCCCTGAGAAATCGGAGAAGTGAGACGGCTCCTCTTCCATCAAGGCGTATAACTGGGCAACTTCGAAAATTGGGTTGACGCGAACTAAGTCGTAGATGCCTTGTACACCGTTGTCATCCGATATCGGCCTAGAAACGTAATGCAACAGATTTCCCTCAGAACTGTATATCGGCATTCTCCAGACAAATGACTGGATTATCTGATCCGATCCAAGCCCCATTTTCCGCCGGAACACGGTGACCACATTATCATAGGTCGCTCGCTTGGTCATCTTCAGACGGACATTATTTCCTGATAAAAGAATTTTATCAAGGTCGTATTCCTCAGGGTCCCCTCATAGGATAATACTCACAACATTCGTAAACGGTCCAAACATTTAAAATGAGTTTAAGTTTGGAAGAGAACAAGTTAAAAACATAAACAAGCAAGGCAAAAGAGGCAAATGAAATTGAGGAACAAACAAGAGAGAAAGGAGTTTAGTCTAGCTAGGGGTTTCTTCAAGCTCAAGGTTCATGAAAGCTGGATTGAATCTCAAGCAACGATGTGTAATTAATGACCATGCATCTCACTCAAGTAGAATCAACGAACTCTCGCACAATTGACTCTTTATTCCTAGACCAAATGCACCATGCTCTCGCTATGTGAACAAAGGGAATGGAATGCTTTAAACTAGCTCAATGAAATGCTTGGAACTTGAATTCTATGCTAACAATCATCTAGCACAAGGTAATGATGTAAGACACTCTCATGTCAATCATATAACACTAGTCTAGCAATCACAAGGGTCTTTCAACCTTCAAATGAAAGAAAACCTAATGCACACCAAGTGTTTGATAAAATGACAACAAGGAAAACAAGCTCAAAATGGTTGTAACTTGATAATCCAATCTCTCAAATCATCCAATTACAATCCTACAACCTTAGATCAACATCAATCAATCATTCTCATGTATTGAAAGACATAACAATACCAAAAGAACAAGTCAAGCTCTAATGGCTACAAAGCACAAGGTCTAGGATCATCATCTTACACAAATGGCTATAAGAACATCAATCCAAACAATCAATCACCTATCCTAGCTTGATCCATCCCTCATTAAACTAAACCTAAGTTTAGCCTAGCTTAACCATGGAGGAAACCTGAAATTGAGGAGAGGAGATCATCCTTGCTTCCATGGAGGATCTTCTCACTTTGCTCTTCAAGCTCCAATCCAAGGGTGGAAGGCTTCACTTAGATCTTCAAGTTGATCAACAATTGAGGGAGGTTGGTGTGTGGTTGAGGGAGAGGAGATGGTGGAGTTGATGATGAAAAATTGAGAGAGAGATGCGGACGGCGATCGTGTAAAATTAGAATGAATTTTTGATACCCTTATTTTCGTCCGCTGCCTTCCTTAAATAGCACGCCGGAATAGCCTTGAATTTTCGGCGAAAATGGTGTAACATTTTCGCCGAAAACGTCCTTGAGAACACCGAACGGCTGAGCATTTCTTCTAAAGTTTTCGGCGAAAACTTCGAATGTTTTCGCCGAAATATCCTCAATGATCGAAGGCCTTCTGTCTGCTTCGAGTTTTCGGACCGAGGACTTGAAAATCTCGCCGAAAACTTCTTCTTCGGCGAAAATCCTATGATATTTTCGCCGAAAATGTCTTCAGCTGAAAGTCGTATTTTCTTCGATTTTGCAACGTCCATATCTCCTCCGTCCTAGCTCCGATTGACCTCCCGTTTGATCCTACGTGCTCCTTGTCACCAGTACTACAATGCCAAAACCTGAAAATACAAAGAAAACACCTCCAATAGACATGGAATTGGCCTCAAAGTAGCAACCGGACAACAAATGGACACTTAGCACAAAACATCAATAAAAGCATAATAAGCATGGCATTTAAGGATCAAACACGAGCATTTCATAGGTCAATCGAGGACTTAGAATGCACTAAATATAATCACATTATTTCCCCCTTCGTATGATAAGCCGGTCCAATCCTAGACGATACGGCCCCCCCAGAAAACTTGGATGCGGAATTCTCGTGACAAAGTATGGTCGGCCATCTTCAGAAGTTGAATAAATTAGGTTTGGTGACCCTAAACCCGAAATTAACAAGGAATTTAAAGGCCCGTTAGTTGCCTTAGCCCAGGCGAGATCTCCCAGGCCCCAAGCGTGATTACCCCAACCACGGACATTTTGGACCCGTGACTCTGAAATTGGTCAGGAATCTGATCAGAGAATCGTTTCAGAGTCACGAGCGGTTTTTACAGACAGAGAGGCGATCTCGCCTGGGGCTGGGGCGATATCGCCTGGGCCCTAGGCGTTTTTACCCACAAAAATAAATAGTTTCAAATGTTATTTATTTACGTAAATAGTTTATTTTATTTATTTATTTAAGTGAAAAGCCCCCGCAGACTTCTATTCAATGAGCCACAACAACTACATCGCTATACACTATTGCTACGACTGGTATCATTCAGAGGGCTCCAAGACAGGATAGGAAGAAGGCAACCTGGCGGCGCCGATCTGGGGGCGGACAGATCTGGCGGCGGGGCTTTGGGGCGGATAGATCTGGCGGTGCCGATCTGGGGGCAGAGAAATCTGGCGGCGGAGAGATCTGGCGGCGCCGATCCGGGGGCGGAAAGATCTGGCGGCGCCGATCCGGGGCGGAGAGATCTGGCGGCGCCGATCCGGGGACGAAGAGATCTGGCGGCGCTGATCTGGGGGCGGAGAGATCTGGCGGCGCCGATTTGGGAGCGGAGAGATCTGGTGGCGGGGCGGAGAGATTTGGCTATGGAGGATGGATGGAGGGAAGTGGTGGTGGGAGATAGGGTTTTAAGATTGAGAGGAAGGGGTGGGATTAGAGAAGAAGAGGATGTGGAAGAAGAAGATGGGGAAGAAAGAGAAGAGGGAGTTTGATTGGAGAGGAGGCGGCTGCATAGGGTTTCAGCTTATCAGGGTTAGTATTTAGCGTCGGTCGGCCAGACGACCGCGCTAAAACGCGTGTCAATATTTGGCGTCAGTCAACCGGTCGACCGACGCTAAATACTTTCGTATTAACCGACGCCAAAATGCTTTTTTTTTGTAGTGTTCGACCCAATCGTCACAGATGACGGGCTTGGGAAAATTGACAGTGTAGATTCGATGAGAGCCCAACTTCCACCGATGGTGTCAGACCTCCTTTACCAAGCTGCAGATGTTGTCGAACCGGAAGGTGGCGTTGTAGGTTCGAACCTTCTCGTTCTCCTTGACTAAAATAATTTTTTTTGGTCGAGCACTCCCACGGAAGAGAAGGCCAAGATCATTTAGACTAAGTAGAAAAGGGGGGGAGGGTGTGTTGGGTGTGAAGACTAGGTTACATCGTACGTAGTGGGGGGCGTATGAATCTGTGCAAACAACAACAACCTTCCCACAACAGACAACCCATGTTCCGTACAAGTCTCAACTACCCACCAAAACTCGAATAACAAACATTTAGATCAAACTGAACCAAAAACCAGGAATTAAGTTCAAACCAAAAAGAGTCAAAACCATTGATTGAGAATTTCTCGCCGGGTTCCCTCGGGAATCCAAGTGTTAATCCATCAATAGAACCCCAATAAAAGTGAAGACATACAGGAAAGTAGTGACCACTGAAGAGCAGACAATGCAGAAGGGAAATCCCTCTGAATGAGAACTACACAAGAACACAAATAGAGTGAATCCTCCGGGAAAAGGGACATTCAAATGAAGAACCATGCGAAGAACAAACCACCAAATAACCCGGGTTGGTTACATAATAAGTCACTGAACTTTGGCCAAATAACCCGAAAGTCACTAAACAAAAAAAATTGCTATTGACATTACCAAACTTTGAGCCATTTTTCGAAGAGGTCACTGTTAGCTACGGACATCCATTTTTCCGTCCATCCGCCTATGTGGACTTGCCAACTCCACTGCCACGTCATTCAAGTGCCACGTCAGATCCTATCTACCCAAAATTAACCCAAGCACCCAACCAATTACCTACCCGATCCAATACACAATTTAACCAAAAAATCAAATCTGGTCGGAAAACCAGATCTGACCGGAAAACTCACTCTCTCCCCTCCCTCCGCCTCCCGCATCCCTCCTCCTTCTCCTTCTCCTTCTCCATCTCCATACCTTTCTACTGATTTTCAATTCCTCAGATGCACTCCTTTCACCTTCTCCTTCTCATTTTCGTCTAGATCGCATAGTCCCCATCACAAACCGACGCCGTTTCTTTCTCCTCGACTTCGTTGACTCCCTATCCCTCGTCGTCGCTAGTGACGAGTTCGATCGTCCACTCGACGAGACAACCTTTCAGATCGACGAATCAAGATCCGCCGCCGACATCTTCACTGCCATGGGGGAGTTCGATTTTAACAAATAAGTCCTTACATCTCTCAGCCACCGCCATGGGGGATCCGACTCGAGAGGAAGTTGCGGGACAAATCGAGAGAGCGGAGGGAGGTGGCGTTGAAGAGAGGGGAAGGGATGGAGCCGGAGAAGTTGTTACCGGAGAGAGAGAGGACGGTGAGGGAACGATTTGGAGACGCCGGCGGTTAGAGACGTAAGGGAGGAGGAGGCGGCGGGTATGGAGAAGGGAGAGAGAGAGTTTCAGATCTGGTTTTCTGACCAGATCTGGTTTTTCGTTTGGTTTTTCGGTTAGATTAGGTAATTGGGTCGGGTTGATAATTGGTTGGGTGCTTGGGTAGATAGAATCTGAGGTGGCACTTTAAATGACGTGGCAGTGGAGTTGGCAAGTCCACATAGGCGGATGGACGGAAAAATGGATGTCCGTAGCTAACAGTGACCTCTTCGAAAAATGGCTCAAAGTTTGGTAATGTCAATAGCAATTTTTTTTGTTTAGTGACTTCCGGGTTATTTGCCCAAAGTTCAGTGACTTATTATGTAACCAACCCGGAAATCCCTCTGAATGAGAACTACACAAGAACACAAATAGAGTGAATCCTCCGGGAAAAGGGACATTCAAATGAAGAACCATGCGAAGAACAAACCACCAAACTGTCGAAACCCGCAAAGAGAAGTCAAATCAAACACCCCAAGGGTGGCATAAGGACTCGAAAGATCTTGTACTACAGCCCACGAGAATCCCGTGACTGGCATTGAATCACAGTCATCCGACCCCAAAGGCTACCTTACCGGTTGGAGAAAGAAAAAAGACCAGAGGATGGACTCCCAGAAGGGAAATTGGTACAACAAAACAGAGAAAAGGGAAAGGAGAAGGGGGGCGGGCACTAGCAGCACCGCCGGAGAAAAAACGTCGGCGATGGACGGAGAGATGGGAGGAGACGAACGATTATTTTTTGAGATTTCTCTCTGAAAGAAGGAAAATTTGATTGACCAAAATGGACATTAAGCCTATTAAGTAGGGAAAATAGTACTTTGCCCCCCCTCTATTTTGCTAACTTAACAAATAGCCTCCTATACTATAAATCACTCTTTTTACCCTCTCATACTTTGACTAGTTTGCATTTTGGGTCCTTCCCTTCCAACTATCATCTTCTTAACATTAAATTTGGACACATCCGCACATCGACGAAGGGAGATATCGAAGGTAGGAGACTAAGAGTTGGTCAGGGAGGTAAATTGGGGAGATAACACGAAGAGTATGTTAAAATATGAAGAGTTTTAAAATCACACGTTTTAGTCATCAATTTAGTCATCAATTTCATCCTATGTAATTATATATATACTTATATTCTCAATTAAAAATGCTTAGCAAGCTAATACATGACTATTGGGGGTAATGTGGTGTACTGAATTCGCACCAATTAACGTCATGAAGATGATAGTTGGAATGGAAGGACCCAAAATGCAAAGTGGCCAAAGTGGGTTGCCGTAAAAAGAGCGATTTATAGTATAAGGGGCTATTTGTTAAGTTGAGAAAGTAGGGGGGCAAAGTGCTATTTTTCCTATTAAGTATCAACTCGACAAAGATGGAGAAAAAAAACGACTTAAATACACCGGATACCACTAAACTTTTTAAAATCAGTCACACTAACCACTGAACTTTTTTTCGTCCACCCGATACCACTAAACTCAATTTATTGTTTATGATTTGCCACTCCATCCAAATAGTGGACGGAAAGCTGACGTGGCCACAAACAAAGTTATCCTAGTCATATTATATTGATTACGTGGACGCTGACCGTACAACATATACGGTAGCTGTTGATCGGAATTAATTGAAAAAAAAGAGGGACTCTGCTTCACCGCCATAGTAGTAGCCACAACTCTTGCCAAATCCCAAACAATATTTAGAAACCGATGATTTAGCCGCCGGAATAAAAGAATAGAATGATTAGTACCCAGATGGTGGTGGTTGAAAAGGTGTTCAGAAGTAGCAGTAACAGAGTCAGGAACCACAATGCTAGTTGTCGTCGCCGCCGTCGTTCGGAGGCGAGAGAAAAGGGCGACGAATGAAAGGCCTCAGCTTCCGACTCCCATTGCTTTTAGAGCTTTTGGAAAGAAATACAGATCAGTCACTAAGAACAAAGCTTTTAGAGGAGTTTGTGCAAAAGAAAGAAATACAGATCAGCTATGTTTGACGAGTGGTTTTTTTTTTGTATGCTGAGATTACAGGGGAGAGGTAAGAGACAAGTGAGGAAACAGTGGTTGATGATCATCTTATTAATTATTCTATAAATGGAGAAGTGGGAGATCATCACATCCAGAAAAGGGGAATGAAAGAAAGTTTACTTATATGTGTGGTTTATTAGTAGAGAGGTTTGGTTTCAATTGGTGTTGTTACTGCTAAAGCTAGAATTGATGAGCTGCTATATGTGTTGCAGAGATGGTACCGGCAAAATTTGCAGAATGAGAAACAAAGTTTGCAGTAGTGGAGATGGGAGGAAGAAGAGAGAAGGTCGTAGGAAGAAGGATTTTCAACGAAGGCTAGAGTAAAAAAGGTAACCTTCTATGTTCTATCTTTCTCGCTCTTTTTTTCCCAATTATTTTCATTGCTACAGTATAATGTTTTATCTAGTCAGCGTCCACGTAATCAATATAATATGACTGGGATAACTTTGTTTGTGGCCATGTCAACTTTCCATCCACTATTTGGATGGAGTGGCAAATCATGAACAATAAACTGAGTTTAGTGGTATCGGGTGGACGAAAAAAGTTCAGTGGTTAGTGTGACTGATTGATTTTAAAAAGTTTAGTGGTATCCGGTGTATTTAAGTCAAAAAAAACCGATCAATGAACTGAACTCGAGAGTTTGCCAGGGGAAGCAGACTATTGGACCAGGAATAACTGGAAAGACACGGATGGGGACGCAGGGGTATGAGCTATGACTGATGATTATTAAATCTTGATGGTTCATAGACTAACGGATAGATGAACAAGAAAGGGTTGGCCATTTTGATGCGAGCCAGGATGAGGGCAGCGGCGGCAGCAGATGGTCCTCCTCCTCCTCCGGCAGCCAACAACACTAACGCCAACCTTTCCCTTACTGCTGCTGCTGCGGTGAGAAATCTGATTTCATTTTCTTAATAAATTCCTTCTCCTCCCAAAACTACTGACAGTCTTAATTTTGCAACCAGGCGGAGAGCCAAGCAACCCGATCCCACGGGGATGGCGATCCTATCTCTAAACTAACGGTGAATTCCGCCACTGTGATAGCTCCTCAAAGGTATCTCTTCTTAGTTCTTATCATGGCGGTCTTCCTTATTGCTTCCACCTAAATTACCAACTATATTGTCCTTCCTCGCAGAGATCTTGATGTTGTTCGAGATGCAATGCACTCCGCCATATCACTGAACAAAACTCAAGTCCTAGATGATGTTCTTGATGTGTTCTCTCAGGTATCATCAATTAGTTTGAATTCTCACTGTTTCACATTACATACATGCGTAGTTGCGTACTCCATCTCAATTTTCTATCTGAAAAGTTATCACGTCGTCAACCTTCATCATTCTCCTCCGCAGGGCTACGTTGGGCTCTCTCATCATGATCGCCGCAGCCTATTGCTCATTCTTGCTAAAGGTTATGATCTCAACCGGATTCATGCTCGTGAACTCATGAATCAGCACCTTGGGCTCCAGCTTCAGCTTACTGCTGGTGAATTTTTGCTTTTTATTTCCCATCCTCCTAGCTTTCATTCACTTATGCTGCTGCTTATAATCCTTTCCTTCCTGTCGCAGGCGATGGATCTGAATCCAGTTCTCATCATGATGAAGCCATGCTTTCTGCTTTCTATCGCATTGAAAGAAATCTCAGACAGGCTCTCAAGCCTGCTTATGAGGTTCTCTTTGAGCGACTTAACACCCACCCTGGTGGCTTGAGATTTCTGTCCAACCTTCGTGCTGATATATTGTCCATTCTACAGTATGTTAGTCAGTCGTTCCTTGATTCTATATCCTTGTATGTGATTAACATATCTACAACTCCGGTTTAACACAACAACTTAAACACTACAGAGACGACAATGTCGCATCTCTGCGGGCCTTAGACACCTGCTTGAAGGAGAAACTTACTACTTGGCTTAGTCCTTTTGCGTTAGAGCTTCACCACATTACCTGGGACGATCCTGCTTCTTTGCTTGAGAAAATTGTGGCTTATGAGGTTTCTCCTTTTTTTCTCCCACTTTCAACTTGCTTTCTTCTTCCTCATCTCTGTTTTCATGCTTCACTTCTGTGCAGGCTGTGCATCCTATAAGCAATCTCTTAGACCTTAAAAGACGTCTTGGTGTTGGTCGTCGTTGTTTCGGATATTTACACCCAGCGATACCTGGTTAGTGAATACATCTATTTCCTTTTCTCTTATCTTCTGTGAAATTGAAAAGTTTCAAGGCATATAGTGGTTCCCTTTTACCATGATGGTGATGTACAAAGCACCTCAAAATCTTTTCTACGATACCTTCTTCACATCTTGTTTACATCCGTAGTGTTTTGTCTTCGATTATGCTTATTATACTTCATGGTGCCGTGAACATAAAGATGTTTTGTAGATAAATATGCTACAGTTACTTCTACCTGTAAATTGAGTGTGTTATTATATGCTTTCAACTTTAATAGATCTCTGGACTAGGTGAATAACTTGAATCTAGGAGTGGCTAGATCTGTATTGGATTTCTATTGCTGGAAATGTTTGTATTGTTTGCTCTAGATAACATATATTGAAGTTTACTTGTTTCTCTCATCGTTTCCTTTAATCCCCTCTTAAATACAAGATTATTATTTTAAGTCGTCCTTTTAGTCTGTAGTCTACATGTGCCAATTGTCTAATTTTAGTTTAAGTCGACCTTTTAGTTTGTAGTCTACTGTCTAACTTTAGAGGTTCTTTCAGGTGAGCCCCTTATTTTCATTGAAGTTGCACTCTTGAAGACTGTGGCACAGACAATTCAGGCTAGTTCAAGACATCCTTGTTACTGTGTTTTTTTTTTTTTTTTTGATAATTTGAATTTGTATTATCAACATATGAACCTATACAGACAAAATGGCACATCCTTGTTACTGTTTTGAAAAATCAATATATTGTTAACTCAAAATCCTTTAGTAATGACAGGAAGTTCTGTGGGATGATCCTCCTACATCAGAATCTGAGGCTACGTGTGCATTATTTTATTCCATATCATCGACTCAGGTGAGAATATTTTTTGGTGATTGTACTCTGTTGTTATCCAGAGGTTTCTCTGGACCTTAGTCCTTACTTTCTATAGTGGTCTTTTGAGTATATTTTTTTATGCATGCTAGTAAAGTTGAAGTAAGGTGGTGAACATGACTGCTGGTACTCTTTGCCTTGAATAAACCTCCTGAGAAATTTATTGCTTTTGGCATGGTGATGCATTATGTCGGTTGTTCTTTTCAGTAAACTTTACGCGCGTACTGTCATTTTCGGCATCTACTGTATATACTAGCTTATGTTCTTTGTTGATATTCATTACACACATGATCTTTTGACCTTCATATGTTTCATGTTTGGTTTGAGTTCTGAATTTCCATGGAAAACCAAAAACTTATTTTCCATTTCCATCAACCAATCTGTATGTATTTTTCGAATTCAAACATTGTAGCATTTTATATTTTGGCACTCATTTTCCATGTGAATGATAACTGTAAAACCGGTCTTCAGATACAAGCAACCAAGAGGATTGTGCAACAATATGTGCTTGCTGTTTGTCACATGTTCTGTTATGGACATTTGTTGGTTTAAGATTTAAAGATTTTTTGCCTAAAGCACATCAAAATAAGAGGTAAAATTTGTTGTAAATGAAGTCCTTGGCAACAATTGCTCTGTTAATGGGAGTAGAAGTTTGTAGCAAGATTAATGAAATAATGCCTGCTAATTCCTTAAAAATTAGTGAGTCATGCATCCTTGATGTGTATGTTTAAGATTAACATCTCTCTTCAAATTAAAATTCCTTTGGACACTCTTTTTGGCTTCTTAGATTCCCCTTGATGGTCTGTGTGTGATAAAGGTTGATAGAGAACTCATTCTCAAGACAAGACTGTGATATGCAGTATAATAAAACTAGCCAAGAGATAAGTAGAGCTTGGACAAATAGTACTTTTTGCTTCAGTGTTGAATGTTTTTGGATGATCTTTTACAGGAGTGTAGTGTATATCTCAGTGTACAGCTTGTACACTTTCTTGGAAAAATATATTGAACTATCCAATTATAATAGAAATCTGTGGTTGGAGTTTCGAGAAGTCCTGGCAAAATTTTAGATTGCAAATTCTGACCTTGCTTCCTTTAGCTGGAAATGTACTTACAAAAATTTAACAGGCTGGCTTGGCAGGGATAAACCTTGGGAAGTTTCTTATTAAACGTGTGATTACATTGGTGAAAAGAGACATGCCTCACATATCTGTAAGTTACTTGTTTTTTTTCTGTTACAGTGTTATTGCGTAAGAGTACCAAAAGCATGTCATCAATGTTGAAGAAAGAAGTTAATTTCTTCCTTCAACTTCCTTTTACTGTTCTTTTTCACCTTAATGGAATTGATGATACTTCTGTACCTCATTTTAGTTTGGTTATACTTATTAATTTTACATCTTAAATTGTGTTACCAATCATCTCCTGAGCGAGAGAGAAACATTAGTGAATAGCCATGAACCCCATAAGGAGTGAAAGGTATTTATACAAGGTGAGGAAATGTCCTGCATCCTAAATATGTTACTTATTAGGTATTCAGACATGGGAAAATATATTTTTTGCTCATAGGCTATTGCTTTGATCATACTACAGAAAATTCATCTCTCCATAAATAAATGAATATTGCCAGTTCATTGTGTAATTCCCATAACCTGTGCTGGCTCGCTGCCATGCAAACTAAAAGTGACGATCTGTCTATGGAGTCTCACAGTGATCTTGGTTTTCTACAGACTTTTGCTACTTTAAGTCCCATCCCCGGATATATGCAATGGCTGCTGTCTAAGTTAGTATCTCAGTCACATGCATCATCAGGTGTCTCCGAGTCCACTTTTGTGGAGAACATACTTGAGCCAGATGAAGAAAGCCTCCTCGTGAACTCCTCGCCGTGAGTTTCATAATGCTTTCTGTTTCCTCATGCAATAAGTTATTCCTTGCGGTGATCTAATTGGAAATTGGGCACACTGGCAATTCCACTGCTAGAGAGACTTACGCAGGAAAAAGTGGCACGGAAGTGATGTTGAACATGCTGACATCAAGCACATATGACTGGGCCTCCAATGCTGAAATGCTTTCAGCATTGAAGTCCCCACTCATGAGACTGTGTGCCAGGTACTTCTATATAAGCTTAAGTTTGAAAGTCTGCCCATGTTGTGATATTCATTAAGGAGTGATTTATGTCATAGCGATTGGTTAGCCCAGCTGCCTGCTTTCGCCATACATTATCTGTCCTGCTTCATGGAAAGATGAACAAAGCAGATACCTGTGGGGTTTCTTTCAGTTCTCTAGTATGCACGATGCTAGCTTGGTTTTTATTGTCACTGGAGTACAATTCATAGAAGAATGGTTCTATGATTATAGGTACCTTTTACAAGAGAAGAAGAGAGGCAAAGCCTTGGACTCCGTCGCAAACTTTCACCTACAAAATGGAGCGGTATATTGTACATCTTAAGTAAATTGTGCATTATACTTGGCTTCTCGACAACGTCGAGTATTTACTGGGCACCATAGAAATAGACGGTCGTACTAATACATCGTCCAGGACTGACCCCGTTTACAATTTGATGTGAATCAGATGATTGAAAGAATAAATTGGATGGCTGACCGTTCAGAGAAAGGTATTCGTCAAAGTGGAGGGATTATGGTAAATTATGTTTACAGGTAAATTAATCTTCAAAACCCCAGTCTTTAATTTGGAAGGTGTCTGTGGTTGGAAGAGCAATGATATTGGACCTTTGTTATGGTTATGCCTGAAATGTGGCTGTTTCTACATTTGAATGTGGTACAAATGACTTCAACTGCTACAAGAATCAAGATTTGAATCTGAAAGATCGTATTCTCACTCGACACAGTGATAGATAACTTCAACTGCTATTGCAGGGTGGAGGAGATCGAGGAGAGTGCAGAAGGTTATTTCAGGGAAGGGAGCATACAGGCTTCCAAGGATGTCTGGTGCTACATCAAAGGTAAAAAAAGTGTTTCGACATTAGGTTCAAATCGGGATCGACGCATGGAACGCATGTAATGACACTGAATCTGTCTTTTATCTTTGGGTGCTCAAGGAACAGGTCAGCAGTCGGAGGCTTGAAGTAGAATGATCGGGAGGCCTTGGCTGTAGTTTAAAGCTGATTTGGGGCAATTCAGAAGGAGATGAACACAAATTACCGCCATACATACGGGTATTGAATCTATTGATATTAGCTAATAGTCCGAAGTCCAATAGCATATTTGGGTTTAGTTGATCGGAACTAGGCACATTAGCTTAATTCTTGCTTTCTGATTTGGATGTATAGATGATCTGGTTACCCTGATATAACAAAAATAGAATTGGTAGTTGTTATTTTTGGATGCAGAAAGTGACATGGTTTGATCTGTTCTTTGTTGTTTTGGACTGGAGTATGTTAAATACTTGAATATTTAAACGAGTGATGGAGTGTGACTGGGGATAGAAGAAATGATACCCCAAATGGCTACAAGTACCAATAAATAGCTATAACAGAGAGACAGGTAGCAGCCAGCTAGTTACTTATGTATCTGGCCAAAGCGCTGGGTGAAATATTGTTTTGACCTTTTCTTTTTAATCCTAGTTTTCATAATTTAATCACATAATATATTTTTGGAATTTTAATACATGAATAATTAATTAATCTATTTTTTTTACTCAAATGTCATCATTTATCATTAAAGAATTAGATGAAAGTAAAGCTAACTCAAAAAAAGAGACCACCAAGCTAAGAGGTGTTCATCAAAAAAAAAAAAAAAAAAAAAAACTAAGAGGTGAGCAACTAATTCTTATTTTGTTTAATCAAACCCACCAAGAAACTAGGAAAAAACACAGTAAAATTGAGTCGAGCCGTTCGTGATAGGAAACAACAACAAGAAAAACTAAAATAGGTCGGTACGTTATAACCAGAGCGAACAAAAAATAATTGTGAGAGGTTGGCCAAGTTCTTAGGAGTTTTGGCTTAGGAAACTCATTGAGATGGGCAGGTCATGCTCTCATGTAGGCCCGCCAAGTCATTAACATAATTCGTTGCAACTTCATGAGCCGACACATCAATCTGCATGTTAGTCCTCGAGCTATTTCTCGTACGTTGCCACTTTTTGTCCTCTGGAATCACCAATGATAGTTAGAGCAGTTCACTCATCGCAAGAGAAACATATGGCACTGGAGAGGCACCCAAATTCACTGCAAGGCCTCTCATTACAATGCATGTCCCAATAATCAGTTTGTTCTAGACCTCCATCAACTTAGTCTGTGAGTGGTGTTCTGATATTCATGTTCGACTTGATGGGGCAAACTTCTAAGAGTTGGCCAACATCTGCAAGTCACTCAACTACAAGAGCTATGGTGCACATTCAAGCTTACCCACATTCAAGCTTTACCATGCTCTATAACAAAGAATAAATAGAGTCTTACAACTCCTCTATATAACAATTTTGTTACTCCAAGGGCTTTGGTAAATGTTCAAGGAAGCTACCTCGACATCGAGGAAAAGACTTAATTGTTAGGGGCAAAAGGGACCAAGATCGTTTAAGACATATATTTGGTGAAAAAAACAATTCAACAAATTACGACAATTTCTGTTGCTAGAAAAGGCGTGGAAGATACATTGATGTGACATTTTACGCTTCAGGTGCATATACAGTTGAATCGGGGTATGAGGTAGTAAGAGGAAAGTTTCAACCAGTAACAGTCATCATTCCAATCTCTATGAAGAGACATTTTGGAATAAGGTCTAGTCGTTCCCAGATCAACCAAAACTTAGGATCTTTTTGTGGAAATTTTTAAGGGATAAACTTTCAACTAGGGATAATTAAGCAAAACAATTTTCAATTCAATCTGAATGTATAGTTTGCCTTGAAGAGGTAGAGTCCTCATAACATTTGTTCATGAAATGTATTCTAGCAAGAAAACTAGCACAAATACTAAAAATTCAAATTCAAAATTTTGAACATGGTTGTGTGGCGTATTCATGGAGGAAATTGTGTAATATGAAGCCGAAGTTCCAAATTAAAGTGTTGTTGTCTTTGTGGTGGTGATTTTTTTTACAATTTTTGTGGTGGTGAATTTGTAAATCTAGAAATAACATTCTTTTTAATTATTCACGTATACATCTAGAGATCCTTGACAATCAATTTCAAACTCAATGGATTGGACATGAAAGTGTATTGGAGGAGCTATTGATTTTGTAGTCTACGATTTATGTGGGAAGATCAGTTTTGCTTGGGGGAGTTTTCAAGGAAATATTGATCCTTTCACAATTGAAAGCTTGGCGGTTAGGGAAGCCTTATCATGGTGCCTGCAGACGAGGATGTTGGAAATTCATATTGAAGGAGATATTAGGCTAGTCAACAAAAATGTTCTTGATAGCAAGTCTTTACATCCTGTGGTAGGAGCAAATATCCAAGAAATTACGATTTTGATGACAAAGTTCATTAGTGTTAAATATATTACAATCCCGAGAATAAATAATTAGGCGGCTCATAATGTAGCAAAATTTACAGTTGATTTTTTTTCCAATATCCTCAAATGTTTTTAATCTCACGTTCTTCGCATCTATTAATTGTGTTTAACCTTCTCAAATCTTAGTGTTCGATAAAAAAAAGTTGAATGAAATTGGATAGAGTTTAGAGTTTAAAGTAATTATTTTTTGGTAATGAAAACTGAAAAGTGATTAATTTTCAGCAGCTGCGACCCTCGAACCCACAACCTCAAAGATAAAAGTATCGCGTTAAAAAAAAAGCTATCAAACGCGCCAGATAGGGGTCGAACCTATGACCTTCTGCTTAGGAAACAGACGCTCTATCCACTGAGCTACAGGCGCGCCAACTATTAAAGTTAAAAACTATTAATATAACAACTAGAATAAAGTTGAATTGAATTGGATATGGTTTAGGATTTAAAAATGATGCAATGATCAGACTAATACAAGCAGAAACTGATCTTTAGATCGATTTGGTTCGAATTGAATTGGATAGAGCAGTGTGTGAACCTTATAATCCTCTAATCTTTTGTTGAATCGGTTTTATAATTGGTCTGATCCAGATACATTAGTTTAGAGTGTATGGTTTAAATTTTATCATTTATGATTTAAGGTTTGAAGATATTAGTAGATAATGATGAGTTACATATGGTTATTGATCATATATTAATTATTAGTTTATTAAATCTGGTATAATGTTATAGTATGATTATATTGGGTTTGAAGATACGAGTAAATATTGATAAGTCACATATGCTGCTAACTAATCATATAATAATTATTAATTTATTTGTGAACTCTTTTTATAAGTTTGTAGTATGATTATATTGCTTAAATAATATTTTAATAATAATAAGTAAAAAGGATGAAAATTGAAAGATGAAAGAGAATAATAGAGGGAGAAAGAGGTGAGAACCAGAAAATATATAAGAAAAAATAGGGAAGAAAGAGGGGAAATAGAAATGGGGACCGGATCTGCATCCAAGAAAAGCATGGTTTGGAAAGTTTCAAACCTATCCTCAGCCATTAGATCTAGTTTGACCATTTGACCAATCTAATGGTCCATATTTGTTAGGGGTATTTAGGACTTTACACAAATAATTTAATTATTATATTTAATTTAAATATTTTATGATTATTTTTTATTTAAATATTATGTTCAACTACTGCGCAGCCATTGTGGCCAGTCGCCAGTCGCCGGTTGCCATTGCCGGCCGTCGTCGCCGGCCGCCGGCCGCCGGCAACCGGTGACTTTTTCAATGATTTTTTCGGTGATTTTTTTTTTGTGACTTTTTCGATGATTGTTCCGACAACTTTTCCGGTGATGACAAGTTAACTAGTTAACCTGATTTTTACTATTAACTTATTAGCATGATTTTTTTATTTATAACTAGTTAACTAGTTAATTTGGGTTTTTACAGTTAACTAGTTAGTTAACATATTTTCCGGTGACTTTTCCGGCGAGAACAAGTTAACTAGTTAACCTGATTTTTACTATTAACTTATTAGCATGATTTTTTTATTTATAACTAGTTAACTAGTTAATTTGGGTTTTTACAGTTAACTAGTTAGTTAACATATTTTCCGGTGACTTTTCCGGCAAGAACAAGTTAACTAGTTAACCTGATTTTTACTAATAACTTGTTAACATGATTTTTTTATTGATAACCAACCGAGTTAACTAGTTACCTAACCGAGTTAACTAGTTACCACCAAAATTTCAGCTAACCAATTGAGTTAACTAGTTACCAAGTCGATAACTAGTTGTCTAATTGAGTTAACTAGTTACCCAATCAAGTTAACTAGTTATCTAATCGAGTTAATTAGTTAACCAACCAAGTTAACTAGTTATCTACTCGAGCTAATTAATTAACTTGTCGAGTTAACTAAATAACTTGTAGTTAACCTGATTTTTACTAATAACTTGTTAGCATGATTTTTTATTGATAACTAGTTAACCAACCGAGTTAACTAGTTACCACCAAAATTTCAGTTAACCAATCGAGTTAACTAGTTACCAAATCGATAACTATTAATCTAATTGAGTTAACTAGTTACCCAATCAAGTTAACTAGTAATCTAATCGAGTTAACTAGTTAACCAACCAAGTTAACTAGTTATCTACTCGAGCTAATTAATTAACTTGTCGAGTTAACTAGATAACTTGTAGTTTTTTGATGAATCATGGGAAACTATATTAATGAAAGACAAACATATAACATATAACTGCACAAAAAGTGAATGCTCATCAAAACATCACACACCCCCAGCCCGTAAAAACCTAACCCCCACTATGATGAATCATCCATAAAATAAGTGACCAAACTAAAAATAATTAAAATTAAGTGATTAATTTGTTAGTGACCAAAATATTCTATCTTCTTCAATTGGCACCCCCAGAACCAGAACAGTTCCCTTCTCCCCTTGATGCATTTTCTTCCCCTGCTTCTTCTTTAATTCTTCCACAGCAACAATTATTAATACTTCATCCATATTAGCAGCAACAACACACGATTAGATACATCGGAAAGTCGGCAGGAGGTGGCAGGAGATCCGACTCCGATTCGGCAACAGGGGGAGGGGAGATGGCGAGCCTGGGGAGCTCCGGCTCTGGTTCGGAGACAGAGGAAAGGGAGGTGGCGGTTCTTGGGACCTCCGACTCCGATTCGACGACAGGGGAAAGGGAGATGGCGGTTCTTGAGAGCTCCGGCTCCGGCGACATGGGAAAGAGTGATGGTGGGAGCTCCAGTTCGGCGAGAGGAAGGGGAGGAGGTGGCGGAGCTTCGGTTCGGCGAGAGGAAGGGGAGGGAGGTAGTGGAAGCTTGGTCGACGGCTGGATTCCGATGGATGTGGCGAGAGCTCCATCAGTGCGGCGGCCGCTGCTTGTTTTAGCTAGGGTTGGATTATGTGTTTTTTGAAATTTCCAATTTTACCCCTCCGGGTTTTGGGTTTGGAACGTTCCAAACCCGGAGGGTTTGGACGCAGATCCGCTCCCATAGAAATGATAAAATGGAGAGAAAGTAGGAAAATATGATTTATTTATTAAATATATTTTACAATTATATTATAAACTTATGATACAATCATATAGGCTGAAGATCCGGGTCCAACCTCCAAAGGTTGGACCGGTTGATGTGCGGGATTTAACTCACAACATACAAGGTCGTATTCCACGAGGGCTCTCACAAAAGCTTATACTCACACGGTTCATGGACGGTCTATTCATTTAAAATTGGTTTTAGTTTGAAAAGGAAATGAAAACATAAAGGAAACTAAACAAGAAAGCAAATCAAAAGGGTGCAAATCAAAGGTAAAGGAGGTTAACTTGGAAAGATAGCTTCATCATGCTCAAGAGGTATAAATGCACAAACAAGCCAAACATGATCGAGGATGCAATCGAATGACCACGCAAATCCCTTCTATAGACTCAATGCACTCTCGTCGCACCAAATCCCTATCCTATAACCACTCAACCTAGGCTCTCGCTCTCAAGCTAAGTGACTAAGGATGCATTAAAGGTGTTTGATGAAATGCCAAGCTACAAAACCCTCTCCTATGACTCTATGAACACTAGGCTAGACACCACACTCTCATGTCAATGTCCTAACACTAAGAGAATCATCAAAAGACTAATCAAAGTTCAATTGAATGAAAAACCTAATGCACACCAAGTGTTCGATAAAATGCACAAGTGAGAAATCATGCAACTATGGTTGAATTGAGGAGATCTAATCTCTTAGAACACACTCTCTTCAATCCCTAGACCTACAATCCATGTAATCTAAGCACTCTCATGCATTACATCACAAATAATAGACCAATCAAGCCATAGCCATCAATGGAATTAACAACAAGTCATTGAGACCATCTTCTTACAATCCAAGATCAATCATGGCAAGTTTATACAATTAACCTCTATCCTAGCACAACCATCTATCAATCCAAGAAAACCTAGGAAATCAACCACACATGGCCAAGGGTACACAAGAGAAAGAAAGAGAGATGGTCACCAAGAGTTTCATGGCAATCCTCTTCTTGCAAGCTCCTCTCCCCAAGGTTGTGGGCTTCAATCCAAGCTCCTTACTCCAATTTGCACCTTGCTCTAGGTTTGTGAAGGATTAGTTCATGAGGAGGAAATTGAGAGAAAAGGGAGAGGAAAGAGTCGGCGATTGTGTTGTAAACATTAGAATTAATTTCATCCCCCAATTTTCGTCTGCCGCCTCCCTTAAATAGCACGCCGGATTAGCCTTGAGTATTCGGCGAAAATGTTGTAACATTTTTGCCGAAAATATCCTTGAACGACCGGCTGCACATTTCTTCTAAAGTTTTCGGCGAAAATGATGCAATATTTTCGCCGAAAATCATCTTGAAAACTCATGACCGGCTGACATCTCTTCTAAAGTTTTCGGCGAAAACTTTGAATGTTTTCGCCGAAAACATCTTCAATGAACAAAGGCCTTCTCTCTGCTTAGAGTTTTCGGACCGAGGACTTGAAAATCTCGCCGAAAACTTCCTATTCGGCGAAAATCCTATGTTATTTTCGCCGAAAAGGTTCTTCAGCTGAAAGTCGTATTTTCTCCAATTTTGCAACGTCCATATCTCCTCCGTCCTAGCTCCGATTGACCTCCCGTTTGATCCTACGTGCTCCTTGTCACCAGTACTACAATGCCAAGACCTGAAAATACAAAGAAAACACCTCCAATAGACATGGAATTGGCCTCAAAGTGGCAACCAGGCAACAGAATAGCACTTAGCACAAAACTTCGATAAAAGCATATTAAGCATGGCATTTAAGGATCAAACACGGGCATTTCATAGGTCAATCATAAGCTAAAAATGCACTAAATAAAGTCACATCACCGGTCCAACCACATACACGGGAGGGGTAAACTTGGAATTAAAAAAAATTAACCCTATCAATCGTCCCTTCCCTTCCAAACAGCAACAGCGCCGCCGTCCCTTCGGCCATGGCGGAGTTTCGAGTTATCTTCTTCACGGCGAGGAGCTCAGCTCCTGAGGAGGAATTGGGGAGAACCGCCCTGTATACAGATCCGAACCCGCCGATTCCGATTACCTCGTCGTCGTCGTCGACCGAATGTTTGGATAGAAGGGAAGGGTCGATGGAGACTGGACTTGTTGTCGCGGCGGAGGATGGAAGGGTCGGCGAATTGATTGAAGAGGAGGGAGAGCACCACTGGAGCGTTTGGAAGAGCTCGACGTCTGCGGAGCTCGACGTCGGCGGTGGAGAAGTGTCGCCGAGGTTGAGTGATCTGGTTGGAGAAGAAGAAGGATTATGTTGCAACCCACAAAAAAATTAGTGACCAAACAGAGGATATTAAAATTCAGTGACCCTCTACAAGTTCTGGAAACTTTGGGGACTGTTATGATCTCTGGGTATTTTGTTGGGATGGTCACTAACTATGATTGTTTGACAGATGAGGACTTTGGGTGATTTTGTTAACTAGATAAGTCAAGTGACTGATTTGCAGTTACAAAATCTTTGAGGACTGTTTAGTAATTACTAATCCTTGCTGCTGTAATTTGACATTAGCTCATTTCGATTTGGTTGAAAATAATTCATTCCGAATCTTTGATAGTGTGGTTTGTTTGAATTGGAAAGTGCATGATAATCATCAAAATTACTGCTGGAAATGGTGGTGGTTTGTTTGTTTGGTAAAATTTTGAATGTTAGGATGTAATTTGTTAACCAGTAATTTTATCAATTGGTTAACTAGTTAACAACTTGAAGTTAACTAGTTAACAATTTAATAACTAGTTAACAAGATTGGTTAACTAGTTAACAATTTAATAACTAGTTAACTTGGTTGGTAACTAGTTAAAAAATATTGTTAACTAGTTGTCAGGTTAAAATCTGTTCACAAGTTATCAAACAAAAAACGTTGTTAACTAGTTATCAATTTAACAACCATGTTAATTAGTTAACTTGATTAGACAACTAGTTAACAACTTGATAACTAGTTAACTCGGTTGGTTAACTAGTTAACTCGGTTGGTTAATTAGTTAACAACTTGATAAGTTAACTAATTAACTCGGTTGGTTAACTAGTTAACAACTTGATAACTAGTTAACTCGGATTGTTAACTAGTTAACAAAAATAACTGTTATCGAGTAAAAAATTTGTTAACAAGTTAACTCGATTAGTTAACTAGTTAACAACTTGATATGTTAACTAGTTAACTCGGTTGGTTAACATGTTAACAAAAAATCTCGTTAAAATTTTGATTATATGATTATTCGTTAACTAGTTAACAGGTTAAAATCTGTTAACAAGTTATCAACAAAAAAATATTGTTACCAAATAAAAAATATTGTTAACTAGTTATCAGTTTAAAAACCATGTTAACTAGTTATCAATAAAAAATCATGTTACCTAGTTATCAATAAAAAAAATATTGTTAACTAGTTATCAGGTTAAAATCTGGTAACAAGTTATCAAACAAAAAACGATGTTAACTAGTTATCAGTTAAAAAACACTGTTAACTAGTTAGCAGAAAAAGGTGTTAACAAGTTCTTTTGAAAGAAAAAAAATCTCGCCGGAAAAGTCGCCGGAAAAAGATGAGTTGTTGGTCGCTGGAAAAATTAATTAATTAATTTATATATAATAATTAAATTATATGTGTAAAGTCTAAAATACCCCTAACAATCTAGACCATTGGATTGGTCAAAGGGTCAAAGGTGATCTAATGGTTAAGATGAAGGTTGGAAGTGTCCAACCCTTGGAAAGGGTTGGATGGGGATCAGCACCCAATCATATAATCATATATTTCGTAGATATATCATATATTCTATAACAAGTTAAGATGTTACATTTCAATTATAATTATTAATTTCTACACCTAACTATTTCTTATATTAGAGTAGATACATTCATAAATTTGTAGTATTTAAGAGTTAAATTAACAATATAAATTCTTGTTTTTAAAATACAAACAACCGTATTGATTCCATTAGTCAGATTCTCTGTAAAGTGTTTTGACAAATAATTTTTTATTTTATGTTTTAGAATTTTAATAAAACTTTAGAACTTTCATGGAAGTTTAGTAAAAATATACATATTTAATAAGGTCAATTGGGTTATTTGGGTCGGGCTACCGGGTTAGTCGGATCGGGAGTTGGGCGGTTAACGGGTTGTTGACTTTTTGGTCAATTAGGTCACGAGTCGGGCTGAACTGGTTCACTAACATTTTGTCAGCTTTGATAATATATATAAAAATTTGGTTGATTTGGGTTTTGGCACCCCTCCGAACCGATGAAGCCGGGTCGAACGGGTTTAACGATTTTCCCAGTTCAACCCCTTTTTTTTTGCCTTAGTGCCATTTTATCCTCAAAGGTTGGGTTTCGGTTTCTGATGTTTCTGGTCGGACTGGACTATCCGACTAAAATAAACTAATATACTATACCGACTAAAATACTTAAATTGTGAGTTATAAGACTAGAATCGGAGATGATCTAAACCTCATGTCACAACCAATCCGTCATATATAATATTTGACCGTCTCTTTCCTCCATATTTTCTCTCCTCCATTTTCTCTCTCATCGACACTAATTATTCAGTTTGAGCTGAATTTTTTTACCTTCCGCCCATCAGCCAGAACATATTACTCGTAAATGACACTATTCCACATGTCCTCTATTCCTCTATTTTTTTTAACATCGCACACCAAACGGACCCCATATGTAGTGTAGCGACTAGCGAGGGTGTGGTTGATAAAGGCTAAAAAGGAGATAACAGTTGCAGCCTGCGGGCCCGGGCCCGGCCCAACGGTTCTACTCATTTATTATGATTATGATGTTAACTACTTATTAATGGTGATTTGGGGATCAGTAATTATGGAATGGGTGGCCATTCCCACGCGGCTGCAACGCTCCTTCCACGCGCCTATTATTTCTACTTCTACCACCTTCTTAATTATTAATTAATCAGAATGATGCTTAACCCTAATACGTTGAATGCTTCGTAAAGTAAACTGAGATTTTTTGCCTTCAACCTATTACCCGGACTGAATTATGTATAACTAACCATCTTGCTTACATACGACACGAAATACTCTTAAGTGTGTATAATTTTCTTATTTCTGATTTATTATTTACTTATTGGTCATTATGATGTATTTAGTGTTTATGAGAAATTAAAATTAGTTACGTTGAACTCAAGATTTAAAAAAAAACAGGACACAAAAAGAAAGGTAGCCGTTGGCTTCGTTTCCTCGCCTCCTCCTAACTAATACACGGACTTCTTTTCGCCGACAATCTTGAAATCTCACACTAAATCTAATGCTTTTCATTTTATTTTTATTACTTTATTTAAGGAAAAAAGTCTCTCATCTCATAATAATAAAATACTACAAACCTTGATAAGCAAAAGATCCGGACCCAACCTTTAAAGGTTGGGCCGGTCCAACCAAAACCATGCACCCTATTAATCCCCTGCTTCGCGGGCCAAAGCCCAGCCAACTAAAAACCTACCGGGGTAAAATCGTCCAAAAATGCTGCAGCCACTACTAACCCTAAAAAATCCACAACCCGCCGCCTTCTTTTCCCCTTCTTTCTCTTTCTTTCTATTCTCTCTTTCTTTCTATTCTTTTTCCAGCCACAAAATTCTCACCTCCCCATAAATCTTCAATCGGTCCCCGGAGCAGCAAGGATGACTGCGGAAGCACCGGCGTTTGGTGAGACGTGTCGGCGGAGCATCCCGCGAAGTCGGAGCGTCGTCGGAGCATCTTCGGAGCAGCGGCAAGGGCGGACTGCCTTCTTCGAAGCAAGGACGAGGTCAGACCGACTGGAGAGTGGGTCGTCGACTTCGCTCCTTCTTCGTCTTCCGATCCGTCTCCCGTACCTCTCTCGCCGCCTCTCCCTCTACGGCCGCCGTCTCCCGTTCCTCTTCCTCTTTTGCCGCCTCTCCCTCTACGGCCGCCGTCTCCGTTCTCACTCGGTGTAGGGGTGGCGTCATGGCCGGGGGTGGCGTCGTGGAGCAGTAGCCGAGCCGAGCGGCACCGTTGAGCAGTGTGGGGATGAAGAAGAAGGATCAACTTGCAGTTTAAAAAAATTAAGTGACTGATTTGTAATTATAAAAACTGTGAAGATTGTTATTAATAATTGAAAATTAACAACAGTCCGTTTGGTATTATTGCAGCAAATATTTTGAAAATCTACAGTTTCAGTCACTAAAATTTTATGTTGTTGACAATATTGGAATAATCTTTGAACTATATAATTGATTGGTTTGGTTGACTAGTTAACTTATTAAATAATTAGTTAACAACTTGATAAGTAGTTAATCCGATTGGTTAAAACTAACTTTGATAACTAGTTAACAACTTAATAACGGTTATCAAGTAAAAAATGTTAACTAGTTATCATGTTTTTAAAAATGTTAACTAGTTATCAGGTTAAAAAATGTTAACAAGTTATCAAACAAAAAACGATGTTAACCAGTTATCAGGTAAAAACCATGTTAACTTGTTATTAGTTAAAAAAAACACTGTTAACTAGTTAACATACACTGTTAACTAGTTAACACGATTGGATAACTAGTTATCACTATTGGATAACTAGTTAACTAGTTAACTCGATTGGTTATCATTTTTAAAAACTTTACCTAGTTATCATTTAAAAAAAATTAACAAGTTATCAAACAAAAAACGTTGTTAACTAGTTATCAGTTAAAAACCATGTTAACTAGTTATGAGTTAAAAAAACACTGTTACTTTTGGTAGTGTTGTAGTAGGCGTTTTTTGCCGTTTCTTGTTGGGGCTTTTGCCGACTCATGACTCATGGTTTATAGTTAGCTTGATAAGTTAACTAGTTAACTCGGTTGGTTAACTAGTTAACTCGGTTGGTTAACTAGTTAACAAAGATAACTGTTATCAAGTAAAAAAATTTGTTAACTCGTTAACAACTTGATAAGATAACTAGTTAACAAAAATAACTGTTATCAAGTAAAAATTTGTTAACTAGCTAACTAGTTAACAACTTGATAACTAGTTAACATGGTTGGTTAACTAGTTATCAGGTTAAAATCTGTTAACAAGTTATCAAACAAAAAACGATGTTAACTAGTTATCAGTTAAAAAAACACTGTTATTGCAAAAAAAGTTTTAACTAGTATTTTTTAAAGTAAAAAACAAATTATTGAAAAAAAATTTGAAAGAAAAAAAAATTTTGAAAAAAAAAATTTCGCCGGAGCCTCGCCGGCGACGGCGGCCGTTCGCCGGAGAAGGCTGCCGGTGGCCGATTGCCGAAAAGAAATGGAGGTAAGACTTGGGAAAAAGAATGGATCTTTTTTTTTGCAAAGAAAAAGAATGGATCTGAACTGACGAAAATACCCCTAAGTTAAATGAATTTAATCTGAGCCGCTGAATTCAAATCATTAAATCCAACGGTCCAGAAAAGGTTGGACCGGACTCCAACCCAAGGAAAGGGTTGTAGCCGGATCCGAAACCAACCTTGATAATGACGTTTAATAATTACTAATAAATAACTAAAGCACGTTTAATTGCAGTAAATGGAAGAGATTAACTTAACGCAGAGAGCTAAAAGTTAGTTGAAGAGTAAGGAAGGAAGTGGAAGGTAGCGCTACCAGTTCCAGTTTCGCCATTCTCAACCACATCTTTCTCTCTTACCTTTGGATATTAGCTCATAAAAAGCTTGCTTCCAGAGGAACAGAATCAATTCCTCAGGTGCCCCCACTCTCTCTCAACAACCACCATGGCCTTTGCCTTATTTGCAGCACTAGGGTTTTCTTAGCTGCTTGCTTGCTTTGCTTCTCTCCTCTGTTTCCCCTTTTCCTCTCTCCTACTCAACCCCCCCCCCCCCCCCCCCCCCCCCCCTGTTCTAGCCGTTGCCTATCCAGAAGACTCCATCTATAAGAAGAAGATCAACGATATCTAGTTGGTTAGCTTTCCGTTAATCCATGGCTACGGTGGTAGATATCTCGGTTTCAGCTGGGATCAATCTTCTCACCGCCTTCATCTTCCTATTGGCTTTTGCCTTCTTGAGGCTCCAGCCTTTCAACGACCGTGTCTACTTTCCCAAATGGTATCTCAAGGGCCTCCGTCATAGCCCCTCCAACGCCGGCCAAGGCGCTGTTTCTCGCGTCGTTAATTTGAACTTCAGTTCATACCTCCGCTTCCTTAATTGGATTCCCGATGCGCTTAAGATGCCTGAGCTTGAACTTATTGAACACGCCGGACTTGACTCCGCCGTCTACCTCCGCATTTACCTCTTGGGGTATGTTTCCAATTTATCTTTTACTTTTTCTTTCTATTTTTAGACAAATATTTGAGCTCCGTTCCGATCCCGTTTCCGATTTCAGTTTCTTACCTGATGATGATGATGGTGATGGTTGATTGCAGACTGAAGATCTTCGTCCCCATCTCAGCTTTTGCTTGGGTTATCCTCTTCCCGGTTAACTGGACTAACCATACCCTAGACAAGGTTGGTAATGTCACCGCCAGCGACATTGACAAGCTCTCCATCTCCAATATCCCACAAGAGTCTCAGCGGTACATATCTTGCACTTACTCTCTCAACTCACTCCAACAGTCCAACATTCGATTACTGATCAGCAGTGTCATGATTTACTAACAGCACTCTAATTCTTCACCGTCTGAATTTGCTGACCCTTGACTTTGCAGATTTTGGGCGCATATAGTGATGGCTTATGCATTTACCTTCTGGACCTTCTATATATTGGTGAAGGAGTATGAGAAAGTTGCTTCCATGCGATTGCAATTCATGGCCTCTGAGAAACGACGCCCAGATCAGTTCACGGTACCCCTCTATTAATACTCCCATCCTACTAGATTCTTTCTTTACTATTATTATCTCTTGACTTACCAAATTTGCCTACTTTTACTTCTCTCAGGTCCTTGTTAGGAATGTGCCACCCGATCCTGATGAATCTGTGAGTGAGCTTGTGGAGCACTTTTTCATGGTCAATCACCCAGATAACTACCTCACCAACCAGGTACAACTTTGAGTACACATTTGTCTGCTAACGAGTAATATATAACCATACTGATCCTCACTACTAGTTTGCTTCTTTATCATTTTGCTTCTATATATGGCCTTGTTTCTATCCTTACTCTTGCTGTTCTTGATACTTCAAGTCCCCCTACATGTGGTTTTGCTTAATTATTCTGTATCAAACGCAGGTGGTATACAACGCAAACAAGCTAGCTAGCTTGGTGAAGAAGAAGAAGAGCACGCGCAATAGGCTAGACTATTACCAACTTAAGTATACACGGAATCAAGCACACCGCCCGACGATAAAGGTGGGTGTAACATGATTCTCTAATCTCTTACCTTTGGCTATTTCCTGTCTAGTTTTAAATTACCTTGCATGAACATGACGGCGTTGGTTTGTTTTGTCCAGACTGGTTTTCTGGGACTCCGGGGTGAAAAAGTGGATGCTATTGATTTCTACACCTCCAAGATGGAGAAGCTATCTGTGGAAGTAAGTTTTGTAACTTTGTTTAATATTCGTGAATTACTAGAGGATCTGATGTTCCATGTGAAACAAGTGGTGTCTGCCCTTTGGTTTTTGCTCTTAGATTTAACTTTTGTTGTTTGTCCTTGGTGTTAACTTCATTCTTTGTCTCTTGTTTACCCGAGATTTCCATTTGTTGGTGTAGTAATGTCTGACTTAGATATTCTGGATTTCCTTTTTAGACTAATCAGTTATTCTCTAGATAACGCCGAACATAGATTAAAAAGGAGTCTTGCTTTGGAATTGTCGATAAGACTTATCTTTATGGCTGTATGTTCTGGCTAAATAATGAAGGCAGGAGGTTTCTGATTTTGTTCTCGGTAGGGGTCTTCACCCAACTCGATGGCTAGCATGGTAGTTGCTGCATTGATTTAGCCACTCCCAGTTTTGGGTTTAACCGTTTGAGGTTTATCCAGATAGCGGAAGAGAGGGCAAGGGTTGCCAAGGATCCGAACTCTATCATGCCAGCAGCTTTCGTCTCGTTCAAAACTAGGTGGGGTGCAGCTGTTTGCGCACAAACTCAGCAAGTAAGAAATCCTACTTTGTGGTTGACGGATTGGGCTTCAGAGCCACGCGATGTATACTGGAAGAACCTTGCCATTCCCTATGTGTCACTAACAGTCAGGCGGCTGATAGTCGGAGTTGCATTCTTTTTCCTTACCTTTTTCTTTATGATTCCTATTGCCATGGTGCAATCTCTGGCAAGTATTGAAGGAATCGAGAAGGCAGCACCTTTTCTGGAGCCCATCATCGAAGCGTTAGTTCCAATTGTCTTTCAGTTGGAATTAGATATACGACTTCACCTCCCAAATACTTGACTAATTTCTTGATCTTTATTATGCAGAAAATTTATTAAGTCAGTTGTTCAAGGCTTTCTACCTGGCATCGCCCTCAAGCTATTCCTGATCTTCCTACCAACGATACTGATGATCATGTCTAAATTCGAAGGCTTCATTTCCGTGTCCTCCCTGGAGAGAAGAGCAGCGACAAGATTTTATATATTTAACATTATCAATGTCTTCCTTGGAAGCATTATTGCTGGAACTGCATTTGAACAGTTGAATACCTTCATGAAGAAGTCCACTAGCGAGTACGTCCTTGTTTTGCTCTGCCGTGTTTTCCTTTTTTGGGATTTTTTGCTTCGTGGGGTGTAATCAATCAACTTCTTCATTTGCATGTGCAGTATCCCAAAGATAATCGGGGTAGCGATTCCGATGAAAGCAACTTTCTTCATAACATACATAATGGTTGATGGCTGGGCTGGAATTGCTGGAGAAATTCTGATGTTGAAACCGTTGATAATTTTCCACTTGAAGAACTTCTTTCTGGTGAAGACTGAAAAGGATAGGGAAGAGGCAATGGATCCCGGGAGTCTTGGGTTTAATACAGGAGAGCCTCGTATACAGTTCTATTTCCTCTTGGGGCTTGTGTATGCACCGGTGACACCCATCCTTCTGCCGTTCATCTTAATTTTCTTTGCCTTTGCCTACGTTGTATTTCGGCACCAGGTAATTATTAGTAAAGTTCAAGCCTTGTGTGGGATATGTCAAAAGCAGAGTTCAGTGGCCAGTTTTGATTATCATTATTCATGCTCCTGACTCTTGATGCAGATTATAAATGTGTACAATCAAGAGTACGAGAGTGCAGCGGCATTTTGGCCAGCAGTGCATGGTCGTGTTCTTATCGCACTAGTAATTTCACAGTTGCTGATGATGGGGCTGTTGACTACAAAGGGAGCTGCCCTGGCTACTCCGTTTCTGATAGCACTTCCAGTGCTGACATATTGGTTCTACAAATTTTGCCAAGGCCGATATGAACCTGCATTTGTCAGATATCCATTGCAGGCAAGTGGTTTCTCTTTTCATTATTCACTGCTGTGTTATGGGATGATGTTAACAGAGCTTCATGTTGTTGTGTGTGTTTTCCAGGAAGCAATGATGAAGGATACCCTGGAGCGAGCAAGGGAGCCTAACTTGAACCTGAAAGGATACCTGCAACAGGCGTATGTTCATCCTGTTTTCAAGGGCGGGGATGACGACGATGATGAGGATGAAGAGGAGTACGGAGAGTTGGCTTATTCGAGTGGGAAAGTTGGTGATAGTGAGACAGCCCTGGTGCCTACAAAACGTCAATCAAGAAGGAACACGCCAGCTCCGAGCAAAGTAAGTGCGGGATCATCACCATCGTTGACGGAGGTGAGAAGTGTAGCCAAGGGAGGCCCTCCCGAACCATAAGGTGAGAGAGTGGGGCTAAGGTGTGAATGTGTATGTAGAGAGAGCATAGAATACTTGGGTTGCTTTTGTAACTTTTGTTTATCATCTGTAAGTCTTGTTGTTGTTGTTATTGTGGTGTATATGGAATCACTTGTTGATATTGACGTTTTTGACATTCTACTCCTCTCCGGAGAATCATCAGTATAGTAGCGAGTCATTTTCGAAGGAATCGTCCCGAATTTGAGCAAGTTCAATCTCGCAGCTCATAGGCCAGCCTTTTCGGTGGGAAAACCAAAACCTCAGTTTCGTCCCGACTGACTCATGGATTGCCATCTCCGAATGGCTATGTTCTCAGCAAGTTTTGTCAAGAACTTGGACATCCTATTGATTTATGTAAAAAGCGCAATACGTACACATGTTGCAAGAAAAGTGGCCACATAATTTCTGAATAATGTCGTGCTAAAGGTAAACGTCCGTTCTCCGGTCATCGTACTCACACAAGTTATGCTATCCAAACTTTCGATAACCCTTCACAGGCCGATGTGTCTCAGGCACGACAAGTTCTGATTCGGGTATGAACATTACTCAACTCATTTTTCTACCAATGAGATGGAATCGCCGATTTTGATTCAGACAAGCTCTAGAAACCCTAAACCATCTATTTTTCGTCTACCTACTGTTTATTGGACTAACTTTACCTTGCTTCTTTTCCCGGGTTTTCAGAACCGGACCGGGAGTTAAGCCGGCAAGGTCAAGGGTTCAGGGTTTAATGGTTTAACCGGGGTTGGACCGTTTGCATACCGGGGTCGGACCGTTTTAATTATTAAATAAATAAATAAATATAGTTAAGCCGGATCGGCCAAGTTTTTAATTAAACCGGATCAAACCGGAGGTACATAGAGTTCAAAATATCTTTAAAAATAAGTTATAATTAATAATTTTTATGTAATAAACTATTAATTTAGGATTGTATTTGACATTTTCTAAAAGTAAAGGACCAAAACATAATAAGCCCATGTATATATATCTTATTAAAAACCCTAATCCCTATTCCAACTTTATGTTCTAAGAACGCCGCCTCCCTCCTCTTCTATTTTTCTACTTCTTCTTGCCTTATTGTATCTCTTCTAGTTTTTTTTTTTTTGGTCGAGTACGCCCACGGAAGAGCGCACCAAGATCGCCTAGACTAAAGGAGAAAGGGGGTAGAGAAGAGAGAGCCAGAGGTTTGGGGGGGGGGGGAGAGAGGGTGGAGGGGGCAACCCTGACAATCGTTCCTACGTGTGCCGTTGAGTTCGTAGTTCCATCAATCCAGGTTTGAGCACGCAAAATGAGTAAGATTTAGCAATCCAGTCCTGAGTGGTAGCATAGTGAGAGAGTGTCGGGCCAGATTGTGGGCTGCTGTATTAGCTTCCCTTTTAACAGTGAAACATCGAGTTGAGGGTTGACGGGACAGCAACATTTTGCATTCTTGAATAATTGCTCCTGTCCGTGGGTGGAGACGTTGCTTATCCAAAACATGCGAATACACCATCGCTGCATCTCTTTCAATATCCACGGACGTCATGGATCGAGATGAGCACCAAAGCAGAGCTTCACGGAGGGCCAGCGCCTCAATAGTGAACGGATCAGTGAAGTGCGGGAGTGATCGCCCCCCAGCGAAGAGAACCGCGCCTGATGAATCCCGTAGGATTAACCCAATTCCTCCACCCAGCGTTCGACGCACGGCTCCATCAATGTTAATTTTGACTCGTCCTGTAGCAGGAGGATGCCATCCAGGACGTGACGTGTTAACAATTCGTCGGGGGCGAGGACGTAGAACATCCTCCTGATCCAGTTCCAAGTCAAATTTCTCAATGTGTTTATCCAGCTGTGCCTTAAGTGCGGGAAGAAGAAATTGTTTATTAAGGAAAACCACCGTGTTGCGAGATTTTCACAGTCTCCACCAGAAGAAAATAAACTTCCTCCCAAGAGTGGGTGAAAGTCTAAGGATCTTCTGCCAGACAATGCAGAAGTTAGAACTGGATACAAGATGAAGAGGTAAACCCAAGAAATCCCCAAATCGGACAGCCAATGGGCAAAATAGAAGGAGATGAGAAACCGTTTCTTCGTAATTCTCACATACAGGGCATATTCTCGGGAAGCTTGGGATTCGAGCGTTTAATGCGACCCTCGTGGGAAGGACCCCAAGAACACATTTCCAAACAAAGAAATGAAGCTTAGGCGGTATTGGAAAAGACCACAATTTATTCCATGCGTCAACATCCATTGGAGAGGAAGGACCAACTTTGGGGGACTCCACTAGGCCATGATGGATAATGTTGTAACCAGAGTGAACCGTATAGGCTCCTGTGTCAGAAAATTGCCAAATGAATTGGTCAGGAATATTCGCAATGGGAAGCGGGATACTAGAGATGAGGTCCACATCCACTGCTGAGAAAACGCGTGTGAGTAATTGGATATCCCAATAACCGTGATTGATAAAAAGAGCAACAGAGGCAGATGAACTCCATGGGAATTCAGAGGGGATGCGCTCTGGAGGATGTGGTGGGATGGTAGGAATCCAGTTATCCTGAAATGCCAAAATTTGGAGACCATTGCCCACCTGACACCGGAGACCTTGAACCAGAAGCTCTCTACTTGCAATGATGCTGCTCCAACCCCAAGAGGGGTGGGAGCTAGCGTCTGCTAGTAAAAAAGTGGAGTCATGAAAATATTTTCCTTTATAGAATCGGGCCAATAATGAGTCGGGTTCTGAAATGATACGCCACCCTTGTCGAGCAAGTAGGGCCAAGTTAAAGTGATGTAAGTCTCGAAAACCCAACCCTCCTTTCGATTTTGGAGTACAGAGTCTTGACCACGAGACCCATTTGAGTCTCTTGCGCCCATCATGTTGTCCCCACCAGAAATATCGAATTAAAGATGTCAGCCTTTTGATATTCTTCTTAGGGAGTAGGAAACATGTCATGGTATAAACTGGGAGAGCCGAGAGAACTGATTTGACGAGTACTTCCATCCCTGCCGGGGATAAAAATTTACCTTTCCAGGCTTGGAGCTTACTCAGAACCAAATCCTCAACATATTTAAATGTTTCAACCTTAGAACGTTTCATTGTAGTAGGTAGTCCAAGATATTCATCCTCAGTAGTGGAGAGACGGACTCCTAAGGCGCGACAGAGGTCAAGGTGGACTGTGTCCGGGGTTACCTTACAAAATGAGACCGCCGATTTGAGCAGGTTGACTTTCTGTCCACTTACAGTTTGGTAATTTCCCAGAATACCCAGAAGCGAAGCAACATCTTCGAGAGAGGCTCGGAGGAAGAGATAAGTATCATCTGCAAACATGAGGTGAGTTAGAACTGGGGTGTATGCATTCAGACGAATTCCGGCCAGGGAATTTGAAGCCTGGGCTTGATTAAGAAGCAAAATCAACCCTTCCGAACAAATGGCAAAAAGAAGCGGTGACAAAGGATCTCCCTGCCGTAGGCCTCGTGAAGAGTGGAAGAAACCATGTTTCTGGCCATTTAACAGCACCGGAAACGAGGTAGAGGTAACACACTTACGAATCCACGCGATCCAAAGCTCCCCAAATCCCATCATTCGCATCATAGTGAAAAGAAAAGGCCATTCGATCCGGTCATATGCTTTCTCCATGTCAAGTTTCAAAGCCATATATTTAACTTTGCCGGAGGTCCGACCTGCCATAAAATGCATAATCTCGTGAGCAATGAGAATATTATCAGCAATAGCTTGACCTTGAACGAAACCATTTTGAGTCGGGCTTATAATGCTTGGTAGAATTCGGCTCAGACGTCTAGTGAGGATCTTGCTAATGATTTTATATGGAACATTACAAAGACCAATGGGCCGGATTTCTTTCATAGTTTTAACTTCGGCTACTTTCGGTAGTAACGCAATCCAGGTATTATTTAATGCAGGGAGGAGGTCAATGGATTCAAAGAAGTCCGTTACCGCATTAAACAAATCTGGTGCAATCAGATCCCAGAATTCATGAAAGAAAACAGCTGGGAATCCATCTAGGCCTGGGGCTTGGTGTGCACCAATGTCAAAGGCTGCTTCCCTAATTTCCATATGTGTAACCGGAACAATTAAATTTGAATTCATTGCCTCAGAGACTCTACGGTCAGCAGGGATGTGTGGGACCCTAGACATGAAATCATTCGGAGGATTGTCCGTAGCAAACAATTGTGTATAGAAATTGATTGCTATCTGGCTCATTTCAGCTGAGCTTGTGACCGTCTGACCTTGAGGGTTCTCGAGAGATAAAATGGTATTCTTCTTACGCTTACCTGAGACCACTTGGTGAAAGAATTTTGTACTTTGGTCACCCAGTTTAGCCCATCTAGTTGCAGCTTTATGTTTCCAGTAAAGCTCTTCTCGGTAAGCTGCCTCTGCCAGCTCAGATTGCAGGGCATAGACATGCATCCAGCAAACAGGGGATTCTAACTTTGCACGGGCAATTTCCTCTTCCAGTTCCTTTATTTGTCGAGCTGAATTAGTCGTTCCGTTGCGCGCCCATTTGAATAACATGTTACGGATGCGTTTCAATTTATCATGCAGACGAAATTGTGGTGACCCAGAACAAGGCCTCTGCCATTCGTGTAAAATCATGACCCGGACTTCTGGCAACCGTGCCCACCGTGCATCAAATTTAAATTGTCGTTTAAAAGTTGGATTGAGAGCTGTTTGCCTTAAAATAATGGGTAAATGATCTGAACCTGAACAGTCAACATGGGTGACCATGGTTTCTGGCCAGAGTCGAAGCCATTCGTCATTAATCAAAAATCGGTCCAACCACTGTTTTTTAAGATCATCATCCGAACGGGCGTAGTTTGTCCAAGTATAGTCGGGCCCGACAAACCCAACATCAATCAGTTGCAAGTCAGAAATAAAAGCCGAAAAATCAGCCAAAGATCTTGGAATTGGGTCGAGCCCTCCTTGTCGTTCTGAGTTAACCGCGATAGCATTAAAGTCACCACATATAACGAATGGGCAATCGAAACCAAGAAGGGCACTACAAATTTGTTCTAATTGTCTAGCTCGAACCGTGACAACAGAAGAAAGATACACCCCAATATAATGAATAAAAATATTATTAGGAGAATTCCATTTAATACAAATAGCAAACGGGAATGAAAATACGAGTTGACAACGGAGTTGAGGCAACCATGCAAGAGCAAGACCCCCACCCGTGCCTTCCCCAATAACATGTTCAAAATCCGAAAACCTAAAGTAGCTAATTTCAAACGAAGTCTATCAGAGTCCATACGAGTCTCACTTAAGCATAAAAAGAGGGGACCAACTTGGTGCACAAGTTGTAACAGTTTTCGGTTTGTCAAAGCCGTCCCCAAGCCTCGATAATTCCATGCGATGCAGCTCATGGATTAATTGGGGGCCTATCCGGGTCGGCTACCTCCACCGCTAATGGTTCTTCAGCATCTCCAGACATAGAAATTTCACCCTCCTCAGAACCTGAAACAAAGAGAGCATCTGGATCGAAATTAGTGTCACTATCATTAAATGAATTCCCAGCACCCAATTGGTCCGACCGAGCAGCACCTTCGGCCCGACTCGTGGGTTCGCTTGCAACGGACAGCCCTGCCTGCAACCAAGGCCCAACAGCAGGAGCATTCGGCCCAGCAGGTTTGGTCACAGGAGGCTCATCCGCGGACTCAAAAGCTGACAGAAGCTTCCTCTTGGCCTAGCCCGAAGAAGAGGTGGACCGTGATGATCGGCCCCGTCAGCGGCTGGATCATTAGCTTGGACTGGGGAGTTGCTTGGGCCTGTAAACTTGGAGCAGATTGGGAGCCCAAACCCGCGCCTCTTGGCCTGGGGAGATGCAGCAGCGCCGAGGCAGCTGGAAGTGGGCCTAATTGAGCAGGAGAGGAAGCCCGCAACAATTGGTTCGCAAGAGAGACACCCGGACGACTTGGAGGAGCTGAGGAGAGGCCCAAAAACCCTGAGCGAGGCCTCGGGTGGCGTTCCCCTGCAGTAGCCGAAGCAGCAGAAGCGGGCTGGACTTGAGACCTGGCAGGCCCAGGTTGAACAATGCCACCCATTCTTTGCTCCCTATGTGCATTCCAACCTTCCGGAGCCAGAATTTGAAGAGGCCGAACCACTCGGGCTTGCGTTCCATCCGGACCAAGGTTCCCTGGGTAACGTGCAGGTCGAGCACCACGCGCTGGAGGTGGGCCCGTCAAGGCAAGCAACGGCCTTGGACCCCTGACATTTGGCCCGCCGCGGCCCCTAGTTCCCCCACCATGACGATCTCTAGTCCATTGTCTATTCAAATTCGAGGAAAGTCCAGCCGCAACTGATGGTGGTAGGCCACCACGACCTCGTGAGTTCGATGTGAATGCAGGAATGACACTACAAAAATCCGCTTGTTTAGCGTCGGTCATCGACCGACGCTAAATAATTTAGCGTCGATCAAAAAAATGACGCAAAATGTAGCGACGCTAAATTCTAGCGTCGTTTCTTTGGCGACCGACGCTAAAATAAATCACGACCGACGCTAAAAATGGGTTGACCGAATGGGTGGCTGATCAACCCAATTTTTCATTTTTGTTTTTGTTTATAATTTTCGTTTTTTATATTCATTTTTCATTTTTAATATTCGTTTTTCATTTTCGTTTTTATTTTTTATTTTTTCCAGATCTGGGTTTTGACTGGTGAATCTGGAGAGATTGCTGACCGGCGGATCTAGAGAGTGCGGCGGAGAGGTTGTGGATCTGGAGAGGGTGGCGGTTCTGGATAGGATTGAGAGAGGTGGTGGCTGACCGACGGATCTGGAGAGGAAGGGCTGGTGGTGGAGGGCTGGTGGTGGTGGAGGGCTGGTGGTGGTGGAGGAGCTGGTGGTGGGGAGCTGCTGGTGGTGGGGACCTGCTGGTGGTGGAGGGCTGGTGGTGGTGTAAGGGCTGGTGGTGGTGGGAGGGCTGGTGGTGGTGGGAGAAGCCTTGAAGGAGGAGCTGGTGGTGGGAGGATCCTTAGAGGAGGTGTTGGTGGTGGTGGGAGGAGCTGGTGGTGATGGGAGGAGTTGGTGGTGGTGGGAGGAGCCTTGGAGGAGGGTTTGAGAGGGTTGAGAGAGTGGAGAAGGGTTTGAGAGAATTGAGGGGACAAGAGGGTTGAGAGAATGAAATTTTCGTCTGTTTGGGGGGTTAAATAGGTCCGGAATTTAGCGTCGGTCGATGACCGACGCTAAATCATGTCGGTAAGCGACGCTAAATCTGGTTTTGGGCAAGGGCTCTGTTTCTGACCCAAAACCAAATTTAGCGTCGGTTTTGGTCAGAATTTAGCGTCGGTTTTGGTCAGAATTTAGCGTCGGTCGATGATCGACCGACGCTAAACCCTTGGTCAAACGCGAGTCAAGGGTTTAGCGTCGATTTTTGGTCGACCGACGCTAAGCCCTTCCCCTTCAAGCGACGCTAAACCCCCTTTTTTGTAGTGTGAGTGGTTGGATCTGCGGGCCTTGTCCCTCTTTCTCGTTCGAATCAACTTTTCCACAAATCCACCAAGCCCGAACATTCTCATCATAAACCAAGTCTGTACGAGGACAATCGGCCATCACGTGGCTCAAAAGACCACACAAATAGCAAATACACGGAACACCAATGTACTGAAAGAAAGCGGGGAACGTAGTACCATTCGGTCTAGAAACTGGGGTAGTCCCAAGAAATGAGCCCAAAAGATCCATCCGAACCCTTCCTTTGACATAGGTCCCCTCCGGTGTGCCCACATCGTAGTATCCCACCTTAATGACTTCACCCAGCTTTGCAAGTAACTTTCGTCCAACAGCAATGGTGAGAGACGAGAAAAGAACTCCAATAATTTTAACCCAGATTGGCATGAACTGAAGCGAATGAAAAAGCTCTTCTGAAGGCGTTAAGACATCAGTAAAGTGAATGATCGAGCGTTGGAAGAACCATGGTTGACTATCAAGAACCCAGTTACGCTTGATCACCGAAGGGAACACAAACTGATAAAGGTCGGAGCCGACATCAAAGATCCGAACCCGACCGCATTTCCACACCAAGAGGAATGAGTTTTCAACAACCCGAAGTTCCCTAGGCTCCTCCCAAAAGATTCGAGCTAGCAAGCTCAACTCTGTGAGGTCATCGTCAGTGAGTTGGACAGCCGGTTCATCCTCAAGAATAATGCCATCCTGCAAATTTTCATCAATTGCCGCTCCTTGAGAAAAGGCCCCCGCATCCTCATTGACAACCTCCTCCATTATGGTTGCAGCAGCCACCTCAACCGCTGGTACCTCTGTATCTCCAATGGCATCCTCAGTCAGAACAGCATCGGCATCAGCAACCCCCTCCAACTGGAAAGCATCAGCTCCATCCACTGCTTCCGAGCGAACGGTATCAGTCACAATCGGAGGGAGACCTTGTGTAGCAGCAACATCAGCAGCGACACCAATCTGAGACACACTGGCCTCAGCAGCACCTGAATGCTCAGCTGGAACACAATCAGACATATTGGAAAATTGGTAGAGCAAGAAAAGAATCAGAGAATCAGAAGAAGAAAAAGCAAAAGGAAAGGTTCGTGAGTAGTAAACAAGAAACGTACAATACCGAATGTTAAATAGAATCCAAAAGGGAAGCCAGAAGAGATTGACTTGAAAACAAACACTCAACATCTCAACCAACTTGGAGAAAAAACTGGGGGAATTAAAACAACCTAACTGAAGAAAAGGTTCCCAGCAAAAGGCAACCCAAACCGAGAGAGAACCACAAATTTCAACCCAACCGAACCTGAGCGAAAAAACCGATTTCCCCGAGTCGTCTGAGACGAACCCCAAGGACCGGCAGAGGGGAATCGGAGGAACCTCCTCTCTCTGGAATCGGATCGGTAGAGCCGATCGATCAAAAATGCAGTGGCCCCGTGAACGATTGAAAGAGAATCTCAAGATGGTGAGTTCCATCAACGAATTCCACGAGATCCGATAAGCCTCCAGTAATTGCCAAAGGAGAATGAGATGGCGATCCACCTCTGCAATCGACGAACACCCAAGTAGCCAAAGCCTGCACATGAGAACGAAAGTCATCGCCATAAAGGCGTACTCAGGACCCCAATGAGCCTGTACTTCAGACAACGGGGAACCCGTGACTGCCAAAAAACCACAACCGTTTGACCCCAAAGGCCAACCTACGGAAGGGAAATCGAACAAAACAGAAACCAGATTCAGAAAATGGGGAGAGCAAGGAGGAAAATGGGGGAAGGATGAGGCGAGAGGGCAGGCCGGATCAACAAGATCGGCGGCGAGACCGACGCACCGGAAGCGAGAGAAAGCAGAGAGGACGCGAGAGGACGACGGTTTTTTTTTTTCCTCACACAAAAAAGCTCTAGTTTTTTTTTCGTCACGTATCTCTTCTAGTTTGCTTCTTCATTTCTTCTTCTTAATCTTCTTCTTCTACTTCATTTCTTCTTCTTAGTCTTCTTCTTCTACTTCATTTCTTCTGCGTCGGGTCCACTGTAGGAAGAAGGAGGCGGCGCCACGGCGACGTTGATTGAAGGAGGAGGTGTCGGTGGTGTCGACTGAAGGAGGAGGCGGCGGCGTCGTCGATTGAAGGAGGAGGCCTAATCTTACAACGAAGCATTTCCATTTAATTTTTTTTTCCGTAAAAAATCAAACGGTGCTTTTTTGGTAAGGTCTGACCGGGGGTGAGTTTCGGACGAACCGGCCGATTTTTCGGGTTGAACCGGTCAGACGACCGGTTTGACTCTCTGTCAGAAAACCGCTGGCCATTTTTGGTCGAAGGGCCGGCTCGCGGTCGAACCGGTCGGACCGGCCGGCCCGATCCGGCATTGATAACTTCCAACCCTTCTACTTTTCTGCATACTTGAAAAGTGAAATATGGTGTGAATTCGTTAAATAATAATAATTGAGTGACCAAAATATTACTTACCCCAAACTTTAAGTGTCCAAAGTGCTATTTACCCGAACAAAAATAAGAACGTTATCAGTTATCAGTTATCGCCCCTCATTCTATCAAGAATCGAACACCAGCCAATACCACCAGTGCCGAAGCCGGCAGCGCTACTTCTTCTAGTCTCGTTTTCGGTGCCGCCGGCGCACGGTGGTCGTCTCTAGCATAGCAGGGAAGGTCCTTCTCATTTCTTTATTGCTTCCGCTGGAGGAGTAACGATGGAATTTAAATTCGCTACCCGAACTCCACCCCTCTTTCTTCCTTCTCTTCCGTTCTCCTCCTGCTCTCGCCGGAGGTTTCGAAAGGAGTCTCTGTCTCAACTTCCTCCTCTTCCTCCCAGTTCCTTCGTTCAAAGAGTCGCAATTCCCTTTACTCCTGTTGTTCTTCGTTCAAAGACTGCGCGGAGTTGCAGCAGCTCAGGAGCGAGTCAACAGTTGAGTGAAGAGAAGAAGAAACAACCTCAGCAGCGGCACACGCAACCGCCCAACAACAGGTCTTACCCTTTCCATGAAATTGAGCCCAAATGGCAGCTCTATTGGGAAGATAATTGCACTTTCCGGACACCTGACGATATCGACACCTCCAAGCCCAAGTTTTATGTCCTCGACATGTTCCCCTATCCCAGGTCTTTACTCCCTGCTATCCTTTCATTATCATCTGCTTGATCACTCCTTTATGATCAGCATTTAGTTGGTCTATCGTTAGAATTTGTATCTCTACATGTGTGTTTGACGATATGCTTGGTGAATTTATGACGTTCTGATGTTGGCAATTATCCACATTTGGTCTGTTTTCCCTCTTTTCAATCACTCTTGCTGAAATTCCTGGGATGGCGTGGGATTTTCTTGTTGCAGTGGGGCTGGTTTACACGTTGGGCATCCACTTGGGTATACTGCTACCGACATTCTTGCTAGGTATAAGCGAATGCAGGGTTATAATGTTTTGCACCCTATGGGATGGGATGCCTTTGGTTTGCCTGCCGAGCAATATGCCATTGATGTAAGCCTTGCTATTACATTCATTCCTTCATGGCTTTCCATTTCTTAGTCATTCTAGTTGCTGCATTTTCGGAGAAGGAAACGAATGTTCCATTTCTTGATCAGGTGCATCTTGCCATACTCTTTGCAGACAGGGACGCATCCCAAAATCACAACATTGAGGAACATTGACCGATTTCGCACCCAGGTCTTTGTTTATTCATTTACTTGTTTAAGTTGGTCCTCATATCTTCCCATGTACTACCAATATTTCGTTTTACTGCTTATAGCCGCAGCCTTAAAGTCACTGAATGTTGACTGTACTGCTTTGACATCTCGTTCACGGTATACATTTTCACTTCGCAGCTCAAATCTTTGGGGTTCTCCTATGATTGGGAACGTGAACTTTCCACCACAGAACCTGATTACTATAAGTGGACTCAGTGGATTTTTCTTCAATTACTGAAAAGAGGACTGGCATACCAGGTCTGAGGTCCCCTCCTGTCCTCTTTTGCATTCTGTTATCTACTGCCTAAACTTGGCCCTGATGGCCTGCCAATTTCAGGCAGAGGTTCCTGTCAATTGGTGCCCTGCTCTTGGAACAGTTTTGGCTAATGAGGAGGTGGTGGATGGACTGAGTGAACGTGGAGGCCATCCAGTGATAAGAAAGGTATGTTAGAATGAACTTGCTATGCCAATTGTCCAGTTCTGTTCATTTCTCCTGTTTCATTTTGTTGCACTTTTCTTATAGTTATATGGTGTCACTGTCTATTACCAAACAGCCAATGAGGCAATGGATGCTGAAGATTACTGCTTATGCGGATCGTCTTCTTCAAGACCTAGACGAACTTGACTGGCCCGAAAGCATAAAAGAAATGCAACGAAATTGGATTGGGAGATCTGAAGGGGCTGAGCTGCAGTTTTGTGTTCTTGATGAAGATTCAAATGAAAGAGATGTACAAATCACTGTGTACACCACAAGGCCTGATACCATTTATGGAGTGACGTACTTTTCTTACTCATTCGTTCATGTTAAATTGTTAATGCAGTAAATTTCTTGAAAACCAATTTCAAGGATTTTCCATGGAGTTGTACTATGGTTTCCCCCCCTCACTATTGGCTTACTTTTAATACAGATACTTGGTTGTGGCGCCAGAGCATTCAATGCTTTCAGCAATAGTGTCTGCTGGTCAAAGCAAAACAGTACGTATCTAATTCATTATAGTAATCCCTTTCACTTGTTTTTCACCTTCTAAAACTTGGTAGCTGATCAGCGATAACAGGTGGAGGAATATAAAGACATTGCTTCTCGAAAAAGTGACTTGGAGAGGACTGAGCTCCAGAAGGAGAAAACTGGAGTTTTCAGTGGCTGTTATGCCAGAAATCCGGCGAATGGGGAAGCAATTCCAGTCTGGGTTGCAGATTACGTACTGGCGAGGTATGCCTGTTTTTATAGTTCTTTTATGTTTTCGCAATCTCTGATACTTGTATTTTGAGATAGCCTTCTCTTCTGTCAGAAGTCCAGGACTGATTGTTTGCCTCATGATATAAGTATTTACTGGAATATGTGCAAGTGGTAACAAAACCTTTTATGGAATATTAACAGTTTAGTAAAGTATTGACTTGTTTCTACACAGTTATGGAACTGGGGCTATCATGGCTGTGCCTGCACATGACACCCGTGACCATGAGTTTGCTACTAAATACAAGATACCAGTACGCATGGTTGTAAAGCCGGATGGTGACTACTGTGTAGATTCAAACAACACGGCTTATGCAGGGGAAGGCACAGCTGTGAATTCATCAAATTCGTCATCTGGTCTTGATCTCAATGGCTTGCCAAGCAGAGCGGCAGCTGTCAAAGTCATTGAATGGGCCGAGAAATATGGAAGTGGGAAGAGAAAGGTGTTCTTACAGTAAATTTGTGAAGCATCAGTATTCTTGCAAGAAATGTTTTGTTATGTATTAGTGTGTGTGCACTGCAGCTGAACAAATTTTCATTCAGGTGAACTACAAGTTGAGGGATTGGCTATTCGCTCGGCAACGTTACTGGGGGGAACCTATTCCAGTTGTTTTCTTGAAAGATACTGGTGAAAGCATTCCCCTTCCAGAAACTGACCTGCCTCTTACACTACCTGAACTGGATGATTTTACCCCCACGGGTACAGGAGAACCACCCCTATCAAAAGCTGTTTCTTGGGTATGTCTGCTTCTTTTGTAAAGTGCCTTCCCCGGGTTATTTCAAATTTTTAGGGTAAGTAAATCATTGTATGCCTTGGCATCCAGAGAGTTGGTTCCAGGGTCTATGTAGGGATTATGATTATAAGTCACTGATAAATGAAAGGAAAAGGCAAAGGACACAAAAGGTATTGTTCAAACCTTAAAGAATTGTGTAATGGTGTATGGACAACATGCTATTCCTGAAACCTTATCTAGATTTATAGGCTTTTAGTATTGTGCAATACCTGTACTTCATTTTGTAGCCTTAAATTGTTGTGTTGCCATAGTTTCTGCCATTCTTGAAATCCATTTCTCCATTCGACGACTGTAATTTGAGGTTTTGTTTGTAGGTTAACACCACTGATCCGTTGTCTGGAAAAGCTGCTAGAAGAGAAACTAGCACCATGCCTCAGTGGGCAGGTTCTTGCTGGTAATGTCCTAAATCCAGGCTAATTTGAGTTATTTGATCTCAATGTAGCACTTGATTTGCTAAATTCTCTTCTGCAGAAGCCAGACTTTTCTTCTTTGTTTCTTTCTTTCTTTACCTGTGAAATTTTGCATGCTTTTCCTGATTCTTCTTCCATGACCAAATACAGGTACTATTTGAGATATATGGATCCAAAAAACTCCGAAGAATTAGTTGACAAAAGGAAAGAAATGTAATGCAGCTTTCTTTATTACACAAACACTGACAATTTGAAGGTTAATTTACTTGTTGAGACATTGGTACTATCTCTTAGTTATATCAATGGATGCTTTCCCCTACAGCTATTGGAGCCCTGTTGATGTCTATGTTGGTGGTGCTGAACATGCTGTTCTCCACTTACTTTATTCAAGATTCTGGCACAAGGTTTGTATCCACACGCAAAACATACATGAAACTGAGAATCAGTTAGTGATTTAAGCTCATTACACCAGTTTGTAAACCAAACTCAAGATCATATGTTTACAGTTTTATCGATTCTGAAATGTTAGATGATGGTAGATTCTGAATAATACTAAAAAAAGGTCATACAAGTAAAAAATGGTAGATGATGTAAGCTGCTGTTGTAACAGAGTTGCTTCATAGCCTCAACCTAGATGTAGCTCATAACGGTGTCTGTGTAACTTAACTTGGTAGTCATTTGTAGATTTTTTTTACATTGCAGTCTAATATTTACAAAAATGAATGTAAAGCCAAGTTTTAGTTATTTGTTTGAGAAATAACAAAATAATTTCATGAAAATAGTGTGTACGAGGCAATGATTTGACAGCAACCCAAGGATCAATTGATCTATTTTCCTTGCTGGAAACAAGGGATCATTTTACGACTGAACCCCTTTTGGCAGGTCCTTTACGACATTGGTATTGTATCAACCAAAGAGCCATTCAAGTGTGTTATAAACCAAGGAATCATTCTTGGAGAAGTAAGTTCTGATTCCTGGTTGTGTGAGTAAGTAGTAGTAGTGGATAAAGTATATTAATAGCCTGGAATTTGTAGGTTCAATATACAGCCCTAAAAGACCAAGATGGGAACTATGTATCTGCGGACTCGGTTGCTACATCTGATGAACTTCTTCAGGAAGTAGTTTCCGAAGAAAAGGTAATGTGTTAGCAGGTTCTTTTTCGCATTTACATTATGGAGGAATTAGTAGAATTGGATTTTCCTTCTCCTCTCTTTTAATGGGGAGTATGGTGGGATTTGTATTTGTTTGGCATGATGTAGGTAAAGAGATCCGGTGATGGTTTTGTGCTGGAAGAGGATCCAGATATTCAGGTGACGGCACGAGCTTACAAGATGAGCAAAAGCAGGGAAACGTCGTAAACCCTGATGATGTTGTGTGGGAGTATGGGGCTGACTCTCTAAGATTGTATGAGATGTTCATGGGACCTTTCAGGTACATTGAACACCTCTCCCCTCTCTTCTGCTTCGTATTCGTTTATGGCTTTAATGGATTGCACTTTCCACGAACATGGTCTTTTTCTTGTATAGAGATGATTTCATATTTCCTTAAACAGATGAAATGTGGTGGTGGCAGGGACACGAAACAATGGAACACAAGTGGGATTGAAGGTGTATATCGTTTCTTGGGCAGAACGTGGAGGTTGATTGTTGGCCCACCTCTAGCTGATGGCAGTTTCCGAGATGGGAGCATGGCAGTGGATGTAGAACCTAGCTTTGAACAGCTTCGTTTTCTGCACAGATGCATAGCTAAGGTAAATTGTTCCCTTCTTCTAGTAATATGAGTGCTTCATATCCAGTTTTGGCTATATAATTAGTTTGTCTTTGTGCGTGTATGATGTGTAAAACTTATTTGTAGGCTAGCTTCTGACGTGAGAATCATTTTATTTATATATTGAGAACACAGGTAAAGGAGGAAATTGAAGGGACACGATTCAATACTGGAATTTCTGCAATGATGGAGTTCGTCAATGCAGCGTACAAGGTTTAGTATACTGTTTCCATTTTATTTTCTCCATCATCTGGTTGGAAGTGCTGACGTTAAGTATGCGTGTTTTGTAGTGGAATAACCTCCCAAGAAGTATCGCTGAATCATTTGTGCTGGTGCTAGCACCATATGCACCACACATATCAGAGGAACTTTGGTTTCGGCTGGGACACCCCGAAACATTGGCTTCCGAGCCATTCCCAGAGGTAGACAAAGAAATGAACATAACGAATCAAGTGATGCCCCCTTAGGATGGGCGGTTTTTACCATGTCGTAAATTTTTATGCGATTGGAATTTTGCATTGTTTACAGGCCATGGGGGAGTACCTGAAGGATGCGAAGAAAGTGCTGCCAGTTCAGGTGAACGGGAAGACGAGAGGAACGGTGGAGGTAGAGGAAGGTTGCTCGGAGGAGGATGCGTTCAGAATAGCATCCCAAGATAGCAAGCTGTCGAGGTATCTGGAAGAGAAAGCAGTGGTGAAGATAATATACGTTCCAGGGAAGATACTGAACGTGATAGTAGGCGGGAAGGGAGCCAAGGCTAGTAGTCCGAATGCTACACGGACTGCAGTTTCATGACACATGATATAGAGTGGGGGCTTGTGACAAATCCACTTCACAGCTGATGAGCTGAACTGTATAATATATTAATAATTTAATATGTTCTTACTGGGATTGGGGGGTGCATGTAAAATTGCAACAGTCATTTTTTTTGAATAAAAAGGATTATGTAACAGTAACTGTAAGGTAAATTCTATGTATAAATGTGGGCTGGATTTGGATGTAAATTTTGGAACGATAGTGAACTTGGGTTATAATTCAGGCCCATTGAAGCTGGCCCATATATGGTTTTGGGCTGTGGTTCATCAACAAAGTCAGAGCCCACCAAAGCGACTGTTGTCGAGACACGCGGCTGCCAACCAAAGTTATCAAATGGTAATTAATTCATTTGTTTCCAAATAATTAATTAATTAGGTAAAATAGAATTCTGGCCCCTCCACTTTTTCATTTTAACAAATAGGTTCCTGATCGCTCTTTTTATTCCCTCCTACTTTGACCACTTTGCAATTTGGGTCCTTCCGATCCAACTATCGTCTTCTTAACATTAAATGTTGACAGATGCGCACATCGACAACGAGAGATATCGGAGCTAGGAGACTAAGAGTTGGTCAAGGAGGTAAATTGGGGGAGGTATCATGAAGAGTATGGTGAAATACGAAGGTTTTAAAATTACACGTTTTATTCGTCCATTTTTTCATCCTATCTAATTATATATACTTATATTCTCAATTAAAAATGCTTAGTAATCTAATACATGACTATTGGAGCTAACGTGGTATATTGAATTCACACCAATTAACGTTATGAAGATTAAAGTTGAAAACGAAGGACCCAAAATGTAAAATGGTCGAAGTAGAAATAGGTAAAAAGGAGCGATTTATAGGGATATCTGTTAAGTTCAAAAAGTAGAGGGGGCAAATTGCTATTTTCCCAATTAATTAATGGTCTAACAGCGACGATAACAACTTTCCATTTTGCTGTACAGCGGGAAAAAGTGACAAGGGGTGGCGTGAGACGGTGTGAGGTGACTGCTGGATACATCGTTTCAAACGGCCACCACCAACCCGCGGAAGAGGAGGAGGCAGGTTCAAGCTTCTTCTTCTTCTTGATTTTTGTTTTGGCTTATTCAGTTCTTCCTGTCTCTGTCAATCTTATTTTGCCTTCAACCTCCATAGTAATTTGTTTTCTTCTGCTACTGTTCATAATAATCATCTTATCATCAACAGATTCAGATGCAAATCTCAAATCCCGCCGTCAGAGACTAATCTCGTGTGAAGGAGGAGAAGCAGCATGCTGAGATGTCATGTCGCTCCCTCTTTTTACTGAAAGACGAAGATCAAGATTGAGAAGAAGCATGAGCAGGAAAGCCCCACAGCTACTGCTACTAGTTTCCCCTCCTCACCGCCGATGGAAGCTCTCCATCCTCTTCTTCATCTCCCTCATCGCTATCCTCAACCTTCATTTGTACTACTCCTCCTTCTCCGTTGACTCCTCTTCCAGAGTCTCCCGCACCAGGCTACCTCTCACCTTCCATGGACCTCCGAAGATTGCTTTCCTTTTCCTCGTCCGCCGCGATCTCCCTCTCGATTTCCTCTGGGCTGCCTTCTTCGACGTACTCCTCGTCTCGATTTCTCTCTTCATTTACTCGAAATTAGTATTGATTTTGGAGGACTGATGCCTGATTTCTTCACTCTCGCAGGCTGCTGACGTGGCTTCTAACTTCTCCGTCTTCGTCCATTCCTCATCCCCTGGGTTTGAGTTGAATGAATCCACGACCAGATCCCCTCACTTTTATGGCCGCCACTTGAATACTTCTATTCAGGTTGCTACCTATACACTCTGATTTGCTTCCTTGCTTGCCTGCTAGCTACTTTCCCCTCTCATTTTCGCCTTCCGGACTAAACGAAGCATGTTTCAGGTGAAATGGGGAGAATCAAGTATGTTACAAGCCGAGAAGTTGCTGTTTGCAGCTGCTTTGGACGATCCTGCTAATCAGCGCTTCCTTCTTCTCTCTGATAGGTCCTCCTCCTCCTCCTCCTGTTCCTTCTATGCACATACAGCTGGATTTGAATTTCGTCTACTTCTCCAATTACATGCCAATCGTGCCTTTTTTTTGATCATCTTAATTTGACCTAATCTTGCAGCTGTGTCCCTTTGTACAACTTTACTTACATTTACAACTACCTGATGGCTTCCCCAAGGAGTTTCGTGGACAGGTAGATCAAACGCCTTCATTCTTGAGGTGCCTACTCATTGTGTTTTCTGTTCATCCCTTTCACTTCAGTTTCTCACGTATTTCGTCTTCTATCTAGCATTTAACTGTTTCAATTCATTGTGCTTTAGTTTTCTTGATATGAAGGATGTCCGCTACAACCCAAAGATGTCACCTGTTATACCAATGAGTAAATGGCGAAAAGGATCCCAGGTCAGCTTTCTTAGAAATTGTGTGGTATCATCTCCCCGAACAGTTTATTCATTCATTTCGCAAATTTATTCCTCTTCAAATAAGTATAGCTTTATAATTGTCTGTAATGGCTTTTATGCTGTGACGCCACTTCCAGCTTTGGGCACCTCCAAGCTTGCTCTAGTAGTTTCTTAGGAACCATAGGACAACCTTACGTTTATTGCCAGTTTACTGCTCATGGTCTTTTCCCTTCCTAGTTATCAATAGTTTCATCTGCTTGGACTGTTTACATATTTCAATTTCTCTCACGATTGCAGTGGATAACCTTAATCCGGAGCCATGCAGAACTGGTCGTGGATGATGATGTTATATTGGCAGTTTTCAAGAAGTTCTGCAAGGTACCGCCTCCAAACTTCTTACTGCATCGACTTAATGATGATTTTGACTGCTTGTTACTTGCTTCCTTGCAAATTCGTGCTGTATCTGGATTTTTTTTAGCGTCCACCTGTTTCTGTGTGTTTCCCTTTGATGAGTGTTTCTTTCTCCTGGTTTAATGACTACATGGCTTGTGCCCCCCACTGTCTTCGTTTGATTTGCTTGGTTCAACATATTATTTGTTTGTACTTGTTCCTAGTTTGTATATGGCATGCATACAAACTCCTCAGTAAATTACACACAATCATAAAAAGGGTTTGCATGTTACTCAAGCAGTACGTTTTAGCAATAATCAAGTGAGGCATCACCATTGGACGTTATTAGTAGCAAATATTAAGAGATTGCTTTTATTTGATATCATGATTTCATAGTTTTAAACACTTGCAATTCGTTTGGAGTAGAGAATTGGACATGAGAATTGGGGTGAGGCGAATTGAGCTCCAATTTTCAAGTCCAATTCCCATTCCCATGGGAAGTGGATCATAATTCCCATGGCCAATTTCCTAATCCAAACTAGGCAGTATGCGAATCTGGGCTTCTAGCAGTTGTACCTTCTCCATCTTTGCATGTGGCCTATATATTCTGGCTTGTGTGTTATTTGTCTTCCTTGTCGCCTTCAATATGCCTACTACTAGCTGTCTCAGTAGCTTGAATCATGTTCCTCCAGTATGCTGTTATGACAAATTGTTTCACTGTGCAGCGACGCCCACCAGTTGATGCTAGGAAAGGAAAGCTTAATGTGGTAAGCTATAATTTAATTAGTTACTAGTAGACTTACACAATTTATTTTTTCATCTTTGTTTCTTCCGGTATACCATTCTTGTTACTAGAGACAACGCTGAAATGGGAGCTCCAATTGTCTTTGTGCTCCCTTCTCTTAGTTGTCACTATTCTTTGGAACTTGTACCATATCATAACGGCTGATCTTCCTGGAAGTTATATTCGTTTCTCCTATTCCTACTTTTGCTTATAGCTATCCCATATTGTGGTTATTTGTGTCTTGCTTGGATGAGATAATGCAATTAATTATGTGAGAATGTCAAGAACCAAGTTGCACAGTCGTGATACTGTTTTCTTCAGTTTTGTTGTTTCTGCTAATTGAATATTTGGGGGTTGACTGTGGCTTTTGTAGATGTAGCGTTTTATTTATATTTTGAGCATTGCCCGTCCTTGCAGATACTTCAGAAGCAGCATAACTGCATTCCAGACGAGCACTACGTTCAAACACTGCTTGCGGTAAGCCTTATTATAAGAGGTGGTGGCACTAAATACATCGGCCAGGAGTAAGGAAGACTAACCTGTTAGTTAACTTGACTGATTTCAGATGAGGGGGGTGGAAGATGAACTTGAAAGAAGAACAGTGACGTACACAGAGTGGGATCAGGCGGCAAATAAGATGGAGAACACGGGTTGGCATCCAACAACATTCACGTATGCGAGTGCTGGCCCACGGAAAATTAAAACGATAAAGGTAAGGGGTAATGCCAATCCATTGCAACTGTGGTTATGTCCCAGTCTATTACCCGTTCTCAACGTTTTATTTGAGAAGCTCTTTAATCTAGAGTGTTTATCAGTGGTGTGATCATGGTGTCATTATGAAAATGTGCAGGAGATAGATCATGTGTATTATGAGACGGAGTATCGAACAGAATGGTGCTGCAGTAACTCAACATCCGTCCCCTGCTTTTTGTTTGGGAGGAAGTTCTCTAGAGGAGCTGCGATGCGGATACTGAGTGATGGTGTGGTGGGTCGTTTTGATCCCTCCACGCTATTATCGACCACACTGTTACCGCCTTCGTGAGAAGTGATCAGAGGGCAGGAAATCAGCATTTCTTTCTTCCAGCCACACCCCTCACTGATTACATCAACAATTAGAGCAGGTGATGTACAGAAGAAAGGAACAACGGGTAGAGCAAGTGCGTCATCATTCGATGTCAACACAGCAGTAGGTTCTCATGATGCACAAGCTGACGGGATGAAGTACAGAGGAAAGCGGCGATCATTTAACTAACTCGAGACACACAAATAGTATCTATGAACCAATGAGTATGTATGTATAGCAGTAGCGTCCTCATATCAAAAGAATGATCATTTTACTCCATTTTCGTATTCTGCTCTCTACTTCTTATTCTAACTCTGATGAGGTGGCTATCTATGCGGGACTAATGTGCGTAATCGAGGTCAGTAGACTCAGCCGATGGTCGCCATCCTCGCTGATGAGCCCTTAGCTCCCACAAGGTGCTGACATGCCTCTGAGCGATGAGCGCTTCATCAGCTCTCTCTCTGTCAACCTCGCAAGTGTCCATACCGGCACTGCACTTGTCGGCTTCCTTCTGGTACTGTGAAGCCATCTTCTTGGCCTCCAACAAGGCAACATTAGCTAGCTGCTGGTTCCTCGCAGCTTCCGCCTCTTTCACCGCTAGCAGCTCCGTGAGACTCTTCTCCATCTCCTCGCTCACCTCCGGGTCCTTTTTCATGCAGTCTGTGCTTCCCGATTGCGAAATCACTGAGCTGCGAGATTAAACGAAATCACATACATCCAACTTTAACTAAATTACCTGCAAAAGAAGCGTCGCTGCTCAATCCTGCATTTATAACTAACCGGATTACGAAATCGGAGAGGAAAGATGAGAGAAGAGGATGAATGTGTTAAGAAGGGAGGAGATCACCTCACCGTCGGAAAGGGAGAGGAGGGGCTGGGAAGAACAGTCGCAGAAACATGGCGGACAATAGGAAGAAGAAGAAGAGTGGATGGTGGATGATATGAAATCGGAGAGACGCCAGTAGAGTGGAGGAAGTAGAATGTAAGTGACGAGGCCTAAACCCAGGAGAATCATCACTCTCTTCACCGTCCTTTGTTGTGATCTGTAGTTCATATCTTCTTCCTTTCCTTCCTTCTTCTATGGCGTTCCGTTGTCCTTCCCTTCTTTTGTGTAAGAAATCACAAATTGAGGCATTGGGATCATAACCTATAACTGTTTCACTGTCCTATTCATTCGCGCCACGCCACACCTCTCCCCTAAATTAAAAAAAAAATTAAAATAAAAATAAAACACTTAGTAAGATAATTCATTTCTTCAGTTTCATCTTTATCTAATTATATATATTTAATTAAATAACAAAAAAATACTTAGTAAGTTAATCCATAGTTATTGGAGCTAACATGGTGTACTGAATACACATCAATTAACATCACAAAGACGAAAGTTGGAACGGAAGGACTCAAGCAGCAAAGTTATCGAATAAAAAAGAGCGTTTTATAGTATAGTGGTGTACCTGTTAAGTTGAAAGATAATAAATAGGTCCTCTTACAATTATTTGCACAAAACACACCCCTCTACTTAGAACATGTAACAAAGAAGCCCCCTTACAATTATTTGCGCAATACACACCCCTCTACTTAGATAAAGTAGATAATTCATCTCCAATCGGAGATTTGATGATTGAAGATTGGAGTTTGAGAGCTCGTGGTAGAGGTCAGGTGATTACGAGAGAAAGGATAAGGAGATGCAAATTTCCATTTTAGTAAAAATCAACCAAAAGACAAAACAACGTCGTTTTGGTTTGCTGACATGTCAAATCTGACAACTTACGAGTTAAGTCAGCATAATCGTAACGATGTTTATCAAAATTCTAACGGAAGGGCTTCTTTATTAAGCGTTCTAAGTAGAGGGGTATGTTCTGCGTAAATAATTGTAATGGGGCTTCTTTGTTAAACATTCTAAGTAGAGGAGTGTATTTTACGCAAATAATTATAAGAGGGGTCAAATACTTAAAAGGTCCTGAAACTATAGGATGAGTTACAAACTCGTCCTAAAACTTTAATCCGTTGCAAGGTGGTCCTATTACTATGAAACAGGTTACAAAGTAGTCCTAGTGACGGAGTCCGGTTTGGGATCAAAGAACTCATTTCTTTGATCACATCAAACAAGGGTATTTTTGGTATTTAAAAAATGTCATCCAACTAATTATCAACCTCCGTTGCCGAGCCGCCGGACCACCGTCGCCGGCCGCCGGACCTCCGCCACTTGCTGCCGGACCTCCGCCGCCGGACCACCGTTGCCGGCCTCCGGACCTCCGCCGCCGTCTTCTCGCCGGACTTCCGCCATTTTCTCGCCGGACTTCCGCCATCTCATCGCCGGAATTCCGCCGCCGGACCACCGATGCCGTCTTCTCGCCGGACCTCCGCCGCCGTCTTCTCACCGGACTTCTGCTGTCTCCTCGCCGGAATTCACCCGCCGGACCTCCGCCGCCGGCCACCGTGCCTCCACCACCACTGCACTCAATAAAATAATTTTAAAAACATGTTTGTTTTTAATGGGATTCGAAATCATGACCTCTTTCTTTAAAAGTCAAACTCTTACCACTACAATACTGAGCACTAATTGATATTACACAACAATAAAATTCTTTTATTAAGTAGTGTGCACGTGATTTGTACTAAAATGTGCGCACGAGTACAAAGTATGTGTACACTAATATATAAAAATACACATGTACACCCATTATTTTATCAAGTAGTATGCACATAATTTATACAAAATATGTGCACACGAGTACAAAGTATGTGTACACTAGCGCAAAAAATAATTGTGCACGTGTACGGAATATATGTACACATGTACACACATTATTTTATTAAGTAGTGTGCACATGATTTATACAAAATATGTGCACACAAATACGAAGTATGTGTACACTAGTATAAAAAAAGAAGTGTGCACGTGTACGAATAGGCGTTTACATGTACACACATTACATTATTAAGTAGTGTGCACATGATTTATACAAAATATGTACACGTGTACAAAGAGTGTGTGCACGTGTACACCGTGTGTACAAGATAAGTGTACACGTATACAAAAATGAAAGTACATAAACGTGTGCGTGTATAAAACATGTAAAAAACATTTACACATGTATAAAACATGTATAGAAACATGTACACATGTATAACATGTGTACGAAAAATCTTTGCAAATGAGTACACAGTTTATGTACAAAAATGTGCACGTACACATGTACAAAAATGTGTACACATATTAAAAACGAGTACGAAGCATCACCGAAAAAAAATTTCCAGAAAAATAGGTACGAATTCATCAGAGAAGTCGCCGGAGCTCCGGTCGCCGGCTCTTTCCACTTAAATTTAAAAAAAGCCTAAAAAAGAAATTAAATTAAATTAAATGGTGAAATGACCTTTTTATCCTTTTAATTTAAACCATTAGATATAAAAAAAAATGAATCAATGGTTGAGATTGTTCATTGACCCCATCAAGGAAGCCAATTTTGTTTGATGGCAAGCTGGACTCCCTAGTGACGTCATAAGTGTACTTTTTTCAGTCACTATTGACATGTCATCTGAAGATAATTCAAAATTTAACAATATGATTCAAATCTAAATCTTAACTCATCTACCTTATAAACTTTGGTTCAAAACTAAATCTAGTGAGTTAAATTGATATAATTTTAGATTTGAATCAATTTAAGATGAATTTTAAATTATATTTTCGATGACAAGTCAATGGTGATGTGGCAAAATGGCTGAAAAAGTACACTTATGACGTCATTAAGACTACTTTGTAACCCGTTTCATAGTAATAAAATTACTCTGTAACGGATTAAAGTTTTAGGACGAGTTTGTAACCCGCCCTATAATTTCGAGACCTTTTAAGTATTTGACCCATTATAAGAGAGACTATTTGTTATTTTTCAATATTACATCACCTCCCGCCTATTATTCCTAAAAAAACACATATTCAAGCTCAAACAATCATCCAGACAGAGCTCCACAACCAATGCTCTGAAAATAAATTCGATTTCCCTGCACATCAAATCCGACATTATAACCTTGCTGAGCCATCATCCCGATGATGCTAATGTCCTCCGTCCGGCCAGTCCCGTTGATGGCCAAGCAGAAGACGTCCGGCCTGAGTTGAATGAACAGTCCAACACTACCCACCAACAACTGAGCTCCATCCTGGAAATGAAATCCCAGAGAAGAAAACCCAGATGCTTCTTTTTCCACAGTTCCTTTATAACAGACTTGTAATCCCTGCAGATCACTCAAAGTAGCAGAATTCTCTAATTGTTCCATTCCTTGTAAAAAAGCTGCCTTTCGTACCTCTCTGTTAACAACATCCAACACCCCTGCAGCTAGGTATGTAAGCTTTGTTCCACTGTCCACTATGATTCCATACCCTTTGGACATGCTTCGAAACACTTTGGGTTTTATATCTGTCAATGTCTGGTTTACAAATGAGAAACAATGCTTATGGTTAGTGATGCCGTTTGTGGTTACCCGCAACTAAACACAGTATTACAGACTCAGTCCACGAGAAAAGTATAATCGTGTATTCTTAACTGACAATGTCTTGATTAATCAAACTAATTCAATCAATAAGGATTTGTTAAAAGGAGTAAAAGTATTCATCTGGTTACATGGTTTGTTTCCTTGAACTACCCGTGAAATCTTGATAATCAACTGAATGTATAAAAAAAACTTACGACTAGGAAATTCCCAATTCTAATACGATCAATATAATTTAGAAACTAAGTTCCGTGACTTATATAAAATTCATAACTCTTCTAGACTTTTAGTTATCTTCATTAGGGTTGTAATATTTGAATTTTTAATTTGATATTGACGATTTTAGGCCACCATTTTTTCTCATGCATCTTGATCGTGTTGTTAATCACTAACCGCACCGCATAACTATAACACAGTTAGTGGTTAGCTGCGCAAAACTATGATAAGGTTTGTGTTAGCAATTTCGGACAAAATGCAATGCGATTAACTGCACAAACTGACGCAGTCAACCACAACCACACCAATTTCCGACCCTACTTGATTCCAGGGGCTGTTTGGTTGATGGAATTGGGTCTGAAAATTGGATTTCAATTTCCGGCCCACCGAGAATCAAAGTGCAATTATTTGGGTCTCAGACTCAATTCCATCAACCAAACGGCCCCAATATTACGCGACAAGCACTAATTAACCTGACACAAAATCACGAGACATTTTGATTCTACGTACATAAGAATTACCTCGCCGCCTAAGCTCATACTGACGATGTGGATGAAGTAATCACCGCCGAATATGGGAGTTGATCGGCCGATCAAATTGGCCTTGCCGCCGAAAGAGATATGGTTGTAAGGGTAAGATGGGTCGGATAAGCGGCCAATGCAGTAGGAGAATTTAGCACCCAATAGATTTACCAAAGAAGGGTACCCTAACAGTAGCTTTGCAGGAGCATGTAGTCCTAATCCCATAATACCGCTGAAACGATAGTCCAGATCTCTTCCTGGAGCTGTAGTGTCCATGTTGCAGCCGAATAGGACATTTGTGATTGTGGTAGTGAAGTTGTAATAGTTGGAGGTTTGGAAGGTTAGCAGGTCGGTGACGTAGATGCCTTCGGAGACACTGCCGTCTACATAGGGCATTGTGAACTGGCACCGTTTCCTGAAAAATGATCCTTTGATCATTCAAACACGACTGTAATCAGATTTTATGCAAGAACTCGACAGGGAAGCAGTGGTGGATTCAGGATTGATCATGACACTGGATCATTTCTTCAAATCATAATATGTATTGGGGGGTTTTGGAATATTTTGTAGTCAAGATTTCGTAACAATGTACCGTTGGTGGCACATTGTCGAACTATGTTCAAAATTAGACAAATGTGTTGCATCACGCCACCCAAGGAGCACAACGCGTTCTGGGTAGCGCAACGCTCCCTGGATGGCGTGGCGCTATTCACGTGTCACATTTGTCTAATTTTGAACATAGTTCAATGTGTCACCTACGGTACATTATTATGAAATTTTGACTACAATATTCCAAAATCCTAAATTGGGCTAAATCTGAAAAAATCACTATGCCAATCCATTTATATACATGAAAATACATACAGTTTAGTAGCTCTAAACTCGGAAGTGGAAGTAGGGAACCCCAGGACCAAATCTGCCATTGCATGCAAGAAAAAATAACTGAGACGTATTGATGAGTTTAAAATAACAATCACTTTTTTACAGGGTAAAAAACATTGGCGGTCACCTAATTTTGGGGGTTGTAACACGGAGTTCACCTAACTTCGTTTTGTAACAGAGCATTCATTTATATATGTTTGAGTCAGCCATTTTTGTAGGTATTGGTTTGGTTTTTGAGTTAGCTCAATTTATTTTGAGGGTTCAACCGAGTTGATCAGAGAAATTAAAAACATTATGTTTGCTGATGTTGCATGTTTAGTTGTTAATTTGGCCGGAATTGTCATCAAAAGTCACTACAAAAAGGTTTACCTTTAGCTGCTCAAAAATTACAATAACATGAAATTGCAGTAGCAAATAGTTGATGTTAGCAACGATAATCACTATTTTCTATAGTGATTTACTGTAGCAATTCTTATTTGTGACAATCAGCATCTCTGTTGCAAATAGCGGTGTCACAAATAGTATTTGCTACAGCAAATCACTAGAGAAAATAACGATTGTCGTTGCTACTATCAACTATTCGCTAGTACATTTTTTTTCATGCTATTGTAATTTTGGAGTAGCTAAAAACAAAATTTTTTTGTAGTGAGTGACCGGAATTATATATTCTCAGTTCCTTGTTTAAACATAGATGAGTGCTCCCTAACAAAACGAAGTTAGGTGACCACAGTCTTACAACCCTCAAACTTAGGCGACCGTCAATATTTTTTACTTTTTTTTATATGAGGAACTCCCATGGAAGACCGATTATAATAACATATATTCACAAACACATCAATTTACAAATCGACACTTATTGACGGTCATTTCACTAAAATAAATAAAAAAAATTAACTATTAACCTAAATAAATACGTTTCAAAACTATTGATTTTTTATAGATAAAATCGCCCCAGGCCTAGGCGATATCGCCCAAGTCCCAGGCGATATCGCCCCAGCACCAGGATTGTCACCCGTGACTCTAAAACGGGTCCGTGAGTAGATTCGGTTGAGTCACGGGTGTGAAAATAGCCAAGGATTAGGCGATATCGCCTGGGCATTGGGCGATATCGCCTACATCTCGGAGCACTAACCACCCTATAAATCCTTGTTAGTTTCGGGGGTTAGTCACCAAATCGAAAGAACTAACATTCTAAAATGGCCGACTATACTTTGTCACGAGAATTCCGAATCCAAGTTTTCTGGGGGGCCGTATCGTCCAGGATTGGACCGGCTTATCCTACGAAGGGGGAAATAATGTCCGTCTGAAGATGACCAAGCGAGCGACCTATGATAGTGTGGTTACCGTGTTTCGGCGGAAAATGGGTCTTGGAGCGGATCAGATAATCCAGTTATTTGTCTGGAGAATGCCGATATACAGTTCTGAGGAAAATCTGTCGCATTTCGTTTCTAGGCCGATATCGGACGACAACGGCGTACAAGTCATATACAACTTAGTTCGCGTCAACCCATTTTTTGAAGTTGCCGAGTTGTACGCCTTGATGGAAGAGGAGCCGTCTCAGTTCTCCGATTTCTCGGGGGTCATTCCAAATCAGATGGCAGAGCAGAGCCAAACGTATGATGGGGAATACATGGCGACCAGTCATATCGGTCCGGAGGAGGAGGAGGTTGACCAAGAGGGGTTGGCGCGAGATGAATATGTCAGCACCGACGATTCTGGAGATGAAAGGAGCCATTGCTCGGCGGACGAAGGGAATCCAAACGTTGACGATGACATTGGCCAAACCGACGAGGAAGACGACGATGAAGAAGGGGGAGCCACAACAAATAGCGTGGAAGTTTATGTGCCACTGGAACATGCCACGAGCGAGGGTGACGACTGTGACGACATTATGACAATCTCCAACACCTACTCCATGGACAGGCGCTTCCAGATCCCAGCGAAGGCGTACTGGTCGGTGGAGATGGAATTCTTCTTGGGTCAGACATTCTCTACCAAAGGTCAACTGATGTCCCTAACGAAGAGCCAAGCAGTCATCCGCAACTATAAGTACAGGGTAATCACTTCCAACCCGAAGGAATGGGCCATCAAGTGCATCGACCCGACGTGTCCTTGGAGGATGTGTTCTACACTTAGCAACAGATATGGATTCTGGATAATACGACAACTCAACAACGGCCACAGTTGTGACCGGTCAACGATACTAGGGCCCCACCCACAGCTCGATGTCACGCTGATCTCGGATGCAATCATGCACATTGTGCGCAGAGAGCCGGGGTTGAAGGTTGAGACAGTTATTGATTGCATTCTGGAGAAGTACCACCGCAATATATCGTACCGGAAGGCGTGGTTTGGCAAGCAACGTGCTGTCGAGAAGCTGTACGGTGATTGGGTGGCATCATACAACAACATTGAGACAATCCTGAATGCTATTCGTCTCACAAACCCCGGGACACGGTACGAGATCATAACCCACCCGGCGGGTAACTGTAGGATGTTCAAGAGTGTGTTTTGGGCGTTTGGGCCATGCATAGAAGCCTTCAAGCACTGCTCTGGGGTCATGATCATTGACGGCACATTCCTCACGGGCAAGTACAAGCAAGTGTTGTTGATGGCTAGTACATTCGATGGGCAACATCGGGTTGTTCAATTGGCGTACGCCATAGTTGACAAAGAGGATTCCGATAATTGGAAGTGGTTCATGGAGAATCTACAGAGACATGTGACCAATCGGGCCAACATCACAATCATCAGTGATCGACACAAGGGGATAGCAACGGCAATGCGCAACATTGAACGAGGGTGGGTATGGAGGTGGTGTCTACGCCATTACGTAAGCAACTTCAACAAGAAACACCGCAACCAAACTTTAAAATCTCGCCTTTGGAACTTAGGTATTTGTCAACTTGTTTACGGTGTATATTTGAACTTAACTAATACAATATTGTCATACAAACTGGATATTGTCATATAAATGGGTGAATGAGGAACTACCCTTATGGAGCTTGGCCTATGACAACACTGAGGGAGGCGGTGCTCGGTGGGGAACAATGACGACTAACGCGCAAGAATGCGTGAACGGAGTACTTAAGGGCGTGCGACGTTTGCCCATGTCTTCTGTGATCGAGCACACATTCCACCGTATGATCAAGTATTGGCATAGGCGCCGTGGGGAATACCAGGGAATGTTGGCAGAAGGGAACGCGTATACGAAGTACTGTCAGAAATTAACCAAAGAATCTACGTCAAGTTCCGTCAAACACTACGTGCTGCCGTACGATGCGGCTAACGGGGTTTACGAGGTTAAGTCTGGTCCAAACAACCAGAACCGTAGCGGTAATAATAGCTACGTTGTTCGGTTCGATAGGCAGTCGAATCGTAAGGGGACTTGCACATGCGGGAAGTTCCAGGGTACAAGGTACCGTGCTCCCATGCTGTAGCTTGTTGCACATTTGCTGGTGCTAACTGGCAAAACTACGTCAGCCCCTTCTATCTGGTATCCAAGACCCAGCTAGTGTATGCTCAGTCATTCCAACCAATACTGGGTCCTAAAGACTGGATCCCACACACGGGCCTACCAGTGATCCCGCAACCTCATCTTCTTCGTGGACAGGGTCGTCCACGACACTCTCGAATCAGAAACGAGATGGATTGGCGTGAGGAGGGTCGCCCGAGTAAGTGCAGGACATGCGGTCGCGTGGGTCATAATGCAAGAACATGTGGAAGGAGACGGGACAGTGCTGGGGCGTCTTCTAGTAATCAAGCGTGAAATAAAATAGTGTATATGTAACGTTTTTATCTCGGTTCGTTTAATAAAAAAAATGTTTTCAATTTCACCATTGTTTTTAATTTGAGTTTAGATATTCCAAGGCAGTGCAAACACTGGCCGTCACTCTAGGCATAGGCGATGTCGCCTGTGACATGGGCGAGATCGCCTGGGTCACGGGCGATATCTCCTGTGCCACAACAGGGGGCAGTATGCATCATAAAACCCTCCTATCACCATACTCCAAACACACACCACTACTTTCATTTTTCGAATTCAGTTTCCATCCACCGCGGTCACACTATGGTGTTCACACATGGGGAAAGATGTAGAGCTCGCGATAAAGGTAAAAAAACATGCCTTGTTTCCCCCGTCTACTTCACGTTTTGCACTAATTACAATTGCTATTGTCGTGTAGTTTTAGAAGTTGATCGTATAATGTACAAGATGAAGAAACCTCAGGAAGACCTGTTCGAGTATGAGCTAAGTGAGGTGAATTGCTGGTGTGATTTGAGGGCAACAAGATCCATTCAACTGAAGGATCTCGAACCCTATTTTGGGTGTCCACTTGAGAGGGAGGTATAAAGACTGGAATGATTTTCTTAATTTGTCACCTATCCCATTAATATTTTCTAACCCGCATGTTTCGTTGCCATTTTTTAAAGAACAAGGGTTGTGGTTATTTCGAAACATTGGTGGTTCGGGAGGCTGTGGACAAGATCAGAAGGGAGAAGGACAAGATAATTCGGGCGAAGGACAAAGAACTTGATCGAGCTAAGAGGGAGAACCAAAGGGTCGTTAGGGAGAAGGACGAGATGATTCGACAACTGAACCAGAAAATTAAAGAACAACAAGAGCTTATGAATTTCATTATGAGAAACCCTCGGACCTGAACCGTGTTGGAACTGTTGTTTATAATAAAATGTGGCGCAGTAGTGTTCCATCCACATATAGATCGAAATGGTTGAATTTCATTGCAAAAACATTCACAGCGAAACAAGTACAATCGATCACCATAGTACGACAAATAAAAACAGTAAACCATAACATAAATCCAGAAACGAAAAACGGAAAATGTGAGTGTCAATGCCTCCGACCCCTTTGGCGTCTCTGTCGCTGCTCGTCCGTGTAGCAATCCGGTGGACGCAGTGTAGTCCGATCACGTAACATGTGAGTGTACGGTGGTGTCTGGGTGGACTGCGGTACGAAATCAGGTCGATGGGCCCAATCCTCGAACCCACTGTCCTCCGAGAAACCCTGGGAGCCGACCGGATGGCTCTGATCAACGTGCTGGCTGGTGGGCCCATACGGCTGGCTACTCGACGCACCTGGGTGTCCTGCATGCTGGTAATGAGGCGCCGTCGTCTGGTACTGAGGTGCCGTCGGCTGGTACTGAGGCGCCGTAGCCTGGTACTGAGGAGGGTCATCGAAACTGTAAGTCCGCCCGTCAGCGAAATCCTCGTTCCACACATAGTAGGGTGGAGGTGCGTATCCCACATCATGGTGCGCGAGACCACCTTAATCGACATTATCCAACCCTGTACTGTGACCTCTCTGTGGGATGGGATAGCCATCATAGGGAGGGTATGTCGGCAGGCGGTGTGGTCCTCGATCGGGAAGGCGCTCATATGCTCCACTCATAGCCAATCCAGATCGGAGCACATGACTCATGTGAGAATCACTCGTACCACTCAAAATGGTAGCCTGCTCCAACGAGGCGATCTGAAAGGCAAAACAAAAAGAAAAGTTAGTGTACCCTAAGGGAATACTAAATTGGCTACAGTTACTCAAGTAGGTGGCCACTAACCATCCCCTGAAACTGTGCACCATCGTGTGATATGGCCAGGCGTGTCCGTCTCCTGTACCACTCGTCGTACTCATCATGGAAGTGGTGGCTCAATGGATCTGCTCTCACCTCGCCCTCGGCAATGTGCTGATCCCGCTCCTCCCAGAGACGTAAGTATTGTAGGTACCTAGCACCCCAATCATGTACTGGTGCTCTGAAGTCTAGTCCCAGCAACTCCTCGACGCGAGCAGCAGGCTCGGCGTCCTGTGGGATACGCTGACCATGTCCGAACTGACGCATGCAACGATCAGGATGGTGCCATGAGACACAGTCTATGCACAGCATGGGGCAAACAGCTCGCCAGAACACATCGGCCTCCAACTGATAGTCCTCCTCTCGAAAGGAGTACGACATCCACTGGAGAATTAATAAATATGTTGTAAGGGAGAATTAAGAAAATCATGAAAGAGTATGTACATGAGGTTAAGATTCCTAACCACGAACTCCGTGTTCCGATCAAGTGCGTAGCGTATTTCCTCCAGCTTCATAGCCACGCGATGTTGGTGGCGCCGGATGACAGACATCCATCGCACACCACGAGGAACGGTGTCAGCATCTGGTGGGTCACCACCTGCTACGTAGCGCTCGGCTATGATCGGGAATCTCTCCAAAGCCCAGAGCTGGACCAGCAAGGTGAAGCCTCCCAAGTCACCTGTACCCCTCTGACTCCCAGCCGTGAAGAAGGTCGCCCTCCCCTGGCCTTATACAGCCATGCTAGTACCGCACTACCCCAACTGAACGTGGATGCAACCGCAGAGTCCCCAATAAGCCGGAGTAGATGAACCGGTATCAAGTCTCCAGTCCGGTCAGCTAGTAGAATGGCGCCAAGAAGAACCCAAGTGTAGGCTCGTGCATAGCGGAGAACAACATCTGCTGGAGCTCCAGCCGGTAGACGATCAAACATTCCCTTCACCCACGATATCTTCACTGACTGTCCCGTACAACTCCCAGCTGGGGGTTGGGCACCCAACAACTCCTCACATATGACACCCGGATCACGTCTGTCCACCGCTACGGTAACAGGAACTCCATCGATAGGAAGACCCGTAAGTACCTCAACATCCTCCAAAGTGATCGTCGCCTCGCCCGGTATCAGGTGGAATGTGTTAGTCTCTGGCCGCCACCTCTCAATCAATGCTGTGACGAGCTCCTTACACGGTGTGAAACCGAGTAAACGAACAACAGGGAGGAGTCGACACTCTCGCAAGAATGCCTCGTACTCTGAACTCCACTCTAAGCAAGAACTACGCTGTCGCAACTTCAGCGCCTTGCACGCATGTGGGTCACGCCACACTAAAGTAGCCCTATGCTTGTTCTCCCCCCACAATAGAGAACAATCACCAGGTTGAGGCTTAACGCCCTCAGGAGTCTGATCAACCAACGGTTCATCCCATCCATAGTTCGACATCTATTGTATAGTAAATTGTTAGGAAAACTATTTTATACTAATTCTCTTTCTCAAAAGTATACTAGTTCTCTAACCTCAAAATTATACTAATTGTCTAACCTCAATATTATACTAATTGTCTAACCTCAATATTATACTAATTCGCTAACCTCAACATCATACTAATTCTCTAAGCTATCCATAAATAATGACATGGTTCACAATGACATAAGAACAATAAATAATATATGTACTACGTACCTTGTGTAATGGTGCGAGAAAAGGTCCTCTCTGTTTTATAAAAATCCTACAACGTCAATATGACAGTGTTAATAAATCACTTTGGAAAAAATTATCTAACCTAAAACCCTAAACTAATTATCTAACCTAAAATCCTTAACTAATTCTCTAACCTAAAACCCTAAACTAATTCTCTAACCTAAAACCCTAAACTAATTCTCTAACCTAAAACCTACTAAATAATGTAATTTAAAAAAAAGGGAGAAAGGAGACTTACCTTTGCCTTAGGGGTTAAAGAGTGGTGTGGGGGAATGGTGGGGTTGAAAATGGGGTATTTATAGGGGTTGGGGCGAGTTTGCCCGGTGTCTAACCCTCGGGCGAGATCGCCTGTAGCCCGGGCGATATCGTCTGTGGCTGGGGCGAGATCGCCTGTGGCTGGGGCGAGATCGCCATGTGTCCAGCCAGACAGCATTTACTCGGTTGGTCGGGCAGTTTAGAATCGGTTTGATCAGAAATCCTTGGTGCTGGGGCGATATCGCCTGTGCTTTGGGCGATATCGCCTAGGCCTGGGGCGATTTTATTTATAAAAATCAATAGTTTTGAACCATATTTATTTAAGTTAATAGTTAATTTTTTTTAATTATTTTAGTGAAAGTTCCTTATTGACCCTATAAAATCTGAAGAATTAGTAAGAAAGAAAGAAAAAGCACACACCTGTGCATTTATCACAGCTGTATGAGCACGGAAGTTCATGGTTAGTCCTGGAAAAAGATGGGTCATAGATAGGCGGATCATTGGGGCTATGAACACAATCACTGCAAGGCTTACACCTCACCCAGAGAAAGGCGCTTCCAGTGTCCAGCAAGGTCAGTTGTGGGACCGGTGGATCGCCGATGGTGAAGTATACAAAGAACATGTTGTTGTACATCCCAGGAACCAGCTTTGTCTGTGGCCGGACATCATCATCTCGTGAAGACAAGTACTGATGCCGAGCATAGGAAGCCTGGGCGGCTCTCTGGGTGCGGTCTGCAATAGTTTCGTTAGCATTGTAAAACGGAGAGTAAACAGAGTCACGGTGGATTAGAGGAATTGTGATGTTGAAGCCATGGGATGTTGAGATTATGAGTGTTAGGATTGATAGATGGACATATGGTGACATGGTTACAAATTAAACAAATGAATTTTTGAAATGATTTTGCACTCATATAGAACTGTTTTTCTTTGATGATTAAGTTACCATTGAATGATTTTCTAATTAAATATGAAATTTTGTTGAAATATTTAGTAGGAAATATGATGATGATATTTATATATGGATATTTTATTATATTCCTTGTATATACTTGAGAATGGGTACTCACGGGTCTGGATACCATGTATCCACTATTCACTTGTTTATTAAATGGACATTACTTGTACTTGTCCAGTAAGACTAAACGGGTACAAACTAAATTCAAACCATTCCTGTCCCGAAATGGTTTCTTTGCATCTGGGTTGCAAAGAGTTTTTCGAGTTGGAGTTATGATTTTCAGTTTTGAGAGGGAAGGGAAGACTGCTCGATCGATGAGTTGAAGTGAAGAACTGAATGACTAAAGGAGAAATTGGGTTTGGTTCGTTGAACATAGATGATATATTGTGGCTAATACAACGTCGTTTCATACTGGGTACCAATCGGGTTGGGTATGGGGCGGATACCTTCAAACCCGTCCCCACCCATTACCCGATCTAACTAAGTACCGGCCGGTTTGCCCATACCCGTCAACTTTACACAGTCAATGAATAATCTTCGCCCAAATCAACAGAATTTCGGATGAGTACCATATTGTGGGATACCAATTGTCGTTTGTGTTTGGTATTGTAAGTCATTTATTTGTTCTTTTACTTTACATTAGTGGAAAAAGGGCATAAATGGATAAAAAAAATTGTTCTATAAAGAGGTGGCTATACATGGCAGGGCTGTTGACGAACCAAGCTGCTCGTGTTCGGCTCGGTGTTCTGCTCGGAAAAAGCTCGCCCGTGACTCGGCTCGAAACGAACCGAGCTGGCTCGCGAGCCGGCTCGTTTATAAACGAGTCGAGCTCGAGCTCATGCCTGCTCGGCTCGGCTGGCTCGCGAGCCAGCTCGGTTCGTTGGCTCGAACAATGCAGCTCGCGAGCTGGCTCGTTAGAGCTCGTTACACAGCTCGTCGATCAGCTCGAGAATGGCTCGTGAGCTGGCTCGATTAAGTAGCTCGTGAGATAGCTCGATTTTGGAGCTCACGAGCTAGCTCGATTTCAGAGTTTGCCAACTGGCTCGATTGGCTCATGAAATGACTCGATTTTGGCTCATGAAATGGTTCGATTTTGGCTTGATTATTTTTAAAAATTCTAGATCTTGTAAACAATAATATTCATTTTGATTTTATAGTATGCCTACAAATTAATGATAAGTAATAATTCAGAAAATTGAGTAAGTTCGAAATCTTGCAAATGAGCTCGATCCGAGCTCGAGCTCGAAAGCTTGCAAACGAGCTCAATTCGAGCTTGAGCTCGTTTACGTTCGTTAACGAGCCAGTTTCGAGCCGAGCCGAACTTGCAATCGAGCTCGATTCGAGCTCGAGCTCGTTTAGACTTGTTAACGAGCCAGTTTCGAACCGAGCCGAGCCGAGCTCGAGCCAAAAAAAATTAGCCGAGCCGAGCTCGAGCTCGAGCCAGAGTTCAAATCAAACGAGCCGAGCTCGAGCTGGGCAAAGCTCGGCTCGGCTCGGCTCGTCAACACCCTACATGGCATGAGTGTTATTCTCTTTGTCAAAGAATAAGAGAATGGAAAACTTTGCCATTTGAATTCAATGGATTGTGCCACATGAATTACCAGAATGAATGGCTCATGAATACTAATAATCTAAATGCCTTGTTATGTTAATTTTGTAATATTGACTCTTATTCCTGAGAATACGACTGAGATGAAGGATTATAGACATATCTCATGTGCAAATGTCATTTATAAAGCGTTGTCTAAGGTTAAGCAAATCGAGTGGCTCAGGTGCTCCTTTCTTTAATAAGTATTTCACAATTTACTTTTATAAAGGGTAGAGCTATTTTCTCATGAACTCTGAGAAATTATAAAAAAAATTGGAATTTCCCCTAGATGTGCAATAAAAATACAACTTATGAAGGCCTTCGATTCAGTTGAATGATCCTTCATTGTTGTTGTCCTTGAAACGATGGGTTTCCGTTCTGTTTTCTGTTTTCGACAAGGTGACTCAATTTCACCTTACTTTTTTGTGCTTATGGAAATTCTTAGTTGCTTGTTTGGCAAGGCAATTCGGGATAAGGAATTTCAGATTCATCCTCAATGTAAGGGGATAAGCCTTGCTAATGTAGAGCTGAAAACCCATAAAGAAAGTGAGTTTATTCTATAGAGTTCATCCCAAATAGCCACATTAATCGACTTATCGTAATAGCTTTTATACTTTCACTGATATGAAACTACCAAACAGTATCTAACGAGCAAAAAGAACTCCTACCAAACAAGTTTCATATCGTCCATTGATCGTTATGTTACGAACATGAAGATATTGCTTCAAACATGCATCGACACGACACCAGTTCATCATTCATCACCACCACAGTTGGCTCCAGTTGATAGACTGCGACTCTGCGAGGGCTCCGACCACCATCTGCTGCTCAACGGGAGAAATCCTCACAGACGTGTGTGCATTTGCTGTGCTTATTTCTTCGCATATTCCCTGGCCCCGAATATGATGGACCCAACTCTCACGTTAGTACTCCCCATTTCAATCTGCACTAATTCACAAACCACAATCACTTCACATTTCTTCTCCAAAGAAACGCAAACTCCTTCCATTGACTGTCTGTTATCCACGTAAGGTCGTTATCACAATTAAGTCCTACTTTTTCTTACCGCTTTCTCAAAGTCGTTGGACATTCCCATCGACAGCTCGCACTGCTCTTCTTCTATACCTAGAGCCTTGCAAACTTCACTTCTGCAGCTTGCCAATGTCTGACAACCCACATAGAGAGTGTATGATCACAAACAAAATTTAGAAACATAAGGGTACACAAATGGTGGATGGGCGACGGTGCTCTTTCAATCATTGTAGACACTCACCTTAAAGTTTTCAGGAGTGGATGAATAGTCAAGCATTCCGATTGTCATCAGGCCACCAAACTCAAGATTTGTGCAATTCTCACGGACGTGCTTTGCAAGTTCTACACAGCTCGATGGCTCAACACCGTATTTAGCTGCAAGACAAGAAGTTAATTCGGTCCAAAATGACAAATTGGAAAATAACTATCAACTGTCGATTGCCTGTGCCTATATCGACTTATACCCAACAAGAAGGAGGGAGAATGAAGTATCTGAGTTAACAAAAAAAAAAAAAAAAAAGAATGAAGTTTCTGTTCCCAGAGTAACTTTCCTACCACCTACAAGTAGACTTTAGGTTCTAGGAATGGGTTATTCACTACTTAAACATATCAACATGAAACCTGAAACAAGTCTTTAGGTTCAATGGAAGGTTATTTCATCACTTGTACAGACTGCAACTCTTAACACACAACTACCCGGGAGCAGAAAATCACTGTTTCAAGAAGAGTGTTTTATATGTGTTGCCATACAATCAAGCTTTAAACCTGACTGAAAATGAGAAGTAACCCTTGAACTAAATGTCACAAATAAGGACGCTATTATTTTTGCATAGAATCTGTTCACAAATCCAATGAAATGATAGATGCCAATGCACTCACATTCTTCACCACTAGTATTCACTTGGATAAAGACCTTCAACGGTTTCCTTCCCAAGCTTTCAACTACTCGGTCAAGACGACTGGCAATCTGCAGAGAAATTGAGCAGAACCATAAGTTATGGTGGATTCAACTAAAGACACAAAAACTTTGTAAGTTGTAAGAGAAGTGAAGGTGGTGAGTGCAGGAGTGATATTGTATTGAACACTCAGAAGGTAATTAGCTGGAAAATGACAGCAAGTGAAAGCAAGCTCAGTCCTAGCAAGAGAACCCGAAAGTAAAATAGTAGTATTCACCTTGTCATCATCTACGCTCTCAACAATTGCAAGGTTGGGTACACCAGCTACACATACAAAAAAGTTACAGCATTCATTAATCAAAACGTAAGCTGGAAAACCAGGTTTCAAATCCAAACAAAACTCAACCAATGTTTCTACCGATTGATCCTACCCAGTAGAGGCTTCACTTTGTTGCTCTGTAAGTTGCCAATAAAGTGCCATTCTACGTCTGCCGGAAGCTGCAATGTTCACAAACAATCCAAAATTTCAGCACCTGCACTCTAATCCTTCAATTCATAATCCAGCCTCGCGAAAATCGAAATCGAAAGAGAGCTTTCTTGATTCAATCATCACAGAATTACAGTTTTCTCATCATCCCGAATCCGGTAAATCGAAATGAAAGAGAGACAAGAATCTAAAAGCTAAGAAATGGAAGACCTGAGGAGCTTTTTCTATGAGTTCCTGGACATAGTTTTCGCCGAAACAACGATGACCAGCTGCGTAGACTTGTCGAAGGACGGAGACTGGCTTGGTCTTGCTAACAGCCACAAGTCGAACCTGGTGTGAGCCTCGACCTGCCCTTTCAGCGGCTTGGTGGACCCGTTGCGCAACAGATCGGAATGCGGCGGCGGCGCCACCTCCTCCGTCCAGAGCAGCAGAGGTTGCTGCTTCCATTTCTTGGGATGTGGTGGTGGGTGATTGTGTACAAGTGTGACGTGGATTGGATTTGATTTCTCCAGGTTCTTCAATTTTTGGGCATTGCTCTGTTACTTCGCGTAGTATTTGGAATTTGGGTTGAAACGCTGCGTTGAGTCTATAGAGTGGGTAACTTGGTCGATTGGATAAGTGTATTCATGGCGAATTGAGGGTAAATTAGAGTTATTTCACCCATTAAGATGAAAGTATGTAATTAAACCATTTGAAAATGAAAATTGAGATAAATATATTGGGTTGAAATCAAATTTACCTAGTAGGCTCGGGTTAAAATATAGAGGAGAAAGATTCATTTTTGATGACGAGTGAATTGAAAAATACATAATTTAACTGAACTTTATATGATAATTAATATATATTTAACTCCAATTTACTTTCTAAATTACCCATCCAAACAGGTGCATTCGTAAATGCACTTTCACCCATGATGCACCTGTCATTTCAATACACCTGCTGATTCAATTCACTTTCACTCTAATCCAACGCTTGTTTGTTTTTCAGGTTCGGCTTGTTTTTTAGGCTAGAACTAACACGGTTTAGTATCAATTTTACTTAATGTCAAAATTGAACTAATTTAAAAGTGTGAGAAATTAAAATCGAGATTGGAAATTCTATTTAGTTATCTCTAATTTTAATCATTAGAATAAAATAAAAATGACAAGAATGGTGAACCATCTCATGTTCTTTGTAAGCATGATAAACCAAGTGGTTTGTGATCGACTCGAAAAAAACTCGCTCGTGACTCGACTCGATATTAAACGAGTCAAGTTTGAGTTAGGGCATGTTCGACTCAATAGACTCGCAAGCCGACTCGAATACTAGCTCTACTATATGACTCATTATAGACTCAATAATGAAACATGTGATTTGTCATATACAATAAATCATATGTTACTTGTGATTTTACTAATGAAAATTGAAAACACAAATGAAATATTATTTAGATTTAACCATTTTAAATGAGAAAAGTAAAAACTTGTAAGGTTTATGATAACTTGTTTTTTAGCTTGACTCGTTGATGTTTTTTATCGTACAAACTTCAAATTGGGCTCAAATTGAATTATCAAGTGGTTTTAATGACCAAAGTTGAACTTCAACTCTAGTTTGACTGTCCAAGTGTAGTTAACAGGGCAGGCTCGAGTAGGGTTGAGCTCGTCACAAGCTTAAAAATTCTAGTTCAAGCTTAATCGAAAAAGTAACGAGCCAACCTTAAGCATAGTGAAATTCGACTCGTTTTGGTTCGTGAGCAAGCCTAAGAAATTATTCATAGGGAAACAGAGGCTCCTCAAAACCTAACCCCAAAAAATTAAATTAAAATCATTATCCTTACAAAGTTACAACTTACAAGTCAAGCGATCATTTTGTAGAAGCTGCATAGTTAAATGACCATTTTGGAAAACTTAACCTCTACCCGCACAAAGACACCGAGGCAAAAAGATACCGAACTGTTTCCCAGTTCCGATCTGAAATCACGGACGGAAGAGCAACCACCGCCATTAGCATAACAGGGGGATCCAATTCCTCCGACGATAAACATTCATAATCGTCGGCGTACTCTTACAAATGGCTTGCTCCTCGCCGCCTCGCCTCGCAGACCAATTCCAACTCCGCCGTGTGGTTTCAGCTTCCGATGTGGTCCATTCTCCCACCCGATCCTCCTCTTCCTCCTTCGTCGCTTCTACTCTCTCGCCATGTCGAAGCATCAATGTCAAGTCCCTCAAGAAGAGAGGAAGATTCCATGTTATTCTCCTCCTACTACTACTTGGATTTCTCGCCACCTTCTTCTTCCTCAATTGGTTTATGCTATTCCGCCTTCAAGATCCTGGTGGTGGTGGAGGTCATGAACCTCTTCGTCTCCTTTCCTCCCTTAACTCTTCGAGATTGAGGAAGGGGAAAATAGTGGAACATGGTACCTACGCTAGGATGTTAGCTTTGGCTGCTCATGCCATGGCAGAGGTACACCAATCTCTGATTGTACTTTTCCGCCTTCAGTCGTTAACTGCAGTAATTTCATTACCCGTCAATGCATTGCATCATGATTCCTATGCAGAATAAATATGAGCCTAAAGATTTGTGGGAAGAGCCATTTGTTCCGGCCTCTGCTTGGACACCCTGTGCGGATCTACGTGACTGGGAACGCAGTGGTAACTGTCTTTCTGCTCGTCTGCTTTCCTTTGTCTTGTTACAAGACTAGCAAGATGTGCTATGTTGTGGCAAATATGCCTCTGACATGTTTATTTCTCTTGTGTTGCATTAGAGGGAAACAACGGTTACATTTTGATCACTGCAAATGGTGGCATAAATCAGCAGCGAGTAGCTGTGAGTATTGTCTTTGACTATATCATTATTCATAGTTATGTCATCCGTCTCACTAAGTGCAATATATCTGTATGAAAACAGGTCTGCAATGCTGTTGTTGTTGCCCGGTTACTTAATTCGACTCTTGTAGTTCCTAGGTTCATGTACAGCAGTGTCTGGAAGGATGTAAGGTAATGCTTAACTTGTTTCTGCACTAAGAGTATAGCTTCTTGTTGCTTTAATTAATGCTTTGTTGAAAATGGTTTCTGCACTATGTTTGCGGAATTTGTTTTGCATTTAAGGAATCACTTTATAGTAAGGGGAGGCTTCATGTAGCCTTTATGCATCGTTTTCAATTGTATATGCTGGCTCATTATTGTGTCCCCATTGTTTGTGCATGGTTCAGTAGTCCTTTCTGTTCTTGAAGAATGCTGTTGCAGTAACTTATTCCTATAAATGGCCTCAGTTGTTATTTATACATCACAATGACTAGAAATCCAATTTTCCAGTCAATTCAGTGATATCTATCAGCAAGAGCATTTTATTGAGTACTTGGCACCTGATATTCGGATAGTGAAGGAACTTCCCCAGGAACTACAGTCTCTTGATTTAGAGGCGATAGGTAGCATTGTGAGTTCATTTTAATCAACTGTGATTTCCACGTAATTCTATTTCGCTCGTGCTCTAATAGTATCCAGAATGATAATTGATAACTCTTCCCAGGTAACGGATTTAGACATTATGAAAGAAGCCAAGCCAAGTTTTTATTTGAAAAATATACTCCCTATACTACATAAGAACAAGGTTGTGCATTTTTTTGGATTCGGGAACCGATTGGCATTTGATCCAATGCCATTTGAACTGCAGGTAAATATCTACGTTTTTGTACTCTACTTCAACTTTGGGAAACTGTTAGCTAATGTATATCAAATTGCCACCATTCACTCCTTTTCTTTTGTTTTTCCTAATATGGTGACTTCATCTAGAGACTTCGATGCAGATGTAATTTTCATGCGCTGTTATTTGTTCCGAAAATACAAGAAGCAGGTGCTCTGCTGCTTCAGAGGTTGCGTAATCATGCACCTCATCATGGACGGCTGGATCATACTCTTGTTGGTCCTTATGCAGAACTGAAAACAAGAGCAATGTCAACCAGTGACTTAAAAGCTTCGAGGTTTCTTGCATTGCACCTGAGATTTGAAATTGATATGGTCGCACATTCTTTGTGTGAATATGGTGGTGGCCGAGAAGAAGCAGAAGAATTGGAAGCATATCGTGAGATTCATTTTCCTGCACTAACAGTTCTTAAGAAGACAAGGAAGTATGTCTCTGTTCTCTAATTCTCTTCTTTTTTAATCTTCTAATTTCTCTAATACTTAGATGCATTTATTCAATACTTCAATTGTATAGATTGTTGCAGAGTACATGGGACAAAATGTCAATTACATTTTTATTTTCTCGGTGAACTCCGTTTCTTTCTAGTTAGCCCTATTGTTCTTTTTTTTTGTTTTCATGAACCATCAGTTTTGCGCATAATCTAAACCTCTAGAAGCCTTCCATTTCCCCCCATTTTTCTGAAATGATAATCGCTTTACTTGGAGAACTTAGTGATATGATTTTACCATTTCCACTTATTGTAACTGGAACGTGAGGAGTGGTTTCTGCTGCTGATTTTTGTATTGGCCTTCGGCAATTTTGTCTTATCCAGGCTACCCTCAGCTGCTGCACTGAGATCGGAGGGCCTGTGTCCTTTAACCCCTGAAGAAGCAGTTCTCATGCTGTCAGCACTTGGTTTCAACCGGAGAACCCATTTATTTGTGGCAGGGGCAAATATTTATGGAGGTCCTTCAAGATTAACTTCTTTAACCCATTTGTTCCCTAATTTGGTTACCAAAGAGAAGTTACTTTCCGCATCTGAACTTGAGCCATTCAGAAACTTCTCTTCTCAGGTAACGTCGATGCATTCAAGGTTGTTTTCTCCCTGTATTGTATCGATGGGCAAAACTAGTATGGTGTCCTTGAATAAGTTTAGGTGATTGTGGTACGTAGAACCATGGAGCCAAGTTGTTCTGAAGCACTAATCATAATGGGAAAAAAAAGTTGTTCTGAAGCATATTTCGCACAATGACCATTGTTCTTGATTTCGTCCAGTTCTTTAGATTACTTCACCAATGGTGCTTTAATCTTTATTTTCTTGTACTTCTGCTCTTCTTTTTTTACTTTTATTTTGTTATTCTCCCATATATGTGATGGAGCAAGTAATTTTTTGATGTGGTACAGTTGGCAGCACTGGACTTCATAGCATGCACGGCATCAGATGCATTTGCTATGACAGACTCGGGAAGCCAGTTATCGTCTTTGGTGTCTGGATACAGAGTATATTATGGAGGAGGCTGGATGCCGACAATACGACCGAATAAGAGGAGACTGGCTTCCATTTTCATGAAGAACTCGACCATAGAATGGAAAGTGTTTGAGCAGAGAATTAGAAAAGCAGTGAGACAGACCAAAAACGTGATTGAGAGGCCCAAGGGACGGAGCGTGTATAGGTTTCCAAGATGTAAGGAGTGTATGTGTGTTACAGAAGAAGCAGCTGCAACAGCTGTAGTAGCAAAAAGAAAAAGAAACAGGTCTCATTAGTCATTTCTCATTAACCATTCATTCTTCCCGAACAAGAGAAGGACTGTTTTTTTCTTCCCTGTATGGAGAACACAGCCTTTCAAATGTCTTGTTGTAATTCTTTGTTGTATTCATCATAGTACATTAGTTTTGTGCAATATGAAGAAAGATGGTTTCTTTTTTGGTGTTTCTGTTGATGAATTGACTGAATATTACATTACTATGATTTAGGATGTAGAAGAAATGAGCATAACCGAAAGGGGGAGTCGAACAATGTGATCCAAACTTCCGGTTAGTACGATTTCACCGAAGCTGAATGCATTCACCGCCGCCTCCTGGGTGGCATGGAGCTCGATGCTGATGTCTTGAGTTTGAAGAGGAGCTATTCTGAACCAAGTTGGAGAGAGTCTGACTGTAGTTCCGTTCGGGGACAATACGTAGCAGAGGTATGTCTCAGGTTTGGTGCCCACGCTCTTGAATCGTCGCTGCAATTGTATTGGATGCCCCAATCTCAATGCTGAGATGGTTACGGATGGGAGGTTGAGGTTGGCTGGGTGAGTCAGCTGTTGTTTGCAAGACACTCCAGTAACAGCCCTGATTGTCACCCAAGCAATATCCGGTAAAGAGCACAGGAAGTCTATGTAGTCTTCGAACTCTTTTGATTTGGTCATATGAAGTATTAGTCATGGAAGCTCAAGTCAACTCAGGAAAAAAGAACAAGTACAGTGTGTAGCTGCATACCTGATGACAAGACGAGGCCCGGGTCGAGGGCATGAGCAGGATTAATGAGGCCTGCACCAAAATCGAAGTAGGTAGAAGGGCGAACGGTATAGAGGTCGGGACCTTCAGCCGAAATGAGGTCACCATGGGAGTCATACTTGGATGCCGTGGTGGTAATGGCTGATGCAATCATGGAAGGATTCCAGGAGGGATTGCGTTGCTTGATGAGTGCTGCTATTCCCCCAACATGGGGTGTCGCCATGCTCGTCCCTGACATCAGTGCGAAACTGTATCCTGAATCAAAGAGAAATACTCATCGTCATGATGTGTGATTGCTTTGCTTGCTTAAATGGCTTGATTATTATATATACCTGCTAGAAGTGGTTCCAAGGCACTTAGGGGACTCCAAGCTGCCCATACTTGATGGCCTGGTGCAAGAATGTCTGGCTTCAGCACATCTGCAGGCCGAAGGCTCTGGCCGACAGTAGCAAAATCCGGTCCCCTTGAGGAGAATCTGTTGACAATAGGGGATCTCCCACTGAAATTTGAAACTCTACCTTCTCCTATGGCAGCTCGTCCGTAGAACGCTGTCACCTGTCCCCTTGCATCTCTGCTGATATGTTGCTCATAATACTTCATCACAATCTGCATTTCATTTTGCATAAATGTTCACTGATCCTCTTATGCAACAGAATCTGGAAGGATATGAAAAAAGAACCACCTTGGTGTCCGCAACTTTAGGGATCATTATGCCTGATGCAGGAACATCAAACGGAATAGGTTCTGCAATGAAATCTCCGTAGCTTGGATCAGCAACAAGAGCAAACCCCACGAATCCTAACTGTCTTGCAGTGTCAATGATGGCTGCCACAGTGGAAGTCTGGTTGTAGAAGCCACCTGAGAAGGTGCATACAACTATGCTACCTTGGACCAGGGAAGGTTCCAAGGCATCAGGATGCTGGCATTCATCAACGTAGTGGGCTGGAAACGATCCGTTAGGTTTCACAGCATCCCTCGCGAACACCAGCCTTGATGACAATGTGGGTGCTATTCATTTTTTACAACTTGTTAATTTAACATTTGAAGAAGCTGATATCATGGTTGGTATTAAAGATGACACGCTGAATTACCTGATAGACCAATGCCGCGAACAAGTTGACCATCACCAAGGAGGAAAGAGCCAGGGTAAGTACGGTCAGTGCTGCAAGAAGCTACACCGATCGCCCAAGGGCTGTAGGAGACAACTGTGGAAGGACCAGGTCCTAGGTTTCCAGCTGCCTGCACCACGAACACTCCGGCTCGTCGTGCATATAGCATGGCCACATCAAACACGCTTAGGAATGTGACAGTGGTATCTTCTGGCGGGGCATCAGGTCCAACCGACACTGTCAATATGTCTACTCCATCCTTGATGGCCTGCGAAAAAGGAGGATGAGAAGAAAATGAAGATGATATTTGACTAAGGATGAAGGAAGGACGGAAAGCAGCTACTATTACTGCCCTTACTTGATCAATTGCAGCTATGACATCAGCTAAGGTGCCAACAGTTGGGTATATAGCCTTGTAAACAGCGATTCTGGCACGAGGAGCCATCCCACTGGATCGTCCATAATGGAAGCCATTCACCACAACCGGGATGTCGGAATTCCCAGCAGCAGTTGATGCCACATGCCTGAGGGAGGAAGAGCATTTTACAATTTAGTCGAAATCAGAAATAAGCAATGGTAGTAAAGATAAGGACGGAAGGGACGTACGTTCCATGGCCAACAGCATCAAAAGGAGAAAGGAAATCGACAGAAGTGTTGAGAGTAGCAATGGACCGAGCCCCAGCTGAGAAGAATCTAGCTGACACAATCTTTCCGTTGCAAGAGCTGGGTGGGAATGCAGATCCTGTCTCACAAGCACCATGAAACCCTAGATGCTTATCGATGATGGAGTAATCCGGATCATAAGCGAAACTCGGATGCCTTGGATCGATCCCTGTGTCTACAAAGCCAATAATGACCCCCTCACCATTCCCAAGACTATCAGTTCCTGCTGCTGCCTTGTCATCATCGCCATGATCATTACCACCAGCAATACCGGTAGTTCCTTGCAACCCAAGGAACCGAGGAGTGTAGGTAGTCATCAATTTAGCCCCTCTATCCCTCTCCACCACCTTCACCAATGGTAAATCCTTGAGTTTCTTAACGTGAGAAGGGGTAGTATGTAGAGCAAATCCATTGATAACGTGTTTGAAGCTGTAGAGCTTGCTGTAGTTCCCGACTCCCAACGTGGTCTGCAGAAGCTGTTCGTGAGACTCACCTAGCTGATTAGCAGCCTTATGCTCACTCCTAGCCGGTTCTCCTTTCATCAACACCAAGTATAAGGATTGTTGCTCTTCTGCAGAACCGCCTCGCAGTTCTACCCCATATGCTAGAACCAGCACAACAAGTAGCGCAGCGGCGACATGGCCAGATGCATCGACTGCCTTACCTCCTCCCATTGTTCTTGCCTCTGCCTCTTGGTGTTGACGCAACAAGTAAGTTATGAATGTAAAGCTTGAAGCAAAGACAGAAGTAGAGAAAGATAGTAACGTCAAGAAAAGGAAGGGCAATTCATGTTTCGTTGACTGCTCTTCCTCGTGAATGACTGTTGGATCAATTTCCTTGCGTATGTTGCTTGCCAGCAGGAGGATAACACTGAACAAGGATCTGCAGGTGAAATAAGGAAGCTAATCAACTGGAGAATTCACGTTTGAGTTTCAGCAACAAAGTGATGGTGGCACACAACTGATGCAACTGCCAAGGAAGAGGAACAAGTATATCACTAGTGTTTGTACATGAAAATGGTCAAACTCTTATAAATGTATGATGGTCAAGTGAACAGAAAACTTTTTTGCTGACCGAAATGCTAATCATGTTCTTACGTTACTTTGCATTTATTATTGTAACTCCCTCCATTCAAACGGTGGATTACAAATTCATCCTAAAATTTTAATTTTTTACATAGAAGTTCTATTACTATGAAATGTGTTACTGATTAATCCTAATGACATTGTCCGTGTACTTTTTCAATCATTTTGCCACGTCACCATTAACAAGTCATCGTTTAGCATTTGCTCCACATTGCAAGTTCAAACTGAGTTGCATTAGGTTTGTTAATTGGTATTCAAAAATTGGGTACGAAATTCAGTCGATTAGGGCGGAGATTACCTATTAGCCGGATATAATTGATGGGTACATGCGAACTCGGTATTCGGTTCGAGCGGATAACGGGTGGGGATGAGTTTAAAGATATTTGCCCCACACTCAATCTGATGGGTACCCGGTATTGAAACGAAGTCGTATTAGCCACAATGGATCTTCTACGTTTAACGGACCAGACCCAATTTCTCCTTCATTCAATCAGTTCTTCACTTCAACTCATCGATCAAGTATTCCGTCATTCCCTATAGAAACCCTAATCCTCTGAAAATCGTAACTCCATCTCGAATATCTCTCAGCATTCCAGATGCAGAGAGATTTGGTGTTTACCCGATATTCATTCTGGGGTGGAAATGGTTTGAATTTTTTTACCCGTTTAATATCGCCAGAGCGAGTAAGAGTATTATCCATCAAATAAACGGATGGGAAATGAATATGTGATATCGAGACTTGTGGGTACCTATGCAAAGTTGCAATAGCTAACTTAAGTAAGAGTTGATAGTCGTAGGTTTGATATGGCACGAAGACCCACTCAAAGAACTCAGATGGTTTGCTTTCATGGGGACCAGCATGTTCTTTCTGTTTTGACAATGTAGTTTACAAATGAAGTCAACAGAGAAAGAGTGCAGATACAACAACTGCTACATTGAGTCATTGACCATTACATACAGTGATTCATTCAGCAAACAACTAAGTTCTGCTTCTTCCTCACTAATCACATTCACCCCCCCCCCCCCCCCCCCAAAACTTGATTCATTATATAACCCCCATACCATTCAATGGATTCACAAACAAATAAAGACACAACAGCTTTCAAATCACCTCAACGCATTCACAAAAGCCATCAACGAATCTACATCTCTGTTCTCAGATGGGTACTTAATTGGTCGAGATGAATGTGCAGGGAAGAACAGTATGGTTGGGAAGCTCCCCAGTTGCAGCTCTTTCTTTGCAAATTCCTTCTGATCACCATCTGCTTGGAACTTCCCCACCTTCACTCCACTCACTCCTTCCAACTTCTCAGCCAACTCAACATACGAGCTCTCCATAGCTTGGCAGTACTGGCACCAAGGAGCGTACAGCACTACTATCCAAGCCTCCTTTCTCTTCTCCAGCCTCAACAAGTTCTCAATCCCAGCTCTGCTCAACGTTACCAAATTCTCAGTCTTGAAGATGTCGGCAACAACACCTCCATTCCCATTCACATTCCCGTTCACCTGAGCTTCACCGTTCTGTTCCTTCAAATTCCCCTTGTGGAGGCCGCACTCTTTCGCCTTTGCATCCTCCCACCACCATCTCCCTTCCCTCTCGTGCTGCCCTGGAAGCACAGCTCTTGTGCACGGCTCGCACCCGATCGAAATGTACCCTTTCGAATGTAGGGTGTTGACAGGAACCTCCATGGCTCGGAGGAAGCTCCAGACGTCATTCCCGTCTACATTTGCAACGGGGTTCCATTTGATCAAGCTTCCAGCTCCACCGTCCATTCCTTCAAAGACGGGATCCACCTGCACAACTGGGATCTCGGACCTTGTCCCTGGAGATTGATCTTTTCTCTGCCCAGTGATCCAAGCTCGAAGGCCCTTGAGAGCTCTTCTCAATGGCCTCACCTTCCTCACCCTGCAGCACTCTTGGTGGCCATCCTCGTAGAAGGAGAATAGCCCCTTGTTCCTCACTAGTGCTTGCACTTCCACAGCATCAGGGAACATGTACTCAATCCTGATTCCATACTTCTTTTCAACCGTATCAAAGAACTGATACGTTTCTGGGTTCAGTCTCCCTGTGTCCAGGCTGAACACCCTGAAGGGCCTTCCTGTTAGCTTCGCGTATTCGATCAGGGCAACATCTTCAGCACCACTGCACATACAAGAACATGAACAACAATTAGGGAAATTGATCATATGAGAGAATAGAATCCAAAGCGCCAAACGTCCACCAGTAAAGGGAAATTCAATCAAATCTGTTCTTACCTGAATGCAATAGCAATATCGTCACCAAACTTCTCGAGAGCCTTGTCCATAATTTGCAACGGAGAAGCATTCTCAAGCTCCTTGGCCAACAGCTCGTAGTCCTCCGCTTCTTCCACTTTGTCAGCAACATCTGCAAAACGAATTGAGAAACCCACAACAGATTAAAACCCAATTAATTAAGCAGGACAACGAAGGAACATAAAAATTAGGCGGTAAAATCTTACCAGGAGCAGCGACGGTAGCTGCGAGAGGAACAGTACGCTTGGGCTCGGCATTAACCGGCTTCACGGAAGAGGAACGCCGATGAGAAGAAAGGTTAACGGTCAACGGCCGTTCCAACAGACGAAAGGATCCAATTTGAGAAGCAGAAATTAGAGCTGTAAACATTCAAAAACATTCATCAGAACAGAAGAACAAAAAACCGTAGGGATTTGAAGATAAATGAGAAAGAAGAAATGAATTAAACACCTTTGGCATCAGAAGCAGGGGAGGAAGAGAGATTAGAAGCCGAAATGGCTGTAGCGGAATGGGTTGCAGCTAAGGCCATTTTCGTTTCCAGAAATTGGTGAGTGTGGCAAGCACAAAACAACGACGACGGTGATCGGCGGCGGCGGTGATGTTTTCCAAAATTCTGAGTGTGTGGTTTAAGGAGAAGGGGTGGGAAAATTGGGTTAAATAAGAATCACAACATGAACATGAAACTGTTGGTGATTGAAGGTTCATTGAACCTGGACGGGATAATGGTTGAGGAGAGAGGAAAAATAGGGTTTGGCCTTTACGTGGCTCGGGTGGACGAGGAACCTTCAATCCCGCCATCATCGCTTTCGTCACCGGGAAAAACAAATATTCGGAATCGGGCCCTCAGTTAGCGAACTCTCTGAAACCCATGGGCTGAGTTTGATTTCAGGTCAATTTTGGGCTACTTGTGTACTTTACCTTTGGGAAAATAGCACTTTACCCTCCTCTACTTTGTCAACTTAGCAAATAGATTCAGATACTATAAATCGCTGATTTTACCCCCTCCTACTTCGACTACTTTATCTTTTTCATTTTGAGAAGCCCCAAGCAGCGGTCGTACAGAAGCGATGGATAAACAGCTTCAAGCGATAGGGGCATCAGCCTGTCACTTAGTTATAAGAAACTAAGTAATAGGCTTGTGGACAATTGATAGGCCCTAGGTGTACAATCATGAGCCTCACAGAACCTCGCCAGAGGCCAGCGATCATAGGCCCATCAGAAGTTCCAAGAGTGAGCAATCCAGCGATTCGTTGACCTCGTCCTCAAAGCTGGATCGGCTCAGCAAGGCGGCCCAACTTGAAGCCTCAGAAGCCCACTAAACAGAGCCCTAGTAGCCGAAGGGTTTCAGAGTAGGTTAGGCGATGTGGCATCGTCGCAGCGACTACAGTGAACAGCCACGATCGCCACAAAGAAATAGCCAATCTCCAGCGGACACGTCGACAAGGGGGCAGAGCTATAAATATATACTACACTAACACCCTGCAGACGGGACAAACACTTTTGACAGGGGGAATTCCTTCGGTACGTTATCACTTACAACAAAACACCCTCATTCCTTGTCCTAGTCTAATCGTCTCTAAGCTCACTACTATTCCCCATTTTGTCTTACACGAAGTACACTTCGAAGACCAGGCCAGGCGACTGGGCTTCCATTCTCTATTGGGCCAAGCAATCGGTCTGGAACACATTTCAACTTTCGTTTTCTTAACATCAAATCTGGACACATCCACACACCGACAAAGAGAGATATCCGAGGTAGGAGATGAAGTTGGTTAGGAAGGTATCATGAAGAGTATGGTGAAATACGAAAGATTTTAAAACCACACATTCTATTCGTCCATTTCATTCTATCTAAATATATATGTTTATATTACCAATTGAAACACGCTTAGCAAGCTAATACATGACTATTGGTATACTAAATGTGCATCAATTAACGTTAAGAAGATGAAAGGTGGAACGGAAGGTTCTAAACGGTAAAATGGTCGAAGTAGAAGGAGGTAAAAAGAGTAATTTTTAATATAGGGACTATATGTTAAGTTGGTAAAGTAGAAGGAGAAAAATGCTATTTTTCCTTTACTTTTCGTCCACTAATGAAAGTAGTGTGTTTTTATCTCTTATTAGCAGCAGCCACTAGGGAAATAAAAAATTGATTAGTGAGTTTGATAATAATTAATTTATGTGGCTCTTGGCGAGTTATTAGAGTCTTATGGACTACACACGCCGCTTCCCCTCCACAAATGCTTTTGGATACGACTCTGGTTTCGGTGCTGACAGGGTAATTTGTTCGCAGCTATAGTAGTGAGTGGGTGTTATCGTATGTTATTTGTGTATTAGCCGTAAGAGTGACGAACCAGTTGTTTTGTCTAGATCTGATCTGATCCGATCCAAACTTAAATGGATTGGATATGAATCACTTCTATATGGATCATATTATATTTGGATTAGATCGGACTGGATATAAATTCCCTATACTGATATCATAGGGTTTGAATCGAATTTGGTTTGATCTATTTTCATAATATTACGAGATTCAACATGTAAGCATCTATGAAATTGCTTAACGATAATATGTCATTGCCACTGGTTGTTGTACTACACAGTCGACTTCTAGACAACGATGTTGTTGGCTACAAACTTCGTCGATGTGATCATTGTTCTTCATATTCCACTGAACGTTGCCAACCACCGCCGATTGTAGGAGAATTTTAATGTCGTTGTCGGACTCCTACATTGTCATCAGATTCTTCCAATGAAGGATTATACCTTTATGCGGTTGTTTATCTCCATAGCCAGCAAAGGTAGCCTGATTCCACCACCGCCAAAGGGCTCCATGATCGTCAAAAGCCAAAATTTCGCATCGTGTACAGCTAGAATTCGACAATGTCAGCTACTAGACTCCGATGTCCTCGGTTGTAGAAAGACAATGGTGTCGACTGCCGTTGAAAGTGGAGGTCAATGCATAGAAAATTTCATCCCTGCCTTGAACCCCTCTCAACCCCTTATTATCTCTTTCTTTTCTTTCTTTTGTTATTTCTTGAGATGGTTCACGATCTTAGGTTTTCCCAATCCAAGAGAATCATTTCGACAACAAATAAACTATTAAGTATCTATAATACACAATCCAACTTAGACAATAAATAACAAAAATACTATATAGAGTCTTGGCGAAATTTCTCCTTACTTTTTATCAGAAGTTGGAAATGTTGGATTATATTTGGTAGGTGAAAATGTTTTGAAAGATGATAGGACACAGTCACACAGTCTTGTTTGTAAAAAATCATAATTCCTAGGAATTGTTTCTCATAATACACAAAACTCGCCACAATTAATTACTAACCAATAGAAAATTGTCAGAATACACATTTTTCACACAGTTAAATATCCTCTATACGGCTATAACGAACTAAGTTGCAACTTATTTTCGAATCTACAGCAGCAAATGAGCTTCTTATAGGAATGAATACAGCAGCCTCAAAAAAATTGTAAACAGTAAACATGAATCGGTAGTTCAATCAGCAGCATCATTGACCAAGTAAGTGCATGGAGGGATCGTAGCTTCTTCTCTAATCATGTCTTATGTACAACAACAGCAGCAACAAACAGCCACAGCTCCCATTTCGCGCATTGCAATGCTAATTGATGGTATCCATTGGATAGCTACCAAGAACACGCATGAACTTAGCAAACTCCTGCACAGAATAACCCAGAATCACTTAATAGTTAATACAGCATTCCATGACATCACTTGTTGAATAACTTGTGTTCGAAACCCCAACTTGCCTGTAGGTGGCTGAGGGCATGCTGTGCCCGCTGTTCCGCCATGGATGCTGCAAAGTCTATGTAAAACATGTAGTCAAAGTACCTGATATTGATACACACCACATTATTATAACATTCACAAAACAGATTCCAGACCACATTTCTCAGCTTCATCTAAAGCATAAATCTTTTTTCATGCTCACCTGGCACTGCCCTTGTTAGAATCATCCACAACTCTCATCGGACGCCTTCTTTGTGGCCGGCTCTCTATCTGCATCAACAACAAGAATATCGTTCGTTCACTACTTGAAGCCATTACAGCACACAACGTTTTACAGCGAAAGATGAGATCACCTTTGTTAAACTGATGTCCCGCAAAGCAAACACTGCCAGTGCTTTGAACAGCATACCGGGACCTTCTTCAAGGGTGAAAACAATGCTTGTCTATATAATATGGATAGAGTGATTGAATGATGGATCACTAATATTGCCAATGAAAGAAAGCAAGAGTCTGTTACGGCATTACCCTATATGGCTTGTCGGTCCCTGGAATGACAGGCTCTCGAGCAAGTATAAGGAAGCGGGTGATGTTGTCGGCATCATCCTAAACAACATTTTACAAGGACAAACAAACTTATTACTCTTTAGGCAACCGGGCTATGAGTTTACTAACAAGCAACAGATATGTACCACACCTCCAGGCATGTTATGGATTAAGAATGGTTCCTGACTACCTTGTTTATACCATCTCACAAACAAAACTACAACATCCATATTGACTTTGTATGGCTTGGAGGTTCTATTCAGATGCTAAGGTTGCCTTGTGTGTCGACATTTATTTGCTCAACAACTAATAACTAAACACCAATCACATAAAATTACTTGCGATTGTAGCTAAAATGGCTCTTCCTACAATTACGATTTCAGAGCAGTTCACAGCCCATAAGTTATACATCCAAGGACCAAACATGGAATGAAGGAAAGATATAAGAGTATTACTCGCCTGGATCTTTTCAGCTAAAATGTCAAGCCCATAGATCTTGGCTGCTCGAGCACTAGCAATTGCTCCAGTGTCTCTTTCACCACTTGCAGCTACTACCTGTTACAGATGCTATCTAGCTTAGCGTTGCAACTGAAGTTTTGTTCGAATGATGTAAATGGTTATGGACATCACCTGAGCAGCACCAGCAGTATCCTCAGCATTGACTCTAATAATATTTAAACTGCTCAATGTCGTCTCACACTGAGAGAGTGCCTGCAAGAACACCAAAGTTGCAGCTTCAGCTTGTGAATTGGTAGGTTGAACATTAAACTACCCTCAAGTTGATTTTCCAGGAATTTACCCCCAGATGCTTAATTGCAAACGCTTGAATATTATCAACTAGCTCCAAGTTCCAACACCGATAGTAAGGATTAGAACACGAGGGTTCTCATCAATGATTCTCTTTATTCATCTAATCACAAAATTAAAGAACTTGAACCTTTTTGTGGACATCTATTTCCATTGGAGAAGTCATATCTAATCTAAGAATTTCAGAACAAGTACAGAGCTAATATTATCAACTGACAAAGAAAATCAGCTATATCAGCTTAAATTGACCCTCATGAAGCATAACCATTATCAACTAACGAATTGGCTAAAACACCGTTACAAACAACAGAGACTGAATGAGTTATTAATGACTCACTTGGGGGTGGCTTAGTACGCGTTTCAGCTCCTCCTTTTTCACACGAGGCAATGCCAAAAGGCAATGATTAACTTCCATCTGTACCTCGCCTACTATATGAAGCCTATGCCGAAGGAGCAAGTCATAATTACGATGGATGCTTCCACCAACTGAATTCTCAATGGGGAGGACTGCTTTGTCCACTAACCAGAGTTCTACTGCCTATTCAATTGGACACAAAAGAGCACGTTAAATTGACATGCAGATTAAGATCACAAACAAACTATTGTTGTTAGTACCTTGAATGCAGCTTCAAATTCATCACATGGTACTGTTTCACTACTAGGATAAGCTTTTAGTGCAGCAGCCTCACTATATGCACCTGCTATTCCCTAAAAGATGAGCACACAGATCTTAGAACACCCGCACAACATTTGATCTGGGGAAAGGAAGAATGTTTAAGCACTAACCTGATATGCAACCCTCACTTTTGGACGACCATCAGGGAAGTTTGAAGCGTCTGTTACACTCAACGGTCCTATGGGTCACCACAAAGGAAGATTGATAAGCATTAACTGAAGCCTCTTCAAAATATTAGAACAGATAGAACTGTATTCAGATCTTAAGTCAGACTATCATTTGTAGCATAAACATTGAGAAAGAAACAGATCCATGCCAGCATAAAAATTAACCTAATGATTAAAAGCGTTACCTTACTGTTATCTTGTCAAAAGGAAACTGATATCAACTAAATAACACAGTCTGAAACTTCAACCCCTCATTTGGATTTGAGAAATGGTCATGGGAATTGCAGTTAAGGAATTTGGGTGACATTGGAAATAAACTCCAATTCTCATCCTCACCTCCAATTCCCTAATCCAAACTCTTGAATTTCAGAAATCATTGGACAACTCATTCGCTCATATCAAGAAGGAGCATTGTTCTTACATACGAGTGGAACCAATGACAGTGGTAAAAATCAGCATCATTTCATATCTCAAACAAAGTCTTGTCACTTAGAAACTGCAAACAGAAAGTTGGTTGCTTTCTGAGAATCCTTTTATTTCACTTTATGTGCAAGGTCCAACCACAAATGCACAAACTCAAAGCAATCCAAAGCACAACAACACAGTATAACAGAGCTTGCAGAGAAAGAAGAAAAGAAATTCCACATACTGGGAAGAAAATTGATGTCTCTGTGAAATCCCTTAGAGACGACAATGTCCTTGGAATCAGTTGGTGGAGCGGAAGGTTTAGCTGGAGGAGCGAAGGGCTTCTTATCGTCATCAACAGGAGTGACGGTAGTATGAGCAAGAACAACCGACGACAAACAGCATTGCCATTTCCGACACCTGAAACCCAAAGCAACGAGGCCATGTCTAGAAGAATCTGAGAGCAGCGGATTGGAATGAGAGTTGAATGGGGCGGCGACCCAGATGGATTCCACAGCTCCCAATGCCATGGAAGATTGCAAAGCAGCAAACTTTACAAGAAAAATGAAATTACAGTATTGGGGTTCTGTTTGTTTGCTGTTGGCAAACCGCCACAGAAATGAAAGCAGAGAAGAAGGAATTGGGAATTTGAACGATACTTGATTCTTGGTCTGGACTTTGGAAATTGGGAAGAAGAGCTCCTAAGGAAGAGAGCAGTAACTTGAGATTTAAGGCTTCTGGATTTTCGGATTTTTAGTCATTTTTATCTTTTCCCCATTAACTTATCTGGCAAGAGCAATCCAGATAAACTGGCTGCCAAATGCAGAAAAGGTGAAAAACCCAGAGAGTTAAGTTACCAATTGGCATACAGGAGTTAAATAAGCTTTTAGCTCGGTCACGATACAATGTTGTCACCATATAAATTGTCTATAAACGCATTGATTAATTTATTTGCTCAAGAAAAAGTGTGCATCTCACAATTTTGTTTTATATCCATTAGGTCGAGAAATCTCGACACCGGTCGAGCCATTGTGGAAACAACATTTAGACATACACTAAACACAAGACATTAGACATGTCCCTACATTAAGTATAGTTATATTCATCACAAATCTGAATATGCAAAGCAGTAAAGGATGTTAGGCTTGAATTTAACAAAGGGTAGTTGAGCTCTTGTTGAGGACTAACAATGTCGGTGGTGGATACTGGAAATTGCCTTTTTCTGTGGGCGGCACGCATTCAATCCTGCAGTCATTGTTGGTTGGTTGGTTTGTTTGGAATAGTAAGAGAATCCTCTCTTCTTTACTCTTTACCTTGTGCAACACAACCCAACCGAACCAACCAAACCGAACAGAACCAGGGTAGTTGATATGTCAACCTCAGCCTTTCATTTTCCGTTCCAACTCATTTGCACACTGCGAAATAAGTCACGAAATCCAAATCCGTCCATGAATCTACAGTTTGGATGCTGTTACTGTACACATGGCAATGACACAACTGCAGTTTACTTTTGTTTAACTCTTCACTTCCAAGAAGAACACGTGTCAGTCAATCGTTGAGAGAGCGCATCGACAGGTCAACAAACACAGTTAGATTCCTTTGCGTTGAAGCAACACGCCTCTTAGCTTCATGAAGTTGTGCAACAGCTCTACTATGTGCACAGAGTGGGCAGTAGAAGTCTCTTCCATCTCCGTAGTTTGCATCATAACCTAGGCAGTCTCTATGAAGCATCATTGGGCAATTAACTGAACCACACACCAACAATGCACCAGGTCTGTGACACCTTCCACACATATTTAACTCGGTGAAATTAGATGCATCAACTTGAAGCGACGGCTGTTGAGCCTCGACGAAATTGTTCATCTTCCTCTTCCTGCTAACTCGCTCTTCTCCATTAGTGTTACTAGCTCTCAGTGGATGATGCTCTGTCTCTGTGTTGGTTGGTGGTTGATGATTCTGGTCAGCATGAGCATCAGGAGTCTTTACAGAATTGTTCATCTTCCTCTTCCCGCTAACCATCTCTTCTCCATTCGCGTTACTAGTTCTCAGTGGATGATGCTCTGTCTCCGTGTTGGTTGGTGGTTGATGATTCTGGTCAGCATGAGCATCAGGAGTCTTTACAGAATTGGAAGCATTGTGATTGCTCTGAGATGGCTGGTTTCCACCTGATTTTACGTGCTCCTTATTGGTATGACCGCCATTTTCGTGAGGATGGTCTATCTTAGCATTGGACGGTTTTTGACAGTTCGGGACACTGTCATCAGCATGAGCATTGGAAGTCTCCTCGCGAACAGAATCATCGTGATCAACCCCTACTGACTTGTTTCTTTCCAGTATCTCCTGCCCATCATGATTTGTTCCACTGGTTTCAACTATGTGTTCTGTTCCGGGAGTAGATGGTTGTCTATGATTATTGTCCAATTCACAATTGCCAAGCCTAACAGGAGTATCCAAAATGACAGTATCATCATCACTATCTGGCACCGACTCATTTCCCTGCACATTAAGATCCCCACCGCCAGTTTCACCTGCATGCTGAGTCTCGCCAGTGGATGGTTGTTCATTATTACTTTGCACCCCATTGTTGGCATTGGGATCAGGAATCTCCATAACGATAACATCACCATCTTCTTCTTCTTCTTCCTCATCTATTGACTCAGTTACCTGCACGTTAAGATCTTCACCGCCTGTTTCAACTGTGAGCTCTTTCTCGCCAGTGGATGGTTGTGGGTTATTACTTTGCACCCCATCATCAGCACTGGCATCATGAATCTCCATAGGGACAGCAACATCATCATCTTCTTCCTTCTCCGCTATTGACTCGGTTCCCTGCACATTAAGATCTCCACCACCAGTTTCAACTGTGAGCTCTTTCTCGCAAGTGGATGGTTGTGGATTATTATCTAGTACCCCATCATCAGCATTGGCATCAGGAATCTCCATAGGGACAGCAACATCATCTTCTTCCTTCTCCTCTATTGAGTCGGTTCCCTGCACATTAAGATCTCCACCACCAGTTTCAACTGTGAGCTCTTTCTCGCCAGTGGATGGTTGTGGATTATTATCTAGCACCCCATCATCAGCATTGGCATTAGGAATCTCCATAGGGACAGCAACATCATCATCTTCTTCCTTCTCCTCTATTGAGTCGGTTCCCTGCACATTAAGATCTCCACCACCTGTTTCAACTGTGAGCTCTTTCTCACCAGTGGATGGTTGTGGATTATTATCTAACACTCCAGCATTGGAATCAAGAGTCTCCAGGAGGACACCATCATCCTTTACTGACTCAGTATTCTGCACATTATCTCCACCACCAATCTGAACTGGATGATCGTCCACTTCAGCAGTGGTTGGTTGTTGATTCAATTGCTCACCAGCAATTTCAGTAAGGATAGATTCACCATTGTTCTCTTTCATCACACCATTCCCCACAGACTTCACCGATTCAGATACTTTACTTCCATGAGAATTAACTTGTTCAGTAAAAATACCACTCTTCTCCTTCAGTAGATCATCTGAAATGAAGCCTCCCACAAGCTGCTCTTTAGTCTGCTCCTTAGAAATAAACAACAATACTAGTCACTACCCATTTCTACACTATTTGAAAAAGAGTAAAGTCCCAGAGAAAATGAAAGCAAGTAAGAAATCACCAGCACTAAAGAACACTTTGTGGGAAGGGGAGACTGGAGCATTTCCTGAGCAGTTTTTCTCACATCATCAGGAGCTAACTCAATTAATTCTGCAACCAAACCAAAACCCCAGAAAAGGCTAGAACTTCTTCCCGTAGCAAAACCATTCATCAAACATTCGATATCATCTATCAGAATAAGGAAATGTACCGTCTAAGAGTGATGAATCGAAGTCTTCAAGGGTTGCAAGGTACTCGATAGTCCAAAGCCACGAAATTGCAGCCTCTGATCTATCTTCCGCCATTAGTATAAAACTGGGGGAGAAGCCTGCCTCAAGCAGTCCGCTTCAGCATATACACAGCCGAACTCAGCTGTAGCAAGATGATGTGAAGACGACAGAGAAAGCAAAATGAAAAAAGCTTCGAGTAGTAATCGCAAAGGAATAGCATCGGTTCGAAAAAAAGACAGGAATTGCAGAAATTTAGTATGTAGAAACAACAGAAGTGACTGGATAACCGTTTTACCTCAACCAGTTGCGTCGACGGTGGTCCGGCGACCGAGCTGCGATTAGGGTTCCAAAATAAAATAAAGAAATTCTGGGAGGGAAACATCATTTGTAGTTTCCGGTGGCTGTCAATGATAGTTAATAGAAGTCTGGGTACTTTCTCGATAATTTGTCAAGAGTGATTTATGAGTAAAAGTTCCAACCCGAAAGCTGATCTAGCCCAGTTGCTCGAAAAACATATATTTAAAATTTAGTGACTACATGTTAAAAGGCCAAAGTTCATTGACCTCCAACGTAACCAACTCTTATAAAGACACCTAATTTAATTTAGAGCATCTTTGGGATGAGATGAGCGTACAGGATTTTTTGGGTTTGGAAAGTTCCAAATCTATTTCCAACTATTAGATCTAGTTTGACCCTTTGATCAATTCAATGGTTCAAATTTGATTGGGGCATTTAGGACTTTACACAAACAATTTAATTATTATATTTAATTTAAATATTATATTTAAATTAAATATTTTATATTAAATATTTTATTTTATTTATTACAGTTGCACCGTCGCCATCCACGGTCATCGGCCACCATTGCCGGCGGCCGGCCACCGTCGCTGGCGACCGGCCACCCGCAACTTTTCCGACGACTTTTTTCAGACAACTTTTTTCGATGATCTTTTTCGGTGACTTTTTCCGGTGACATTTTCGAGGAGGATAAGTTAACTAGTTAACCTGATTTTTACTATTAACTTATTAGCATAATTTTTTTATTCTTAACTAGTTAACTTGGATTTTTACAGTTAACATGTTTTCCGGTGACTTTTCCGGCGAGGCTTCGGAGACCGACCAAACTCCGATGCCTTTTCCGGCGAAGACAAGTTAACTAGTTAGCCTGATTTTTACTAATAACTTGTTAACAAGATTTTTTTTATTGATAACTAGTTAACTAGTTAACTTGGATTTTTACAGTTAACTAGTTAGTTAACATATTTTTTTCCGGTGACTTTTTCGGCCAGGACAAGTTAACCTGATTTTGACTAATAACTTGTTAACATGATTTTTTATTGATAATTAGTTAACTAGTTAACTCAGATTTTTACAGTTAACATGTTTTCCGGCGACTGACCAAACTCTGGTGCCTTTTCCGGCGAGAACAAGTTAACTAGTTAACAAGATCGAGTTAACTAGTTAACCAATTGAGTTAACTAGCTAAATCGATTGGTTAACTAGTTAACTCGATTAGATAACTAGTTAACTCGATTGGTTAACTAGTTAACTTATCGAGTTAACTAGTTAACATCATGATTTAGATAACGAGTTAACTAGTTAATCAATCAAGTTAACTAGTTATCTTGATTTTTACTATCAACATGATTTTTTTATTCATAACTAGTTAACTTGGGTTTTTACAGTTAACTAGTTAGTTAACATGTTTTCCGGCGACGTCTAGTTAACTAGTTAACCTGGGTTTTACTGATAACTAGTTAACTTGCTTAACATCATGATTTATCAAGTTAACTAGTTAAACTAGTTTTTTTTCCTGATAACTAGTTAACATGTTATAAGCAGATAACTAGTTAACTTGTTTAACATAATTATTTATTGAGTTAACTACTTAACCAATCGAGTTAACTAGTTATCTACTCGAGTTAACTAATTATCTACTCGAGTTAACTAGTTATATACTCGAGTTAACTAGTTATCTACTAAAGTTAACTAATTAACTTATTGAGTTAACTAGTTAACCAACGAGTTAACTACTTAACTCACTAACAAAAAATAAAACCCCCCACTGCTAACCAACTGTTCAAACAGAGCAACTCCACCATACCTCTCCAGCAAAAAGAGACAGCCCATTATATATGCAAATCAATATATATACAATGTTATAATATTGTATCCTCTTCTGAACATGCTTTACTCATTGGATATTTGTACCCGCCGGAGACAGTCAAGAATGAGGCCGGTTGTTTCAGTTATTACAAATTAGTCACTTACAAATCAGTCACTTAATATTTTTAAATTGCAAGTTGCTCCTTCTTCCTCCTCACACTCCTTGCCGCTGCTCTTTGTCACCGATCCAGGCGCTGCTCTGGCCACTCTCCACCACGCCGCTCGTCGTCGAAACACTCATCGAGCTGTCCTCCACCTCCGTGTCCTCACCGTCTCTCCTCTCGTCGGTCCCCAACCGCTTCTTCAATTCCATAGACTCTGTCACCACCCCATCGGCTTCTTCGCTGGATCTTCTTCCGATTCCGATTCCGATTCAACGGCGTTTTTGGTCAAGATGGCTGTGCCGGCGAGGATGGTGTTTGTTGGGAGGAGATCTTGTTTTTGTATAGCTGGTATGGTTTGGTGGGAAATGGGGGGTGGAATGGTTAACTACCAAGAAGGGGAGTTGGAGGAGAGGAAAGCGGAGTCGGAGACGATGGATTAGGTAATCGGAGGCAGGGTCGAGAAAGGAAGATGGGGAGACGGCGGAAAAAATTAGGTTATTTTATTTTATTTTTTCAAAATGACGAAATTACCCCTCCAAATTTGGGCTTGGAACTGTTCCAAACTTGAAATCCTGGACGCAGATCCGAAGCCGAGCATCTTTAACTGTTACCATTTAAAAAAAATTATTCAACATGTCACATCACCTCTTAGAAACCTATGATCTATAAAAAAATTATAGCATATACCAAATGAAAGAAGTAATTTGATAAAAATGTTGGAAAAGAAGATAGAAATAATCAAATTGGGGTAAAATACTTAAAATGTCCCGGAATTATAAAATGGGTTACAAATTTGTGCTAAAATTTTAATATGTTACAAAATGGTCCTATTACTATGATACAAGTTACAAAGTAGTCCTAATAACGTTATCGGTGTACTTTTCTAGCTATTTTTCCATGTCACCATTGACATCTCATCGAAAATATAATTTAAAATTCATCTTAAAGTGATTCAAATCTAAAATTAAATCAATCTAACTCACTAGATTTAGTTTTGAACTAAAGTTTATAAGTTAGATGAGTTTAGATTCATATTTGAATCAAATTGTTGAATTTTAAATTATGTTTCTGATGACATGTCAGTAGTGACGTGACAAAATGACTGAAAAAATACACGAATGACGTCATTAGGACTAATATGTAACATATTTCATAGTAATAAAACACTATGTAACAAACAAAAAAAATTAGGACTAGTTTGTAACCTAACCTATAGTTTTAGGACATTTGATCAATCAAATTGGCTCATTTGTTTAGGATGAGAAACCAAAAACATTTTTTAATTCAATGTCATTATTTTAATCACCTCTTTTTCTTTTATGATGCATGAAATTTTTACTACAAATTTTAAACCTTTTGAAACCAACCATTAGAGAAGTTATTAGAAGTAGTTGAGCTAGATCTTTGTATTGCACAAATTATTCGGGGGACGTTTTTCGGCCTGGATTTGAGAGGAGGAATTGAGTAATTATGTCGTATTTCTGAATTTCTTGTTTTCCGTCTCTAATTGTCCCTCTAATATCTCCGAAATTGAATTCCTACTCCCTCAAATCCAGCTCCAACAAGTTTGAAATCCCTTTCAAATGAATGAGAATTGACGAAAATTGTTAATTTCTTTCCGATTCCAGTTCGTCATTAGACAGTAAACAAGGAATTTAGTAAAATCAGTGACTAGCGAGTTAGAAGATCAAAAAAACCAATCCTCATTATAAAATTTGAGTCATTGTCAGTCATAGTTCCTGCTGCAAAGTGCAGCCACATATGAGATAACTAGATAAGTATTCCAATTAAACTAATTAATAATAATAATGGGTTCTTTCAACCAAGTAATTTAAAAGATAAACCATAACCATAGTTAACTTGGAATAAGGGCAACATGTGAGTTAGCTTGTCCCCTTCTTAAAATAATAATTTCAAAAATAAAGAAAAGAAAAGAAAGGCATATACTTTCCTTTTCCACTCATTCTCCATTCTTTAAAGATGCCAACCAACCAACCAACCAGATCCAAACATAACATAATGGAAGGAACACCCACACCCATAAGCATATATCACAGAGACACAGACAAAAGCAGGCTGTCATTTTGCTCATCTCCTCAAACCAAATAACCCTACCTACCTGCTACTTCCTCAGATCTCAGGTAGGCAGCATAACAAAGATGAACAACGAAGCACCAAGCTGGGCGGATCAATGGGGAACCGGCGGAATCGGAGCCATGGACGACCACGACAAGACCAACCACGATGACTCCACTGCTAAGCCAGATTCCAAGAATGGAGGTGGTCTCTTCAGTAAGATCAAGAACACCAGCGTCAAATGGTTCAAATCCAAATCCACCAAGAAGACCACCACCTCAGCAACCTCTGCTGCCTAAGCCCCCTATGCTGCTGCAATCAGAAGACTGTTATTACCTCTGCCAATTTGTGCTGCTCATTCTTTCCATCTCTTTGCGTATCTCTGTCTGTCTCTGTTTCTACCAGCTGTTTCCTGATTGATTCTGTTTGTTTGTGTACAAATCCTACTTTCCTTTGTTGGGTTAATTCCTAATTGATTGCTTTCCAACTTACAACTACCAAAACTTACATTTCTGCATTCAAAGTTTGCGTCTTTACTCAATTTATGGTCGCAAATGTCACCAACCGCCACTGTAAGATCCAATTAAGCCCCGCTGACATGTTTATCAAACTTAAATTCTACCCCACTGACAAATCAAATCACGACTTGCTCACCAATTCAGTCAACTGGTTAATCAGAGTCCATTCTACACGAGCTTCCATAACAGCTCTTCAGCTCCAGAGTAACGCTACTGAAAACTATGGTTGGGAATTGGGTAGTAAGCTCATACCCATTTCCTTGGTTAAATACCTATTTTAACCAAACCGAACAGGTCGGGATAAGGGATCAGATTTATTGTCATGGGTAACTCATAATATACAGTTATGTAAAATGGGTAACCTTTAAATACCCATTCTAACCATTCCAGAAAAGAGACTGGTATCAATTTGGGTTCAAAATGTATGAAAACAATTGCAAGTTGCAAACTTGGACGAAATGCAAACGCAGACTTAAGCAACCAATGAAAGTACTGAACAAAATAAGCCGAATCACACTTTCCACTAAACGTAAACGTGAAATAATCCGAATGAAAACTGATTAACGTCAATATCCGATGCAGTACGATTAAGTAGATAGCATAAGCTGTACATCCAGTGCAGAGAATTTACATCATCCAAGGGTTTTGTTTCATCATCATCAATCTAAAACGAGAGACGTTTCAATCTCTTCTCGTTAAAGCAAGCAACCATTGCTGCTCCTAATGGGAGGAGCATCCGAAGGTGTTCTCTCCACTGTAGGTCATGTAAAGAAAGCCGTCTTCATCCTTGTTCTCCTCGTAGATAGCAGACAACATTGCAGCTGTATTGCATATTCAAATAAACAGTGTGAGTGAGGGTTCATGTTACCATAAACAAGTGTTCCCGGAAGAATATTATCCAGCATCTTTGTAAACACATTGGATACAAATGGAACTCACTAACCTGTTGGTGGCAATGTGTTCTTGACAAAGACGAATATAGCCTTTTCAGCACTGAGCTTGATCCTTTTCCGGACTACATAGACAAACTGACCCACGGTTAAATCTGCTGGGACAAGGTACCTGCATTTGCAATGAACAGATGGTCAGATCCCCATCAAGCTCCCAAGTCGATGCCAAAAGCATATTTGAAAATCAGGTAAGCTAGTAAGCTAATGCAAATTTGTAAATCACAAAACTAGTTGCATGATCTCAAGACCATTAAAATCAAAATCATCCTTTCCAGGTATGCAGCGATTTAGTATTTGCTGCATCAAACAACCGCTACCATGTCTACCAGTAGCATGTAACTATACAAATTTCACAGCTTTTCCAGCAAAATATGGTTACAATTATCAAATTAAGTTACCAGTACCATCACATAGCCGACCCATTCATGCATACAACCTCAAATTGATCAAGTATACTATATACGTTGCCAGACCTTAGCAGAATCCCAGAAGAACCCATTGGTTAGAGAGATCTAAATACACAGGAGAACATCAAAAGCAAACAAAGGGTAACTAACAATCAACTTACTTCTTCTTATCAATGTCAGGAACATCACTCCTCTCAGCCTTTTCCACAATGACCTGGATCCACAGTCATTATAAGCAAGCATACTAAATTTGAAAAATAATAAATGCAAGGAAAACAAAGCTGTGAAGTAGACACTACTCACAGGAATTCTATCAGGATACTTCTCCCTGATACGAGAAGCTTCAGCTTGGCGCCTCTCTACAACATAAACACAAAGTAATAAAATTAGAAAGCAGACAAGATACAAGATCATGAACTGAATCACTAACGTTTCATCAAAGGTTGATTCTAAAATAGCAGCAAGATGATGGGTAACGAAGACCCAACAAAACTCATCGCATGGCAAATTTCAGCAGTCCACAACTAAATACAATCACAACAAAGAGCCCAAGCACTCCAATACACTAAACAAACTCAACTTCAGAGACAAGTATGGTATTGCTGAGAGAATATCAGAATCATCGTCTATCACAAGCTAGACAATACAAAATCACCACTACTTCGAAACCCTAAAGAACCCAATTTAAACAGGTACAGACAGCGATCAAGCACAAAGGAAAAAGCAAGAAAAAGAGATCAGCCGGAAACAAAACCAAAAAAAAGATCAAACAAAAACAAACCCAGAGGATGTTCGAGCTTGAAGGAACTTTTGGCCATGGTGAGATACGATTTACGATCGCGGGTTCCTGCAAATTTGATACACCAAAACATGAGAACCAATCTACAGACGCGGGAAAGTAGACAACAGTGGAAGACAAAAGAAAGAAGCTAAAGAAAGCAAGGGATTAAGAGAAATTGAGAATCGATGAACATACCAAACACGAAACAGGGTTGTTGATCGCTTGATTGTGGTAGACGAAAGAAGGGTTTCGGAGGAGAGGCGTGAGAGACTGGACCGGAGGTAGGATGAGCCGAAAATGGCGTCAATAAAATCAAGGAGCGAATTATTGAGTCAGGAGGAAGTTGGCTTGTTGCGGAGGTTTATAAACTTTATATCGTACAAAATAAAAGAGAAAGAGTTTGATGTGGATAAGACGTCTAGTTGGGCTTCAACTCAAAAGCCCATTGTTACGATTATTGTCATGGGCACTTGTGACTTGTGAGCCTTGCTCACTAACCGTTTTCTACCATACCCGGTCAACGGATAGTATTGATCGGGGAAGAGCAGCATAAGGGTAAATATCTTATATGAAAAATAGGATAAAACCTAATTCGTAAATATTAGTATCCTTAAACTATTTTGTCCAGTTGGATTGGTTGGGATGGGTCATCAGTGTCATCAGTTGATAGGCATACGGTCAAACTCCAGGACATTAGTAGAATATGTCTTTATTTTGAGCCTAGATGATGTAGGGTCAACCCAATGGTAGATCTGATCGGATATGGGTATATGACCCATCAATTTCCCCATAGTTCAGTTTAGAAGCGAGCCATGAAGAATTGGGCTAACCTGCAGCGGTGAAAACACTTCATATGAGAACACTTATAATAACCCTAACCCTTAGATTAGGTTGCTAACATCTAACAGTAGAAACAAAATGGACATAATTGTAATTTTAGGAACAATATGAAAAGTAGTTTCATTACATCTTCCAAAAAAAAAATCAAGTTGAAATAAAAAAAAAAAAAAAACAACGCATCTTCTTCTCTTGCTATTCAATTTTCTTCGGCCGTCGTCTGAATGAAGCTTACCGGGGTATCGATCCAGACGTCGGTCGTCGGTGAAAGAAGGGAACTTTGGCCGCATAGGTCGCCGTCGAAGAAAGATGGAAAAGGGGACTTTGGCTGAGCTAGAGGTCGAGATGGAGGTCGGTGCAAGGGCCAACGATGGTGGTGATGGGGTCGGTGTCGGTGAGCCCCTCCATGCTTGTTCGCTCTTGCTTCTTTTTCTAAGACGTTCTTTCAACTCTTAAGCCTCCCTTTCAACTCTATAAGAACACTCACTCAATTATGGCTTCTAGTAAAGAGAATAGTCAGTATGGCATTGAATGACCATTTTTTAACACAAATATTAGTCATTTTGAGTTTTTTTATTTTTTCATAGGCTAACAATCACCAAAATGGTCAAAACTTAAAAATTGCTGTATTATAATTTAAATGCCTAGATTTTATCCAAATTTTGAAGCCAAACATAATTGGGCATATGTTTCAGGCATTTTCCTACCATCCAGAAAAATATTAGCCATTTTGAGTTTTTTTTCTTCAATTTTTCATAGATCTAACCATCACCGAAATGGCCAAAAATTGAAAACTACTGTATTATGGCTTAAATGCCTAGATTTTATCCAAATTTCGAGGCTAGATATAATTGGGCATATATTTCAGGCATTTTTCTACCATCCAGAAGAATATCAGTCATTTTAAGTTTTTTCAATTTTTCATAGACTAATCATCACCGAAATGGCAAAAAAATGAAATTTTTTGTATTATGGCTTAAATGCTCAGATTTTCTCCAAATTTCGAGGTAAGACATGATTGAGCATATATTTCAGGCAGCTTCCTACCATCCATGAGAATATTATCCATTTTGATTTTTTCCTAGGCTAACCATTACCGAAATGGCAAAAAGCTGAAAAGTGTGGTATTATGGTTTAAATGTGTAGATTTTCTCCAAATTTGAGTCCAGACGTGATTCGGCATATATTTCAGGCAGTTTCCTACCATCCAGGAGAATATTAGCTGTTTTGAATTTTTTCCATTTTTTCATAGGCTAGCCATACTCGAGATTTGTCAAAAAATGTGCTAGATTTGTCAAAAAATGGGCCAAATTTATCCCAAAATGCGCTAAATTTGTAAAAAAATATCCTAAATTTGTCCAAAAAATGAGCTAGATTTGTCCCAATATGAGCTAGATTTGTCAAAAAATTTGCTAGATTTATCCAAAAAAATGCACTAGATTTATCCTAAAATATGCTAGATTTGTAAAAAAAGCGGTATTGTGGCTTAAAAATTTCAATTTTCCCAAATTTAGAGTTCAGGCGTGACTGAGCATATATTTTTAGGCTTGGCAATGGGTACCAGGAAATCGGGTACCCACCCAAAATCCGATCAAATTGGGTGGGGATTACCTGTTGACTGGGTAAAGTTGACGGGTATGGGCAAACCCGATACCCAGTTAGAGCGGGTAACGGGTGGGGACGGGTTTCAAGGTATCCGCCCCATACCCAACCCGGTGGGTACCCATAATATATCATCTATGTTTGACAGACTAAACCCAAATTCTCTTTCAGTCATTAAGTTCTTCACTTCGACTCATCGATCGAGCAGGCTGTCGTTTACAATGAGATTTTTCTTTTCAAAAATATTGTAGAATGCATTAGTTGTTTAAAGACCAAAAACATTTGTAGCCAAACCTTTTCCATGAATGTTAAACATAGCCAAAACTATTTGTGTCACATTGTTTAGACCAAATTTTTATTTTTTACGACAAATGTAGCCGACATTCATTAAAATTTTAACATCGTTAGTGACAGTGCAAACGGAGCTGACGTGGCATCCACTTGACCAGTTAACAAGATGCCACGTCAGATGCCATGTCATTATTTAAAAATAAATAAATAAATCTAGAACAAAAATAAAATTTAATTTAGAAATTCTTCTTCTTCCTCCTCGCTCTAGCCACGGCTGCCGTCACTCTACCCACCGCCGCCGTCACTCCATCCACTGCCACCGTGCTCCACCCACCCACCCTCACTCCACCCTACCCTCACTGACACCCCCAATCCCCCTCACCATACCCCTAATCTCACCGACACCCCAAGTTCACCACCGAACCGCCGCTCCAGTTCACCATCAAACCCACCCGCCGTCGCTTAGCACTGAACCCACTCACCATCCAACCCACATGATGACAGATTTGGAGAGCGGAGAAGCCTCTACCTCCCTCCGCCGCTCCAGTTCCCTTTTCTTCCTTATGACCTAAAATCTGCCGCATCCCTCAACCCACACGACGACAGATCTGGAAAGCGAATAATTCGCTACCTCCTCCGCCGCTCCAGTTCCCTCTTCTTCCTTCTGACATAAAATCCGCCGCCTCACTCTTCTTCCCTTTCTCTAGCTCGTTCCGGCCGCTGCCCACCATCTGGAGATCTCAACTCACCATCTCCCCAACCGCCATTCATGATTCCCGATTTCAGGCGGATGAGGAAATAGGGGGTGGTCGGACGAGGTCTGAGGTAGGAGGTGTGGTGGCGGAGGAGGTCAGAGGAGGTGTGGCGGCTCGAGGTGTAGTAGGGAAATTAGGGTTAGGATTTTTTTTTTTGTGAAATTTTTTTAAGTAAAAATAATTATGTGGCAAAAATTTAGACACGTCATTTTAGGGGTTAAATTTTCGTTAACTTGGATGGAAAAGTTAACGAAAAATAAAACATTGACATTTTTTGGATTACGAATAGTTTTCGCTATGTTTGACATTTTCCTGAAAAGTTTGGCTACAAATTTGTTTTTAGCCTTGTCTAAATTAGTGCACAAATTTTGTTAAATATAATTTTACTCTATTGGAAAGAGTTTTAATTTTAAGAGAATGGGAAAAAAAACGTTTTGTAGTTGGAACTTTCACTAAAATAATTAAAAAAAATTAACTATTAACTTAAATAAATATGGTTCAAAACTATTGATTTTTATAAATAAAATCGCCCTAGGCCTAGGCGATATCGCCCAAAGCACAGACGATATCGCCCCAGCACCAAGGATTTTTGATCAAACCGATTCTAAACTGCCCAACCAACCGAGTAAATGCTGTCTGGCTGGACACATGGCGATCTCGCCCCAGCCACAGGCGATGTCGCCCCAAACACAGACGATATCGCCCGGGCTACAGGCGATCTCGCCCGAGGGTTAGACACCGGGCAAACTCGCCCCAACCCCTATAAATACCCCATTTTCAACCCCACCATTCCCCCACACCACTCTTTAACCCTAGGCAAAGGTAAGTCTCCTTTCTCCCTTTTTTTTTAAATTACATTATTTAGTAGGTTTTAGGTTAGAGAATTAGTTTAGGGTTTTAGGTTAGAGAATTAGTTTAGGGTTTTAGGTTAGAGAATTAGTTAAGGGTTTTAGGTTAGATAATTAGTTTAGGGTTTTAGGTTAGATAATTTTTTCCAAAGTGATTTATTAACACTGTCATATTGACGTTGTAGGATTTTTATAAAACAGAGAGGACCTTTTCTCGCACCATTACACAAGGTACGTAGTACATATATTATTTATTGTTCTTATGCCATTGTGAACCATGTCATTATTTATGGATAGCTTAGAGAATTAGTATGATGTTGAGGTTAGCGAATTAGTATAATATTGAGGTTAGACAATTAGTATAATATTGAGGTTAGACAATTAGTATAATTTTGAGGTTAGAGAACTAGTATACTTTTGAGAAAGAGAATTAGTATAAAATAGTTTTCCTAACAATTTACTATACAATAGATGTCGAACTATGGATGGGATGAACCGTTGGTTGATCAGACTCCTGAGGGCGTTAAGCCTCAACCTGGTGATTGTTCTCTATTGTGGGGGGAGAACAAGCATAGGGCTACTTTAGTGTGGCGTGACCCACATGCGTGCAAGGCGCTGAAGTTGCGACAGCGTAGTTCTTGCTTAGAGTGGAGTTCAGAGTACGAGGCATTCTTGCGAGAGTGTCGACTCCTCCCTGTTGTTCGTTTACTCGGTTTCACACCGTGTAAGGAGCTCGTCACAGCATTGATTGAGAGGTGGCGGCCAGAGACTAACACATTCCACCTGATACCGGGCGAGGCGACGATCACTTTGGAGGATGTTGAGGTACTTACGGGTCTTCCTATCGATGGAGTTCCTGTTACCGTAGCGGTGGACAGACGTGATCCGGGTGTCATATGTGAGGAGTTGTTGGGTGCCCAACCCCCAGCTGGGAGTTGTACGGGACAGTCAGTGAAGATATTGTGGGTGAAGGGAATGTTTGATCGTCTACCGGCTGGAGCTCCAGCAGATGTTGTTCTCCGCTATGCACGAGCCTACACTTGGGTTCTTCTTGGCGCCATTCTACTAGCTGACCGGACTGGAGACTTGATACCGGTTCATCTACTCCGGCTTATTGGGGACTCTGCGGTTGCATCCACGTTCAGTTGGGGTAGTGCGGTACTAGCATGGCTGTATAAGGCCATGGGGAGGGCGGCCTTCTTCACGGCTGGGAGTCAGAGGGGTACAGGTGACTTGGGAGGCTTCACCTTGCTGGTCCAGCTCTGGGCCTTGGAGAGATTCCCGATCATAGCCGAGCGCTACGTAGCAGGTGGTGACCCACCAGATGCTGACACCGTTCCTCGTGGTGTGCGCTGGATGTCTGTCATCCGGCGCCACCAACATCGCGTGGCTATAAAGCTGGAGGAAATACGCTACGCACTTGATCGGAACACGGAGTTCGTGGTTAGGAATCTTAACCTCATGTACATACTCTTTCATGATTTTCTTAATTCTCCCTTACAACATATTTATTAATTCTCCAGTGGATGTCGTACGCCTTTCGAGAGGAGGACTATCAGTTGGAGGCCGATGTGTTCTGGGAGCTGTTTGCCCCATGCTGTGCATAGACTGTGTCTCATGGCACCATCCTGATCGTTGCATGCGTCAGTTCGGACATGGTCAGCGTATCCCACAGGACGCCGAGCCTGCTGCTCGCGTCGAGGAGTTGCTGGGACTAGACTTCAGAGCACCAGTACATGATTGGGGTGCTAGGTACCTACAGTACTTACGTCTCTGGGAGGAGCGGGATCAGCACATTGCCGAGGGCGAGGTGAGAGCAGATCCATTGAGCCACCACTTCCATGATGAGTACGACGAGTGGTACAGGAGACGGACACGCCTGGCCATATCACACGATGGTGCACAGTTTCAGGGGATGGTTAGTGGCCACCTACTTGAGTAACTGTAGCCAATTTAGTATTCCCTTAGGGTACACTAACTTTTCTTTTTGTTTTGCCTTTCAGATCGCCTCGTTGGAGCAGGCTACCATTTTGAGTGGTACGAGTGATTCTCACATGAGTCATGTGCTCCGATCTGGATTGGCTATGAGTGGAGCATATGAGCGCCTTCCCGATCGAGGACCACACCGCCCACGTGCAGCATCACGCCTGCCGACATACCCTCCCTATGATGGCTATCCCATCCCACAGAGAGGTCACAGTACAGGTTGGATAATGTCGATTACGGCGGTCTCGCGCACCATGATGTGGGATATGCACCTCCACCCTACTATGTGTGGAACGAGGATTTCGCTGACGGGCGGACTTACAGTTTCGATGACCCTCCTCAGTACCAGGCTACGGCACCTCAGTGTTAGCCGACGACACCTCAGTACCAGACGACGGCGCCTCATTACCAGCATGCAGGACACCCAGGTGCGTCGAGTAGCCAGCCGTATGGGCCCACCAGCCAGCACGTTGATCAGAGCCATCCGGTCGGCTCCCAGGGTTTCTCGGAGGACAGTGGGTTCGAGGATTGGGCCCATCGACCTGATTTCGTACCGCAGTCCACCCAGACACCACCGTACACTCACATGTTACGTGATCGGACTACATTGCGTCCACCGGATTGCTACACGGACGAGCAGCGACAGAGACGCCAGAGGGGTCGGAGGCATTGACACTCACATTTTCCGTTTTTCGTTTCTGGATTTATGTTATGGTTTACTGTTTTTATTTGTCGTACTATGGTGATCGATTGTACTTGTTTCGCTGTGAATGTTTTTGCAATGAAATTCAACCATTTCAATCTATATGTGGATGGAACACTACTGCGCCACATTTTATTATAAACAACAGTTCCAACACGGTTCAGGTCCGAGGGTTTCTCATAATGAAATTCATAAGCTCTTGTTGTTCTTTGATTTTCTGGTTCAGTTGTCGAATCATCTCGTCCTTCTCCCTAACGACCCTTTGGTTCTCCCTCTTAGCTCGATCAAGTTCTTTGTCCTTCGCCCGAATTATCTTGTCCTTCTCCCTTCTGATCTTGTCCACAGCCTCCCGAATCACCAATGTTTCGAAATAACCACAACCCTTGTTCTTTAAAAAATGGCAACGAAACATGCGGGTTAGGAAATATTAATGGGATAGGTGACAAATTAAGAAAATCATTCCAGTCTTTATACCTCCCTCTCAAGCGGACACCCAAAATAGGGTTCGAGATCCTTCAGTTGAATGGATCTTGTTGCCCTCAAATCACACCAGCAATTCACCTCACTTAGCTCATACTCGAACAGGTCTTCCTGAGGTTTCTTCATCTTGTACATTATACGATCAACTTCTGAAACTACACGACAATAACAATTGTAATTAGTGCAAAACGTGAAGTAGACGGGGGAAACAAGGCATGTTTTTTTACCTTTATCGCGAGCTCTACTTCTTTCCCCATGTGTGAACACCATAGTGTGACCGTGGTGGATGGAAACTGAATTCGAAAAATGAAAGTAGTGGTGTGTGTTTGGAGTATGGTGATAGGAGGGTTTTATGATGCATACTGCCCCCTGTTGTGGCACAGGCGATATCGCCCGTGACCCAGACGATCTCGCCCATGTCACAGGCGACATCGCCTATGCCTAGAGTGACGGCCAGTGTTTGCACTGCCTTGGAATATGTAAACTCAAATTAAAAACAATGGTGAAATTGAAAACATTTTTTTATTAAACGAACCAAGATAAAAACGTTACAGATACACTATTTTATTTCACGCTTGATTACTAGAAGACGCCCCAGCACTGTCCCGTCTCCTTCCACATGTCCTTGCATTATGACCCACGCGACCGCATGTCCTGCACTTACTCGGGCGACCCTCCTCACGCCAATCCATCTCGTTTCTGATTCGAGAGTGTCGTGGACGACCCTGTCCACGAAGAAGATGAGGTTGCGGGATCACTGGTAGGTCCGTGTGTGGGATCCAGTCTTTAGGACCCAGTATTGGTTGGAATGACTGAGCATACACTAGCTGGGTCTTGGATACCAGATAGAAGGGGCTGACGTAGTTTTGCCAGTTAGCACCAGCAAATGTGCAACAAGCTACAGCATGGGAGCACGGTACCTTGTACCCCTGGAACTTCCCGCATGTGCAAGTCCCCTTACGATTCGACTGCCTATCGAACCGAACAACGTAGCTATTATTACCGCTACGGTTCTGGTTGTTTGGACCAGACTTAACCTCGTAAACCCTGTTAGCCGCATCGTACGGCAGCACGTAGTGTCTGACGGAACTTGACGTAGATTCTTTGGTTAATTTCTGACAGTACTTCGTATACGCGTTCCCTTCTGCCAACATTCCCTGGTATTCCCCATGGCGCCTATGCCAATACTTGACCATACGGTGGAATGTGTGCTCGATCACAGAAGACATGGGCAAACGTCGCACGCCCTTAAGTACTCCGTTCACGCATTCTTGCGCGTTGGTCATCATTGTTCCCCACCGAGCACCGCCTCCCTCAGTGTTGTCATAGGCCAAGCTCCATAAGGGTAGTTCCTCATTCACCCATTTGTATGACAATATCCAGTTTGTATGACAATATTGTATTAGTTAAGTTCAAATATACACCGTAAACAAGTTGACAAATACCTAAGTTCCAAAGGCGAGATTTTAAAGTTTGGTTGCGGTGTTTCTTGTTGAAGTTGCTTACGTAATGGCGTAGACACCACCTCCATACCCACCCTCGTTCAATGTTGCGCATTGCCGCTGCTATCTCCTTGTGTCGATCACTGATGATTGTGATGTTGGCCCGATTGGTCACATGTCTCTGTAGATTCTCCACGAACCACTTCCAATTATCGGAATCCTCTTTGTCAACTATGGCGTACGCCAATTGAACAATCCGATGTTGCCCATCGAATGTACTAGCCATCAACAACACTTGTTTGTACTTGCCCGTGAGGAATGTGCCGTCAATGATCATGACCCCAGAGCAGTGCTTGAAGGCTTCTATGCATGGCCCAAACGCCCAAAACACACTCTTGAACATCCTACAGTTACCCGCCGGGTGGGTTATGATCTCGTACCGTGTCCCGGGGTTTGTGAGACGAATAGCATTCAGGATTGTCTCAATGTTGTTGTATGATGCCACCCAGTCACCGTACAGCTTCTCGACAGCACGTTGCTTGCCAAACCACGCCTTCCGGTACGATATATTGCGGTGGTACTTCTCCAGAATGCAATCAATAACTGTCTCAACCTTCAACCCCGGCTCTCTGCGCACAATGTGCATGATTGCATCTGAGATCAGCGTGACATCGAGCTGTGGGTGGGGCCCTAGTATCGTTGACCGGTCACAACTGTGGCCGTTGTTGAGTTGTTGTATTATCCAGAATCCATATCTGTTGCTAAGTGTAGAACGCCTCCTCCAAGGACATGTCGGGTCGATGCACTTGATGGCCCATTCCTTCGGGTTGGAAGTGATTACCCTGTACTTATAGTTGCGGATGACTGCTTGGCTCTTCGTTAGGGACATCAGTTGACCTTTGGTAGAGAATGTCTGACCCAAGAAGAATTCCATCTCCACCGACCAGTACGCCTTCGCTGGGATCTGGAAGCGCCTGTCCATGGAGTAGGTGTTGGAGATTGTCATAATGTCGTCACAGTCGTCACCCTCGCTCGTGGCATGTTCCAGTGGCACATAAACTTCCACGCTATTTGCTGTGGCTCCCCCTTCTTCATCGTCGTCTTCTTCGTCGGTTTGGCCAATGTCATCGTCGACGTTTGGATTCCCTTCGTCCGCCGAGCAATGGCTCCTTTCATCTCCAGAATCGTCGGTGCTGACATATTCATCTCGCGTCAACCCCTCTTGGTCAACCTCCTCCTCCTCCGGACCGATATGACTGGTCGCCATGTATTCCCCATCATACGTTTGGCTCTGCTCTGCCATCTGATTTGGAATGACCCCCGAGAAATCGGAGAACTGAGACGGCTCCTCTTCCATCAAGGCGTACAACTCGGCAACTTCGAAAAATGGGTTGACGTGAACTAAGTCGTATATGACTTGTACGCCGTTGTCGTCCGATATCGGCCTAGAAACGAAATGCGACAGATTTCCCTCAGAACTGTATATCGGCATTCTCCAGACAAATAACTGGATTATCTGATCCGCTCCAAGACCCATTTTTCGCCGAAACACGGTAACCACACTATCATAGGTCGCTCGCTTGGTCATCTTCAGACGGACATTATTTCCCCCTTCGTAGGATAAGCCGGTCCAACCCTGGACGATACGGCCCCCCCAGAAAACTTGGATTCGGAATTCTCGTGACAAAGTGTAGTCGGCCATTTTAGAATGTTAGTTCTTTCGATTTGGTGACTAACCCCGAAACTAACAAGGATTTATAGGGTGGTTAGTGCTCCGAGATGTAGGCGATATCGCCTATGAATTAGGCGATATCGCCCAAGGCCCAGGCGATATCGCCCAAGGCCCAGGCGATATCGCCTAATCCTTGGCTATTTTCACACCCGTGACTCAACCGAATCTACTCACGGACCCGTTTTAGAGTCACGGGTGACAATCCTGGTGCTGGGGCGATATCGCCTGGGACTTGGGCGATATCGCCTAGGCCTGGGGCGATTTTATCTATAAAAATCAATAGTTTTGAAACGTATTTATTTAGGTTAATAGTTAATTTTATTTATTTATTTTAGTGAAATGACATTTGTAGTTTCAGAAGAAGAAAAATGAAACATTTGGTTTCTAAAAAAAAAAAATTAAAACCTTTAGTTAGTGATGATTTTAATTTTAGGTTTGATTATATTGGTTAAATAAAACTGTATGCATATAATTTATCTAGTCATTGAAGAGTGGGTGAAGTTGAGAACTTGAGATGTCAAAGTTGCTGATTTGTAAGGCCACGTTTTCCTGTTAAAGGAGTAAATTCCGCCGGAAAGATGGATTCCGGGGGAATTGGATTGAGGCCGGAATCCAATTAAAATCCAGCTCATAATTCCTTGTTTTCCTGCAAAATTAACAACTTCGAATTGCAACTTGGTTCCACCTGAAATTACAATAATACCCCTAACATAATACCCTTCTTTTCTTATCCCTTTCCACTCACAAGTTTCATTGTACAGATCTCCTTCCGCCTTCCTTCTTTTACCCTTTTGCCGATTTCTACTTCAAGAACATCAAAAAGAGGGTTTTGAGTTTCTTCTGTGTTTCAAAAAGGGTTCCCTCCCAATCAGTATTATCCAACTGCCTCCTAAATCCAAAAGTTTTGGACTTTGTACAATATCGGGAGCAGAGGATCTGGAAACTGAAATCGGAAACAATAAAGGGTTTGTCCTGAAAACTGAAATTTGGGGAATCGGCGATTGTAGCAGCGAGTTTGGTATTGGTATATACTATTATGAGCAACGGTGGCGATGGGCAGCAGCAGGAGCACAAGAATACGCTGCGAAGAGGCAATAATGGTGGATTTCTACCTAGCTCCTTTCGTTCGATTTCCAGCTACTTGAGGATCGTTTCATCTGGAGAACAAATGCGGCCGCCGGTCGGAATAAGGAGAAACGGCGGTTGTTGGCCGCCGTTGGTGTGAAGAGGGTCTGCTGCAGGGGTCTGGCACGAACAGAGAGGCAAAGGAGAGGCGATTGCACGTGGGAGGGCAAAATCGACCTCCAAAAATAATTTCGCCGGAATCCAATGATTCCGGCCATTTTGGGATAGAATTACCGGACTCTATTGGACCGGAATTAGGGCCCGAGACGGAATTAAATTCCGCCGGAATTGGTCCGTTGTAAAATGACAGGAAAACAAGGAATTACGTGATTCCGCCGGAATTAAATGATTCCAGCCCTCAATTGCTGGGAGGAAAACGTGGCCTAAATAAACGTCTACACTTTCTGTGTTTGCATAAAAAAAAGCTTTTTTACTTGAAAATCTCGCACCCCTTAGTTAACACGTAACTCCGCCATTACTTTGTATATCTTACCAGTTTTGCCTTCAGGTGGTTATATATATTATTATCATTTATGAAAAAATACCAAACTCACACTTATAGGTAATATCACCATTTCGTATACGTGGGTCAACGTCTTTTATATTATAAACATAATTGACAGATAACTTACATGCATACACGTCAATAAAATACAAACATACAAAAAAATAAAGAGAAACAAAAAAAAATTACAACTCAGCAATAAACCATAAAATATAATATTATCTAATTCATTTTATGAAGAAACCCTAGGCTTAGGCAATAGAGTGGCGGCATAAACTGCACTCACAACCGTCACCATAGCTCCAACTACAAATGCCAATAAATTCCCGCCGCCGAAGGCAGCGTCCAACAGCCCACTTCCTAACGAAACCACCATCTGCGGCAGACAAATCGCCAGATTCAATACTCCAACAGACAACCCCTTCCATACTCCAGATCCCTGTGAGTAGATCGACACCATCGCGTACGTAATGTTGTACGCCACCGCCAGCGGCAGCCCCAATATTTCGAACACCGCCAACGTCTTAATCCCCAACGACGGGCTTATGCTACCATGCCGCCGCTCCGATTCTACCGCCTTGCTGATCACCACCGTCAGTACGAGGCAGATCCCGAGGATGAGATTAACTCCTCCCCATAGAAGCTTCACCCCCAATTTCCTCGCCAAGGGATCGATTGCGAAAGAGATGATTAGGAGGACGATCGAATTGATCACCATCCCTACCGATCCAACCCAGACTCCTTTGTCATACATTTGGATCTGACCCATATTTCCTCCTCCCAAATCTCCTCCGTACACTTTCCTCCCCATCCAATCGGTGTTGTATAGCACCCATAGGAACCACGCGAAGCAGGTTAGAAACGTCACTAGTAAAAGCATCCATATGGGCCTGTTGAGACTTTTTTTTTTTTTTTATCAGAGCCTGTTGAGACTTTTTAACGCTCTCAAGAAACTGGTTGAGTTGATAAAATATTTGGTTAGTTGAATATGGTTTGAGTATCTCATGATCTCAAGTTAAATTTCGACCAAGGCAACAACTCCTTGAGAGGGACTTTAGTATGAGAAAAGAACACAATTGGGTCATGATCCCAACCAGTGAGTTACCAACTTGAGCTAACTTAGAGGATAAGTAATTAAAGACAATGAATGAAGTGTCCTCACGCGAGGCCTACATGCCCTTAGGAATAGAACCTAAATTGGCCTTTAGTATGGGAAAATAACACATTTGAGCCATGATCATGAGCCTTTCCCAGTTAGGATCAGTTTTCTTCATTTTTAGATAATTTTTCAGATTAGTTTAATGTTTTAGAGTTAGAATAGTACAAGGACACGAACAAGCATTTGGCCGACCCCTATCCTATAAATTGGAATCTCTATACTACGAATTACTCATAATTTGATGAATTAAATTGATTTCAGGACCTTGGTTCTTTGTTCCTTCTAGCTTTTTCTCATTGTTGCATAGCTTTTAGGTTGGTTTATAGTGGCTCGAGGTTTTCAACCCTTGAATGCGTGGCACCGTACGACTTTTGGCTACCAACTTGAGCTAACTTAGAGGATCAGTAATAAAAGGCAGTGAACAAAGCGTCCTCACACGAGGCGTGTCTGCCCTCAAGAGTAGGACCAAAGTTTGTCTTTAGTATGAGAAAAGAACACATTTAGGTCATGATCACGACCTTTCTCAGCGAGTGAACTATCAATTTGAATTAATTTAGAGAATCAGTAATAGAAAACAATGAACAAAGCGCCATCACACGGGGCATGTCTGCCCTAATAGTAGGACCGAAGTTTAACTTGATTGGACTGTCTGCCTACCTTAAAAGTAGGACTAAAGTTTAACTTGATCGGACTATCCGAAGATGGTAGGAGAATCAATAACCATACTTTCTTAACTTTTGGGTATTTTTTTCCTAGGTTTCTTCACCCAATAGTCTATAGTGAGTACCCAAAGACAATGCGAGAAATCCTTGGAAATAGGCTACCAAAATTCACAGAAGAGGAGGGTAAAATGGTAAAAGGATCATTTGATTACATTGGCATCAACCAATATACAGCTTACTTCATGTATGATCCACACTAGAAGAATCAGCCTAAGGAGCTTGGCTACCAACAAGACTGGAATGCTGGATTTGCCTGTAAGAATTTTTACGATTTTGTCCCTCTATTATGAAAAATTGACAAACATACTATTTTACTATTTCCTAATCGATTTTAACACCCTCTACTTTGAAGCATTTAACAAAGTTTGTCCTTCTGTCTATTTTTCGGTCAGATATGTTGATTGTACGTGCCACATCATATTGTTTGTCCACCTCGTTGCTGATTAGGATGTAGACTATTTGTATTAGATAGTGGAAATCTCATGATGAGGTAGACAAATGATATGACGTGGCAGGTACAATTAACATATTTGGTGAAAAATGGACCAAAAAATAGACGGAAGGGGATATTTGTTAAACACTTCAAAGTAGAGGGGTGTTAAATCGGCGAGGAACTAGTAAAAGGGTAGTTCACCCTCACAATGTCTCGCAACACCCTCTATTATGCAAAGTTGACAAATATACACTTTTACTATTTCCTAACCAATTTAACACCCTCTACTTTAAAGCATTTAACAAAATTTGCCCTTCTGTCTATTTTTCGGCCAAATATGTTGATCGTACGTGCCACATCATATTATTTGTCCATCTCGTTGTTGATTAGAATGTTGACTATTTGTATTAGATAGTGGAAATCCCAATCAGTGATGAGGTGGACAAATGATATGACGTGACACGTACAATCAGCACATCTGACGAAATAGACGAAATGACATATTTGTTAAACACTTCGAAGTATAGGGGTGTTAAATCGGTTAGGAACTAGTAAAAGGGTATGTTTGTTAACTTTGCATAGTAGAGGGACAATAATGCATATTAACCCTTCTATTCATTTATGCTAATTAGGGTTTGCTAATTAGAGATTATTGATTTTATTGTTTGGTTTTGTTTTCCAATCTTTGCAGTTGCCAAAAATGGTGTCCCTTCAACCAAAAAAAAAATGGTGTCCCAATTGGTCCAAGAGTAAGTGTTCTTGCTTACCATTCTCTAATGGTTTTGTTTGTTTGAATCGAACCAAACGAGTAAGCAGTTCAGTGGTTAAATGTTCAATTGAGGTAGAATTGTTGAAAACTCGTTCGAAGAACTGGTAATTGGATATTACATGAAAGTGCGAAAACACGGTTTGGGCGGTTCAAACGGTTTTTGTGACATTGATTTGGGCGGGTTGTGAGGAGAGGATTTTCTTAGCAGGCTAGACTGAGAGAATTTTATTTCCGGTTGAAGGTTTTTAATCAAACCGATTAGTTTGATTCGGTTCTAACCATACTATTTTTTTCCCCTGCAGGCTCATTCCTATTGGTTATACAATGTCCCATGGGGACTGTACAAGTGTCTAATGTATGTAAAAGAACGATACGGTAACTCGACCGTTATCTTTTCCGAAAACGGTAAGCATAACCCGTGTAACGGCGTTACACGAGTCATCCAATTCGATCTCCGTTACGATCTATTCATTAACGGTCCTTTTTCCGCGGTACTAGGTATGGATCAACCGGGAAATGTCACGTTCCCGAGGTATTGCGGGACACGGTGAGGGTGAACTACTACAAGGGCTACTTGCAGCAGTTGCAGAAGGCGGTCGACGATGGAGCCAACGTGATTGGGTACTTTGTGTGGTCATTGCTCGACAGCTTTGAATGGCTGTCGGGATACACCTCGAGATTCGGGATCGTGTACGTTGACTATGGCAACCTCAAGAGGTACCCTAAGATGTCGGCTTACTGGTTCCGGAAGATGCTCGATCGTAGCAAGCCCTAGACGGTGTTATCTCGAGTTTTAGTTAAGTTTTCGAAAACAAAAAGAGTAATAATGGAATTATTGTTCTTCAATTGCTAGATGAACACGAAGAAACAGAAACAAAGCTCCGATTCACAAGAGAGAACGAATCAGTAATCCGATTTTATCTACAGAAGTTGCAGCAACAAGATTTCGAATAGTTAAAAACATTCTTCGATCACGGACCCGAATATTCTTATAGAATTCTTTCATAAGACAGATACTAAGAATAGAAAGGTTCACCTATACTTGCTGTACAATAATGCTGAATTGCTGATTTACTAACTTCTGTAAGCCGAAACTGTTCATATCGTGCAAGCCAGTTGACGATATCGCTCCTTGACAGTCGATCGGGGCTTACTCAATCCGGTACATCGTTGATTCCTACAAAATCGCTAGGTCAAGAAATCTAGAGATGATACATTAGTAGGAACATAATCCCTATCCTGAAGAATGAAGGAAATCGTGAGCTTCCCGTCATAAATATAGCTCGAATGCCAGAGAACTGGGACGATTAGGTGATCTCCAATCTCGGCTTTCGGGGTAGCAAACAATATGTGTTATTTCCTTATCTCGAATATACAACACCGAACAGAGGTCACCATTTACCACTCGGGACGGAAAGTCTTCTACTACGACCATGCTTCTTGGTCGCCTTCAGAAGCATCGATGCATGATCATCGTCTTCCGAGCTTGACTCGGTTTCTCTGCTCCGTCTACTACCACGACCATGCTTCTTGCTCTTGCTCGGCTTCAGAAGCATCGACACATGATCATTGTCTTCCGAAGATGACTCGGTCTCTCTGCTCCGTCTACTACCACCTTGCTTCTTGCTCTTGCCTGGCTTCAGAAGCATCGACACATGGTTATCGTCTACTGACACATTTAACCATACCAGAGCCTCGGTGGCAGCCGATTTCTCGGCATCTTTCTTGCTACCACAAGGCTCTCCGGTGAAGGACATCCCGCTAAACACCACGGTGGAACGGAACTGATTAAACTTCATCGGTATCGTCGTGTACTTACCGTTTGAGTGCCCTCCCCTGGCCAGCAGAGTTTGCAGCTGGTTCTTAGCATTGTTTCCTCCGTTTACACCCGTGGCCAGTTTGGGATTCCGGTTAAGGCTGTCTCCTCCGATTAGAGTCTTTTTCGGGGCTCCGGGCAGCTTACGACCGAATACAAACCTGCCCTCGCTTTAATCTTGTGATACCAAGGTTCGGGTTGCAGTCAATAGGTCAGAGTAGGTGTCCAAGTCCAACTTAGGATCCAGAAGCTGCCAAAATCGGTGAATTATCAGAATAAGATAGAGTAGCAATAGTTATAAGCATTATTAGTAGAAGTCAGAGATTCGGAGTACTCACTTTCTTCTGAATCAGCTCTTCAAGCTCGCTCTTCAAGGTTAGGTACATTCTGGCTAATTCGGGCTTCATCAGGAATTCCAGGTATCCACCGAGCATTTTCAGATGTCCGTCCTATTAAAGAACGAATACGAAATCAACTGTTTTTTAATATCGATCGCAAAAGAAGAAGTTCTCGTTGGAAACCGAAACAGCAACAGAGAAATAACTTACTAGTCCACCAGATGAAACTTTCCCACCAAATAGGAGAAGTACAGAGTCCGATACAGCAGTCGAATCTCGGAGGAAGACTGTATTCACCTTCACTATCTCATTGAAAACCAACCATGGGTATGGAATTCTTGGTACATTTCCATTCACGGAACTCTGTGGAGTAGAGATCATTGCCAAAAAGACGACAGGACGAAGAGAGAGATGTTTTAAGTAACGAGATCGTGTGCTATATATCGTTCCGGATCAAAATACGGAACGGGAGTAAGGGAGTTTACCGAGTACAGAAGCACCGGACCGTCCTCCATTGTTTTCAACGCTATCGACTTCTCCTTGTTCTGCATAACACAATTTGTGATATAACAAAGATTTCATAATTTCTACACTGGAAGACACATAAGATGGTGGCCACAATTTGTGATATATGATAGCAAAATCAACAGAAGAAATTATCCGGCGGATTTCCTAGAATAAGACATTAAAGATTGCAGCCACCTTTACTGCAAGAGTTAAACTTGAAATAATAAAGACCAACAAACATACCTGAATGTATTTGTAGCTTCAACAAACAGCATTTCTTGACATTTCTGTCGTATCCCCTCCTCAAGTTTTTTATCTTCAGATTTCTCCCATTTTCTTCTTTCCAATAATGGGAATTTCATCAAAGCTGCTCTATAATTATGAACATGGGAATTCTCCACTGGGCCACTGCATATGGGAGACAACTTTGCATTCTTACCCTACACCCAGAAAAAGTTGGTGTTAGAGGTGCAAAGCAAACATAAGATATGTAAGACTAATGTCCAGAACTTCAAGATAGAAACAAGTCAACAACTATGCACCAGATCACATTTGCATAGTATAATCCTTCTGTAGCATACCTCACGAATATTCAAGAAAACAGCAACCATGCACCAAAATAGCTACTTAAACAACTAGCATTTTTTCGGCCCGTTGGCCGATTTGTTATATTTTAATTTTTTTTTCGTATAATTAGTAATTTTTGCTAAAGATAGATTAATATTATTTTAGTAATTGTAAAGTAATAAGTTTTTTGAATTGAATAATTAAAATTAAAAGAACACTCAATGGATCAAATTAGTTAACATATTACATGGTTGAGAAATTAAACAGTTGAAAGTAGAAAATATATAAATAAACTAAAATTAAAAGTGACTTGAACATTATTTTTTTTTTAAAATATACTATAATAATTTTAATTAAACTAACTTAAATGGATAACTTTACCGTTTACTTTTTCCTAAGCTTCATCATGTTTAAAAAGCATTTGGATTTTTATTAATTAATTAATTTAATGAATAGTTTAAAATTGGAAGAAACAAAATAATACGATAGGTTAGTATCCTATTATTAAGGAGAGAGTTTTAAATTATATCTCTCGAATTTTAAATGTTCATATAATAGCTAGATAGTTCGTTAAATGCTCACTCACCATTAAACATACAAGATAAACAACTTATTTCTTCAGTTTTCTCTATATCATGTAAATATATTAATTGAAAAATAATTATTCTAAAAGTTCATGATTTTATAAAATTTATGCAACCTGATCCTTGATCAAATTAATTAACGGCTTACCAAACTTTGAGTCCTACAAATAATTTACCAACAAAAGTCAATTCAAGACAAATGAAAAAAAATTGCAACTCTCTCGAAGCATTTGCAAACAAATAAAGTCGAGATTAAAGAATCTATCATCATAAAAAAAATCGAGGAATAGTTAAACATAATGAAAATTGAAACCTCGATTGTCCTTTTAAAACATAAAAGAATTTGAAAATAAGAATCATGTTATATGAATATATTAGGTTTTTTTAATATTCACAATTTAAACTGACTCAACTCAATCAATACTCTCGATTTTTTAATAGTTCACGATATGTAACCCGTTTTACTTACGATCTCATGACCCATACTCTTATACACTTATGACCCCAATCACCATTGATCTTACTAAGGTAGAATCTTATTTCTTCAGTTTTCTCTATATCAATAAATATATTAATTAAAAATAATTCTCTTAAATATTTATAATTTTCTAAAATTTATGCAACTTTCTCCATGATGAAATTATTAATGACTTACCCAACTTGGAGTTCTTCAAATAATTTATCAACAAAAGTTAGTTCAAGACAAATGAAAAAAAAATTGTAAAATATTCTATAAGCCTTTCAAACATAATAAAAAAAAAGAAAGATGAAACCTCGATTATATTGGCCCGTTAAAACTTAAAAGAAAATTGAAAATAAAGATCATGTTATATGAATGTATTTAGGTTTAATGAATATGCCCAATTTAGACTAACTCAACTCAATCACTCCATTTGTTAGTAGTTAATGACATGTAACCCGTTTTAATTACGATCTCACGACTCATACTCCTATACACTCATGTCCTCACCCATCATTGATATTACTAAGGTACGACCTTATTTCTTCTTTTTTCTCTAGATCACTAAATATTTTAATTGACAAATAATTCTCTTAAATATTAATAAAATTTAAAAATTTAGCAGTTCAAATTGATCAAATGAATTAATGACTTATCAAATTGAAGTTAAACAAATAATTTACCAACAAAAGTCAGTTCAATACAAATGGAAGACAAAATTTCAACTCTCTTGAAGTATTTGCAAACACATATAGTGGAGACTAAATAAACCATCACTGTAAAAAGAAATTGAAGAATGGTTAAACATAATGAAAAATAAAAGTTCAATGGACCTTTAAAACTTAAAATAATTTGAAAATAAAGATTATGTTATATGAATGTATTTATGTTTAATGAATACACCCAATTCAAACTGACCAACTCGGTCAATACTCTGAATTTGTTAATACGTAATGACATGTAACCCGTTTTAGTTACGATATCATGAATCATACTCGTATACACTTATTATCGCACTCACCATTGCTGTTACTAACATACAACTTTATTTATGAAATTTTTTGTAGCTCAATAGATATTTTAATTGAAAATATTTATCTTAAATATTCATAAATTTTTAAAATTTATGCAACTTGATCATTGACCAAATTAATCTTTAATTTTTTAAGGGAATTAAACAATGACTTAGTTAGCTCGAATGTCTATTAAGAATTCGTGCGAGGAAATACATAATGCAATATAATAATCTAATTATTCTATAGAAAGCTTGATTATTGAAAAACACATAGCCAATTTTTAAAAATAGTATCATCATCTCACAATAAACTATATGAATAAATTATTATCAATTCATTCACTCTACTATCTATTCAATTTGTTAGTGTATTTCTACAATAAACTATTGATTATCATAAAATTAATGAATGTGCAAACTATTAAGAGTGAAATGTGCTTCAATTTGTATGATAACATATCGAGGAGCAATGTGCTTTAATGTTTTAATGTAATTATAAATTATTTTTTCTAGCTTAGCTGGTAAATTGCAATACTTGTATCCTTGAAATTGTGGATTCGAGTTTCGTAGTGGCTAAAAAATTATCATTTTTATTTAAAACACAATTTTATTCAAGATAATTTATATAAAATTTCATTGATTGACCATTTTCCTACAATTAAGGAAAAGTATGGAGAATCCTAGGTGGCAATAGGAGAAAAATTTAAAATGATTGAACAAAGTTGTAGTGAATATTGAATGTACCATTGAGAATAATCTATTTCATCTAAGTCTGTAGATTAATAGTAAAAGGTTGCAGATAGGAGTCACAAAACTGAATTTTTAGTGAATCACCCAATGAGTTTGAACTAAATGGCATCTATAGCAATTGAGCCTGCATAAATATTTTTATAATGTTAAATCTCCCAGATGAACCAAACCAAATCCCTTGGCCAAGCATTCAAGAAAATCGTACATATTGATGATGATGACCAGACCAAGAAGACTGAAGTAATATATGGGTAAGATAAAAATTTACAAATACCCATTAAATGATTAACAAAAGCTGATGTGGCAGGGTGGAATAGAGGACTTTCTTAATTGGGTTGATGTGTGCAGGAAGGGGGGAAGGGAAGGGCATTGTTTTATTGGGGTAATGGTGGGTTGTGAGAAAAGGGAATTAAAAAAATGTGGAATAATTAATTTGGTAGAAGTTACTGCATAGGAAATTAGTGGGCTTGAAGAGAGAGAGTAAATGAAGTGTAAATCGACACTCACGGAGAGAAGAGCAATGGCTGACGTGGCAGAAGAGTTTTATGCAAAATGCTTATATATATGTTTCGATTTCGATTTCAATCAAAGTATACAATAGCAGATAGCCAGATAAGGAAAGTACATTGGTTGGTAGCTTTTCAAAGATACCCTAAACTGCACTCTCTGGTCAGAAAACATAGTCGTGGCTAAAAAATCATTTGCAAGCCTACCCTTTTCACCTTTTTGGTCTTCTTATTTTATTGGGCATCAACTTTCTCAGCTCTGTATTTTATCTTACATATATGAACAGGCCGTATCCAGGACTTCCAAAGCCAGCCTACAACCTTTTTTAGCCTTGCCAAGAAAAATCAACCATCCAGAACCATGCACTGCAAATCGAGTATAGGCAGCCACTGAAAAATAACCTCATTTTGACATCGTACCAACATGTCCCATATGCTTAAATATCACTTTAACCTTTCTTCAGGCAAATTCTTGATTTCCAGCTTCAAATCCGCTATGACAACCAACCAGATACACCAGCACTCTTTCTTTGCTCTGAAATTCTGTAAACCTTAGGCCTAGATGTTCTCTAGTCAATTTCTTATTATTATAGCTACTGCACGGCAACCATTATTGTACCAAAGACCATCTAAGAGATTGATTATTCCGGACTTATGGCACCAAAGACCGAAAATAGAAAGCATGAAAGAAAGAACTAAAATCCAAGCTTGAAAGAATTCACAGTACAAGAGGGTAATGATAGGACGAAAGGACTAGAAACCATGTGAAAATATAAGCAATGCAGCCATAAAGACACAATTAGTTACCTTGAAATGTTTGGAGCTGATAGTAGATTGTTCTGATATTAACTGGATTTTAGGATCCTTCCCCTGTGCTAGACTACGACCAGTATTTTGTCAATTGTCAACATAAAACCTGAAAATCCCTCAGTTACTTTAAACGCTCCCTCAATTCGTTATTCTCCTTCAGTCTGGCTTCAATCTCTGACAGCTTGGTCTGAATTAAGTTCTGCATCAGCCTGTTTTTCTGAATGGCGCCAAAATCAGCTGAAAGGCCTATGGAGACCTGAAATATTTAATTGCCACTGTTGATGACTGACAAGAAGCGGATTCATGGACAGAGCCAGCAGGATGCATCTCCATGCTATCACTCAACAAATTGGCGGTGTTAGCAGTGTCTTCATAATCCCCAACCACTCGAAAAGCATTAGTTTTACCCACCAATGGTTCGTCAGACAGTTTCTCCTCTGAAGTGACAATTGCTTACTTAACAAATGGATATGACCCAATAGACAGAAACAAAGACCTTGCTTAACAAATGTTCAGTATCGTTTATGTTCTTAGTAAAATGGAACCTGTAGTTTTCTATAATGCATAAATGCAACATTAACATAAACCAGAAGAATGGCAGCCATCGTTGGTGCAGAATCGATACTACTATCAGGAATCCCACGAACAGTTGAAGTCTCCTCGCCGTTTCTGAAGACAACCAGCCTCAATTCACCTTGCAGCGCCCCCTCTAAACAGAACCTCCTCAATGCTTTGGTTTCAGAAGGAACTTGAAATCCAGAGTTTCTGCATTGAACATTGAGTAAAACGGGAAGCTGCAAAGGAGATTCTGATAGCTACAAAGATAGCATTTCAACAGCATGAACAATACAGTAACACAAATTGCATATCCAATTCTTCTAGCTAAACAACAACTGATATTAAGTTATTAACATATTAGGTTCATCCATGTATCCAGACAGCAAAATCCAGTATCCATACCGTGGTCAGGAGGAACAACGAAGCTTAACGTTTAAAGGGCTTGTAGGAACTGTTGTCACCCTCCGTCTTAGAATTAAATACTTTGGAGAGCCGCTTCTGCCTGCACCGGTTCACAAACTCGGCTCGTTCCCTTTTGGTCTTTGTAGGGTAGCGGGGCCCCTCTTTATTCGTCTGCTTATAGTGGCTCTCGCACTGTTTCACCACTGCCTTACCTCCAAAGTAATTAAACATTTCTTTCTCGGAAGTTTTGTAGACTGATTTTTTGCCATTGCTATCGAGAGTGATAGCTGTGAAATTGCCTCCTCCTCCTCCTCCTCATCCTCCTCCTCCTCCTCCTCATCCTCCTCCTCCTCATCCTCCTCATCCTCCTCCTCCTCCTCCTCCTCATCCTCCTCCTCCTCCTCCTCCTCCTCTGCCTCCTCTCCTCTGCCTCCTCCTCCTCCTCCTCTGCCTCCTCCTCCTCGTTCATAATGAGATCTCTGACTTCCTCCATCGCGTATTCATCCCCAGAGCCCCAACACTCACCAAGAAATTTTACTTCTTGAAATTCTTTACCGAGTACCCAGAGTTGAGGAATCCCCCTCCTCCTCCTCCTCCTCATTCATAATGAGATCTCTGACTTCCTCCATCGCGTATTCATCCCCAGAGCCCCAACACTCACCAAGAAATTTTACTTCTTGAAATTCTTTACCGAGTACCCAGAGTTGAGGAATCCCCTTGTCATCGATTCCTCCAATTACGGAATACATATTTGATTTACTTGGCATTGCCTTCAAGAGTTTGAAGATAGCATTGATGTTGGCATTCAGATTACCTACACCATTTCTCCAATCTTCTGTTTTGTCCAGCTTCTCAATTTCACCCTCAAACCATTCAATCACCCATTGGTCGCCGTATTCGGCGTGTAGGAGTCTCTGCGTATGGTTGCAGTGGACCTTCACGCAATTTCTTTGTATTACTTTATATTTAGGCTGCTCCTTCTCCTTCACTAGGCTCTCTGCCTTCCTCTTCTTTCCCTTCCTCTTTTTAATATTCCTCTTCTCTTCTACCTTCTTTGGATTTTCGACAGACGAATTACCGTCGGCAGCCATCACGAGAGTTTTAGCTTCAAGAACACGAAGTCCTACTATCGTTGTTCCGTGAGCATGGGATGTATCCTACAAAAATGAGTAGGGTAGAAATAAGGAAAGGGAAAATGCACAAATGAAAAGGAAGTCGGCAATCGAAGAAACAAATTTACCAGAGGAGCAGGCAGAATGTAAGCAAGCCTTTCACTTATCTCCTTTGGCTTTGCATAAGGATCACTGTTCTTAGAGTAGCTTTGACCCTCCACAGTCTTGCATACCTGTTCAACCAAAGAAAAACATATAATTAAGCTGATCTGGAAGATCTCTAAGTCAAATTTTCAACAAAAGTAGAAAACTGGTCAATTACCTCCATAGGCAGATAGTTGGGCCTTTGTTGATTTCCAACTTGGAGACAGGGCCACTGAGTATGTTGAATGGTGAATCCGTAGGTTTGGTTAAAATACTCCACAACTGACTTCATGGTTCCTCTTTTGTCGACAGGGAAACTGAGAGACGAGACATTTGAAGACATATCTGATGGGAGAAGAGAATTAGGTGTTAGATTGCATGCATATTCCATGGATGGAAAACAAGAAACTAACACCAACAAATTAAACAAACAAAATTTGTGGATTTTAATACCATACCGGTTAGAAACTTATCCTCACAGTACCGACCAAGACCCCAATTGGCAACACCGGCAGTCTTGAGCTCCGACAAGATGGATGAAGATAATGATTCCCCGCCGGAGTTGCTCTTATAGAGGCTCTTCCTCCCATCATAAGCAGGAAGACGCTTTCCAAGATGATTAATCACAACAGGAGTAACCTATTAATCATACAGGCTATTAGAAATGAACAAGGAAAACAATTGAAATCACATAGAAAAAAACTAGTGCATCATTATCTTACAAAGTGATTCGCCTTCAACGGCTCACTGACGTTTGAACTGAAGTATGGATCCTCAGCCTGAGAAATGAAGGAAGGTAAGAGGTCATTAATGGCCATGAGGTTGATAAATCTAAAAACGGAAAGCCAACAGAATGAATCGATTACCATGCTGGCTTTCCTGGCCTTCTTGTCCTGAGAAGATCTGCTGCAGATAATGGCTCCCTCGTTTCCATACCCTGGATCGCTTCCTCTTTAAAAATTGTAACATATTCTATAAGCATTTCAAACATAATAAAAAAAGAAAGATGAAACCTCGATTATATTGGCCCGTTAAAACTTAAAAGAAAATTGAAAATAAAGATCATGTTATATGAATGTATTTAGGTTTAATGAATATGCCCAATTTAGACTAACTCAACTCAATCACTCCATTTGTTAGTAGTTAATGACATGTAACCCGTTTTAATTACGATCTCACGACTCATACTCCTATACACTCATGTCCTCACCCATCATTGATATTACTAAGGTACGACCTTATTTCTTCTTTTTTCTCTAGATCACTAAATATTTTAATTGACAAATAATTCTCTTAAATATTAATAAAATTTAAAAATTTAGCAGTTCAAATTGATCAAATGAATTAATGACTTATCAAATTGAAGTTAAACAAATAATTTACCAACAAAAATCAGTTCAATACAAATGGAAGACAAAATTTCAACTCTCTTGAAGTATTTGCAAACACATATAGTGGAGACTAAAGAAACCATCACTGTAAAAAGAAATTGAAGAATGGTTAAACATAATGAAAAATAAAAGTTCAATGGACCTTTAAAACTTAAAATAATTTGAAAATAAAGATTATGTTATATGAATGTATTTATGTTTAATGAATACACCCAATTCAAACTGACCAACTCGGTCAATACTCTGAATTTGTTAATACGTAATGACATGTAACCCGTTTTAGTTACGATATCATGAATCATACTCGTATACACTTATTATCGCACTCACCATTGCTGTTACTAACATACAACTTTATTTATGAAATTTTTTGTAGCTCAATAGATATTTTAATTGAAAATATTTATCTTAAATATTCATAAATTTTTAAAATTTATGCAACTTGATCATTGACCAAATTAATCTATAATTTTTTAAGGGAATTAAACAATGACTTAGTTAGCTCGAATGTCTATTAAGAATTCGTGCGAGGAAATACATAATGCAATATAATAATCTAATTATTCTATAGAAAGCTTGATTATTGAAAAACACATAGCCAATTTTTAAAAATAGTATCATCATCTCACAATAAACTATATGAATAAATTATTATCAATTCATTCACTCTACTATCTATTCAATTTGTTAGTGTATTTCTACAATAAACTATTGATTATCATAAAATTAATGAATGTGCAAACTATTAAGAGTGAAATGTGCTTCAATTTGTATGATAACATATCGAGGAGCAATGTGCTTTAATGTTTTAATTTAATTATAAATTATTTTTTCTAGCTTAGCTGGTAAATTGCAATACTTGTATCCTTGAAATTGTGGATTCGAGTTTCGTAGTGGCTAAAAAATTATCATTTTTATTTAAAACACAATTTTATTCAAGATAATTTATATAAAATTTCATTGATTGACCATTTTCCTACAATTAAGGAAAAGTATGGAGAATCCTAGGTGGCAATAGGAGAAAAATTTAAAATGATTGAACAAAGTTGTAGTGAATATTGAATGTACCATTGAGAATAATCTATTCCATCTAAGTCTGTAGATTAATAGTAAAAGGTTGCAGATAGGAGTCACAAAACTGAATTTTTAGTGAATCACCCAATGAGTTTGAACTAAATGGCATCTATAGCAATTGAGCCTGCATAAAATATTTTTATAATGTTAAATCTCCCAGATGAACCAAACCAAATCCCTTGGCCAAGCATTCAAGAAAATCGTACATATTGATGATGATGACCAGACCAAGAAGACTGAAGTAATATATGGGTAAGATAAAAATTTACAAATACCCATTAAATGATTAACAAAACTGATGTGGCAGGGTGGAATAGAGGACTTTCTTAATTGGGTTGATGTGTGCAGGAAGGGGGGAAGGGAAGGGCATTGTTTTATTGGGGTAATGGTGGGTTGTGAGAAAAGGGAATTAAAAAAATGTGGAATAATTAATTTGGTAGAAGTTACTGCATAGGAAATTAGTGGGCTTGAAGAGAGAGAGTAAATGAAGTGTAAATCGACACTCACGGAGAGAAGAGCAATGGCTGACGTGGCGGAAGAGTTTTATCCAAAATGCTTATATATATGTTTCGATCCACGGTGATGTTTGGGGTCCTTCTAGGATTCCTTCTCGTTCTGGACAGCGTTGGTTTGTTACTTTTATAGATGACCACACTCGTGTCTCGTGGGTTTTCCTTTTGAAACATAAATCTGAAGTTGCTCAAACGTTTAAAATGTTTTATCAAACTATTATGTTCAAAATCAGTTTCAAACTCGGATTTCTATACTTAGGAGTGATAATGGAACAAAGTACTTTAATGATTCTCTTAAAACGTTTTCTCAAACTATTGGTCTTGTCAAGCAGTTAACACTCCCCAACAAAATGGGATTGCAGAACGCAAGAATAGACATCTGCTTGAAGTGACAAGAGCTTTGATGTTTTCGGCAAATGTTCCTAAGTATTTTTGGGGATGCTTTACTTACTGCTACCTACCTAATCAATCGTATGCCAAGTAAAGTTCTTAACTTCAAAACCCCTTTAAATGGTCTTCTCGATGCTTTTCTTTCACATCGATTGTCTACTGACCTTCCTCTTAAAAAATTTGGGTGTATTTGCTTCACCTATATTCCTACTCAGTTTCAGAGCAAACTCGACCATAAATCTCAGAAATGTATTTTGCTTGGCTACTCTGCTACAAAAAAGGGATATTTGTGTTTTGAACCCACCACTAGGAAACTTTATACATCCATGGATGTTGTTTTTTGGGAAAATCAGCAGTTTTATTCCGCTACTTCCCTTCAGGGGGAGAATTCTAGTGGTGAAGGGAATTTTTAGGAATTAGATCGTATTCTTCCTAGTCCTATTCCTTCTAATCAGTTACCAGAACCCGAAGATAAGGAATTAGTGAATGAGAATGAGGAACTAGGAGAACCAGACATACATGTTGTAAACTCTGAAATGTCAACAACAGGGGGAAATGCAGGATATGGGTCATAAGAATCCTACCCGTGAACTTCAGGTTTATCACAGGAGAAAGACTGCTCCAAGTACTTCTGTTCCAGACATTCAGCATGCCAATGACCAACCTCATTTCCCGGGTCCTTTGCCAAAACAAGATACCGAGCTAGAGAATGAAGCCTTAAACCCTACTGTGAGTAATCCTACCCACGTTTCACTACACATATTTTAATTGGCCTATTGCTTTACGAAAAGGTACCCATTCCTGCACCCGTTATCCTATTGACAAATACCTATCCTATGCTAGACTCTCTAATCATCACAGGGCTTTTGTGACAAATGTGTCGAACTTGTTTGTGCCAAGAAATATCTATGAAGCACTAGGTGATGCAAACTGGAGCTCGGCAGTCAATGAGGAGATGCAGGCGTTAATTACAAATCAAACTTGGAAGGTTGTTGATTTGCCTGCTGGAAAATCTGTGGTAGGATGTAAGTGGGTCTTCACGATCAAATGTAAAGCAGATGGGAGTGTCGAGAGGTACAAGGCTAGGTTGGTTGCAAAAGGGTTCACTCAGACTCACGGAGTTGATTATACAGACACCTTTGCTCCGGTGACGAAAATGAATTCAGTTCGAATTCTCTTATCTGTTGCAGTCAACCTTGATTGGCCACTCTACCAGCTTGATGTGAAAAACGCCTTTCTAAATGGCACCCTTGATGAAGAAGTCTATATGTCGTTACCTCCAGGTTTTGAAAAACAGCTCGGAACAGGATCAAGTAATGGAGTCTGTTATCTGCAGAAATCCCTGTATGGACTCAAACAGTCCCCAAGAGCTTGGTTTGAAAGATCTAGGAAGGCAATTACTCGATTTGGTTACACTCAAAGTCAGGCCGATCACACTATGTTCTTTAAGCATTTTGATCATGGAATGGAAAGATGGTGGTACTAATTGTTTATGTGGACGATATCATCGTAGCAGGGAATGACGAGGGCAGAATCCAAGGGTTGAAGAATAAGTTGGCACAAGAGTTCGAGATCAAAGACCTTGGTGTCCTTAAATACTTCTTGGGAATGGAGTTTGACAAATCGAAGAAAGGGTTATTTATTAACCAACAGAAGTATATTTTGGACTTGCTGGAGGAAGTTGGCTTAACAAATTGCAAGCCAATTGATACACCCATGGAACCAAACTTGAGATTGAGACCTAGTTCAGCTGAGGAGGTTAAGGATCTTGGCCGATACCAGAAGATAGTAGGGAAGTTAATCTACTTATCTCATACTCGGCCAGATATTAGCTTTGCTGTTAGAATGGTCAGTCAGTTTATGCACTCACCGGGACCTATGCATTTTGAAGCAGTCTACCGGATTATTCGATACCTAAAAGGTACTCCTGGAAGCGAAATTATGTATAAAAGGAGAGAACATCTCCAGATTGAAGCCTGATGTTAATGACCAAAGATCAACTACCGAATATTGTGCATATGTTGGGGGGGAACCTTGTCAGCTGGCGGAGTAAGAAACAACCAGTTGTTGCTCGCAGTAGTGCTGAAGCGGAATATAGAGCTCTTGCTCTAGGAATTACAGAAGTAACATGGATAGGAAGACTTTTGCAAGAGCTGAAAGTTACAGTTCCTAAGCCTATTCGAATCTACTGTGATAACAAGGCTGCAGTGGCTATTGCACATAATCCTGTCCTCCATGATAGGACTAAACATGTGGAGATTGACAAGTATTATATCAAGGAAAATCTTGACAGTGGAATGATCTGCATTCCTTACATTCCAACCACTGATCAAGTTGCAGACATATTCACCAAGGGATTGTTCAAAGGACGATTCAATTATCTCAATGACAAGCTGACTTTGAAAAATATCTTTGAGCCAGCTTGAGGGGGAGTGTTAGAATTAGTTACCTATTTCATTGTTCTAGTAGGCTGTATATTAGGAGATAATCTTGTATAGCATATTAGGTAGGCAATCCCTGATTTTTAGGGATTTACCGTTGTGGGGAGAGAGAGGGGGGGGGGGGGGGTTATTCCTTTTGTAGCTATAGTTGTATATATTGATCTATGATATAGCAGAGATATTCAAGCAATAATATTCACTCTTCAAATCTCATCAAAAATCAACTGAAGAAATTATCCGGTGTTGACACTAAATTTGAAATAATAAAGAGCAATAGGTCAGATCAGCAAACATTTCTGTCGTATCCCCTCCTCAAGTTTTTTATCTTCAGATTTCTCCCATTTTCTTCTTTCCAATAATGGGAATTTCATCAAAGCTGCTCTATAATTATGAACATGGGAATTCTCCACTGGGCCACTGCATATGGGAGACAACTTTGCATTCTTACCCTACACCCAGAAAAAGTTGGTGTTAGAGGTGCAAAGCAAACATAAGATATGTAAGACTAATGTCCAGAAATTCATGATAAAAACAACTATGCACCAGATTACATTTGCATAGGATAGTCCTTCTGTAGCAGACATCACAAATATACAAGAAAACAGCAACTTTGCACCGAAACAGAAACTTGAACGATTTCAATCAAAGTACACAATAGCAGATAAGGAAAGCACATTGGCAGGTAGCCTTTCAAAGATACCCTAAATTGCGCTCTGTTCAGAAAACATAAACATAGTCTTGCCACCTTTTTGGTCTTCTTATTCTATTGGGCATTGGGCATTGACTTTCCCTATAGCTCTATATTTTATCTTACATAAATGAACAGACCGTCTCCAGGACTTCAAAACCCAGCCTACAACCTTTTTTAGCCTTGCCAAGACAAACCAACCATCCAGAACCATGCACTGCAAATCGAGTTTAGGCAGTTGCTGAAAAATAGACCACCTCATTTTGACATCGTACCAACATGTTCCATATGCTTAAATATCACTTTAACCAATCTTCAGTCAAATTCTTGATTTCCGGCTTCAAATCAACTATGACAACCAGGTACACCAACACTATTTCTTTGCTCCGAGATTCTGAAACTTTAGGCCTAGATGTTCTCTAGTCAATTTCTTATTGTTATAACTACTGCACCGCAACCATTATTGTACCAAAGACCATCTAAAAGAACAAGAGTAATAATTAAACCGAATTAAGGTTGCAAGACGTAAGGGATTGATTCCGGACTTATGGCACTGAAGGCCGAAAATAGAAAGCCTATAAAGAACTTAAATCCAAGCTTGAAAGAATTCACAATACCAAAGGGTAATGATAAGACGAAAGGACTAACAACCATGTGAAAATATAAGCAATGCAGCCATAAAGACAAAATTAGTTACCTTGGAATGTTTGGCACTGATAGTAGATTGTGCTGATATTAACTGGATTCGAGGATCCTTCCCCTGGGCTAGACTACGACCAGTATTTTGTCTACACAAAACCTGAAAATCCTTCAGTTTCTTTAAACGATCCCTCAATTTGTTGTTCTCCTTCAGTCTGGCTTCAATCTCCGACATCTTGGTCTGAATTAAGTTCTGCATCGACCTGTTTTTCTTAACGGCGCCAAATATCAACTGAAAGGCCTCTCTGGAGACCTGGAATATTTAACTGCCACTGTTGATGACTGACAAGAAGCAGATTCGTGGACAGAGCCAGCAGGTTGGATCTCCATGCTATCACTCAACAAATTGGCGGTGTTAGCAGTGTCTTCATAATCCTCAACCACTCGAAAAGCATTAGTTTTACCCACCAATGGTTCGTCAGGCACTTTCGCCTCTGAAGTGACAATTGAAGTCTGTTCCTCTTCCAATTTCTTACTGCGAATTTCCCCTCCAGTTGCATCTGCATTAATCAAATCGATTCAGGCATCAATCCATTAACACAAAAGAGAGAAAGACAGACGAAACTAATTAGTCCCATAGAAGCAATTCAGCAAATAGCATTTTCATATATTCAATTTCGCACATTCCCTAATTCTCTACCTTTCAGAACTATATTCAAACCCTTTGAGATTCTGAATCGTGACCTTAATCCTATCCTAAACCTAATCTTTCAAATACACAGAAAATTGCTAACTAAAACCATACAGCTCGAAGCTCACCTTTACAATCATATGCCGCGAAACGCCTCTGAATAGAGATCAGCTTCTCAAGATCGTCCTCTCCGTCGTCGTCATCGCTGTCCGGATGGATCGCACACAGGGGCTTGGGCGAGAGAGGCTCTTCCGACTTCATAAACCACTGCCGAATGCATCGGAGCACTTCCAAATCGTCATCCTCACTGTCCGAATCGAAAACACGGCCGGAAGTAGAAGGACTGTCGCCATCGCCGCCATCCCCGCCACCGCAATTGTCTGTATCGTTTCCGGTTCTCAAGCACACTTTCCTGAGAGCTTCCAGGTCGCTTGCCAATCCATCGTCGATGTCGTCGTCTTCTTCTCCTTCGTCTTCGTCGCTGGTGAACCGCTCCAGAGTACGCATCGAAGAGGAATTAAGGGTTTCGCGAAGCTCTCGGTGCATACCCTATGAACACACATTTTTGTGCAAGTTGATCTAGCTTCGTACGTTGGTGTTGTTGAATATGTACAAATGCTAGACAGCCAAATATACGGGCATTCAGGTCAGAGAGATAGGCTCTGACATGAGGGTATGTCTCCAGTAGTATGTCCTTAGGGGTTCTGTAGTTGATAACTCGACTTGGAAGCCGATTAATCAAGTAGGTCGCAGTTAGGATGGCCTATCCCCATAGATACTTGGGTACTGATGTTGTAAACAGCAATGTTCTGGCAGTTTCCAGGAGATATCTATTCTTTCTTTCTGCAATCCCATTCTGTTGTGGGGTATCCACACATTCTGTTGTGGGGTATCCACACAAGAGCTGCAATGAATAATACCTCATTGAGACAGATAATGTCCGAGTGTAGTATTGAAGTAGTAGTGAGCATTATCTGTTTTTAGAACTTGGTTTTGAGTCTTGAATTGGGTGAGGATCATCTCATAAAACTCTTGGAACACTTTGGTGGTTTCAAATTTTTCTTTCATGAGAAAAGTCCAAGTGGTTCTCGTGTGGTCATCGATGAATGTGATGAACCACCTAGCACCATTGATGTTCTTGATCTGTGTAGGACCCCAAATATCACTGTGTATAATTGCAAACGGATGTGAGAGTTTGTAGTTGAGGGCTGAATACACATTCCTTGTGTGTTTAGCCAAGACACATGTTTCACACTGAAAATCCTTTGAATTTTTATTCCGAAATAAATGAGGCAACAATCTTTCAAGATAACCGAAACTTGGGTGTCCCAATCTACTATGCCATAACATAATCTGGCTATCTATACTATCAAAACTATTAGCAGCTAAGGCAGTCCTCAGCTGTTCTAACCCCTGCGTTTTTAGGATACTCTTGATATTCAGACAATAGCCCTTTAGTCCCAGTCATGTGGTCTGAGCACCTAGAATCAATTATCCAGTTCACATAATCTTGGGAATTCACTAAGTAGGCTGAGTGATTACCTTGTTTAGCAAATAATCCACTATATGTGTCTGTAGTTGGTTGCAGTTGAGGTTGACTCTTGCTTAAGGCTCTAGCAAGTAGTTTTTCCAAAGCATTTGCTTGCTCTTTGGAGAAGGGGCCTGACTCAGTTTCAGGTTCAGCAACTTGTTTCTCAAAGGTAGCGACGTGAGCCCTTCTTCTCCTCTCATGACGGGGTTTCCAGTCAGCTGGTTTCCCCACTAGTTCCCAGCACTCAACCTTGGTGTGCCACTGTTTGTGACAGTGATCACAAACAAGGACATCCTCATCTTGATCCTTTGTTGCATTGTACTGCTGCTGTTTTTGTCTTTGGTGACTTCGAACAGCCAAAGCTGAACTCTCTCCTTGGGTCTTTGTCTCAGGATTCATAAGCTGCCTCTTGCTCTCTTCCCTTTTTATTTCTGAGAATGCCTCAGTAAGAGTTGGGAAGGGCTGTTTTGCCATGATTCGTCCCTTGACATCATCCAAATTCTGATTTAGCCCCAAGAGGAAATATAGGGTTCTCTTCTTCTCGATATACCTCTTGAATCTTGCTTGATCAGCTGGTGTGTCCCAGTTGTGAGTCTCATACATGTCTAGTTGGAGCCAATATCGTCCTAGCATGTTGAAGTATTCAGTTGCATCCTTGTCCCCTTGTTTTAGGTGAAACAGTTGTGTTTCAACCTCAAATAGGGCTGATGAGTTGTCAACTGTAGAGTACGTGGTGCGGGCTGCCTCCCAGATTGCTTGAGCAGTTGAATGGAGCATAAAGTTCTCTCCAATGCTCGGCATCATAGAGTTGATCAGCCAAGTTTTCACCAGGTTGTCATTGTAATTCCAGGTCTCGAACTGAGGATCTTCAGATTCTGGCTGTTTGGTAGTTCCAGTCAGATACCCTCCTCTGCTTCGGCCTCTAATATGCATCTCCACGGTTCTAGACCATTGGAGGTAGTTCTTCCCATCCAACTTATGTGTGGTGAGGATTCCGAAGTAGTCAGTTGCAGGTGCCATGGTGCTCGAGGAACCTCCAGATGCACCGATTGTGGAGCTGTTAGTAACACTCAGGGTTGATTCTGTCGCCATTGATATCGGTTTGACAGATTAATAGAATAAGAAGAAGAAGAAGAAGGTCTGCTGGGAACAGAATTGCAGCGCCGGCGGAAGGGTTAGGTCAGAGAAGGCTTTGATACCATATAGAATTATGGGAATTGTGTGTATTAGAATAGATGATAGGTACATATATATACTGCTAGGAATAGGAGACTAGTAGTTAATACTTACTCTATTTACATAACTAATAAAATAATAATAATATATATGCAATTAACTCCGAGATTCTCTACAGAACTATATCTGCTGCAATTTAAATAGTCAAGAACGATAGGTTATCATCAGATGTTCATACCTTGAGAAGTCAGAAAATACATGAGATTTGAGTATTTGTTTGATATTTTTGAACTTCTCCCTCAGCTCCATAATCTTTGGTATGTCCCTGTAGGCTTCAAAGTGACTACATAATTGGTTTACAGCCTGAAATGCATCGATAAATCCCCATTGTTATGACACCCGGAAAAAATGAAGTAGTTCTCCATTATAGTGCATGCAATGTATTGAGCAAAGAAGCTTAAATTTCTGCATCTTCTTCATCTTTGAAAGTAAAAAGACTATTCCTTACTCCATAAGAGTGAGAAGCTGAACAACATTAGCAAACCGCAATATGTATTCCTTCAACCAATAAGAGTGAACAGAATGCTAACTAAGCTTCTATAATTAGACTGGCAATATATGATTGGGGATTCAATGTATCCGTGGGCTGCAGCATTTGGTTCAGGAACATCAAGTGAAGCTACAAGAATCCTCCTAAAATTATGATTACTTATTGGGGAGAACACAAATTAAAAAGAACATTGATTGTTCAGAAACCAGAATGATCCGACTCAGTTGTCGAGTAATAGGAGTATGAAAACTACAAGGCGCATGAAAGTAATTCTACTGGACATCCAAGAAAGGTTGGCATATGGTTTCTTACAGATAACACATGACTAAACAAGGTGCCGTGGGAGATATCATTTAAGAGAGAAGCAAACAGAACATGATGTGAGGCAGAATTATCAGAGGTAACACAATGTATGAAAGTGAAATCCCCTCGAAATTAAGAGATCATACAATGATACATACCTCCAGCTGAGCAGCTGCTTCTTTGTAATTTCTTTTTGAAGCCATAACTTGTAGCTGCTCAACAGCAGACACTGGATAGAACAAAGAAGAATACTAGAGTATTGAAATGAGTTAAGTACAGTACGCTACACTACTTCCTAAGTTAGATTTATCATTACCAGTAAAAGCTCCAAAATTTTCAGACTAAACTAACCAGAGTCCCCAAGTTAGATTTATCATTACCAGTAAAAGCTCCAAAATATTCATAACACTAACCTAGCATGGTAAGACGATGAAGTGCAGTAATCGTGGTTGTGATATGCTTCTTCGCAAAGTCCAATTTCTTAATGTCACGGCAAATTTCATGGACCATTGTTTCACTTTGCTCAGCTTTGGTCTTTATTTCTCTAATCTTGAACATGAGTTCCTGAGTTGAAAGAGCAAAGAGATATTTTCTCATCAAAAAAGATTAGGCTTAAATCCTCTTTATAAGGATGAGTCGATATAACATGAACTACTAACCAACATACCCCTTCCTTTGACCCTAAATCAAATATTGGTGCATACTCACCTCCACAGCACCTGTAGCAGCAGCAAGATCTTCTTTGGCTTTGGTTCTGGAGTTACTCTGAATTGAATTGTAAGCTCATCAAAAGCGTATACAATACTAAAAGTCTTTATTATGGCTCTAGCATTAGCAAAAAATCTCTACTTCTACGGGCCAGAAGTCACAAAAACATCTCCAACTTACCACACGCTAAGCTAAAATTTCTCCTCAAAATCTAGAAATGAACCCCTTTCGTTATTAGTTTTGCCAAATATGTCGTAGGCAGGCTGAAGTTATCTAAAATCGGAATATAGTTTTAAACAACATTGAAAGAAGCTAGTTCCTTTTATTGCAATAGATAGAAGCATGATGCACATGTTTTCAAAATTCAATTCGCCCGACCATTGCCTCAAGAATATTTTCATAACAATTAAGAAAACTTGTCTGAACACACAACAGTTGCATAAGATCGTAGTAAGTCTTGAGATCACACAATGGAGGATACAAATTAAACCCAATATGCTTTTTTTCATTTACGCCTAATGTGCTTATGCATAATATGAGCAAACGAGCACTCAAGATTTTCACCTGTTGGCGAACAGCTGCAAGTATCCCTGCATCTACACAGCGTATCTAACTGTGAATCTTTTGCATCAGTGGCTCAACACCAGATAAAGATGCTTCTGGAAGTAACACAGAAGCACGAACATCGTCACTATAGTCATTAAATTGACTCATAAATCACCACACATGGACGCTAACAGAAAATACAATTACTCGAACAGTGTATTACAGCTCAACTCTCTGATCTAACAACAGTAAAGATACAAGCAAAACAACATAGTTCAAGCCTCTCTACACCGACCATGCCCTGACTATCACTTTAAACCTAACCATCTAAGTTCCTCAACCCAGTTTGAATTATATCAACTTAAATTAACTTAACCTCGAAGTTCAATTAATCTAACATTAGATAGCAGCAGCAGCATTAAAATCCAGGATAACCTGAGATGATACAGTTGAGTGCTAACTAACATTTTAGCTGCAAGTTAAACCCCCATTATGGATCCTAATTAACACAATCTATAAGCAAAACACTACCGTTACATCAGAAAAATTCCTCCTAAATGTGCACATTCCATTGATTCCACAGAGAATTTCATGCTAATCTAGACTTCTACTACTATTACTCCGTTCAATTTAACTTCGAAATCCACGGAGATAATCCAAACACTCGTGATTCAATCTCCAACAAACACACGAAACAAAACAGACAGCGAAATGAAACCTGTGGGAAACATCTGGTTTATGTACTCCAGCGCACTGGACTTGTCCATTTTCGGAGCTGAGAATGCCAATTCTGAAACGCCAAACAGAACCTTCGCCGACGATGAAGATGTGACTAACTGTGTGCACTAATTCTGGAACCTTGAAAGCTGAAGCTTCCGATATCCGTTACGGCCTTCTTCCGCCAGTGAGCAACACCGGAAACTAACGACCGGCTACCGCTGCTCGAAACGGTGCCGCTTTGTGTGGAAATGTTGGCGCTACGAACGGTCGTTTTCTCTTCAATTCCTCAACTTCTTGATTTGGCTTTCTTGGTCACTTAAATTTTGAGGATTTTAGGTTGAGTCTTTAAACTTTGAAAACTAATATAATACATCAAACTTTTTTACCGAAGAATTTAACCATTTGTTCTCGACCCAGTTTCAAAAATTTGCACTCGATCTAGTTTTTAAAATTTGGTCCCGACTCAGTTTTCAAAATTTGATGTCGATCCAGGTTTTGGATAATTACTCCCAGCCCAGATTCCAAATTTTTGTTCTAACCTAGTTCACGAAATTTAGTTCTGATCCAATCCCTGAAAATGCAATCTTGATCTAGTTCCCGAAATTCAAACTTGACCCGATTTTCAAAATTTGGCTATAACCTAGTTCTTGGAACTCGAGGCCCAACTCTCAAAATTTGGTCGACCCAATTCCCGAAATTCAGTCTCAACAAAGTTCTCGAAATCCGATCTCGACCCAATTTCCAAAATTCGGTCTTGACCCAGTTCTGATATTGGGTCTAGAAAATTCTCTAAATTTGATCCTTGTCTGGTTCTCATAATTCGGTCTTTAGCAAATTAATTCAAAACTACGATGCTTAAATTGACGTTTATTTAGAGGTCAAGTGCTACAACAAACACTCCAATACATTCATAATTTCATATCCAGTTCGACACAATACTCTTAAATCATTCCAGATCCACAGTTAACTGCTCATTTTTTTTACGTTTAAGAGCAGCAAAGAGAGTGAATGTCGAACTAGATCCTCCTTCTTCGAATAACCCAGAACTCAAAAGCTTCGTCTCAAATGAATCGAACACTTCATCCATCGAAAAGGACACACTTCAGTTCTCCTCATCATTATCATCACCGTCGACATTGGTTTTTTTTTAAGTGAACCCTGAGGAGGACTTCAAGCCCGGCCCTGACGTGCGACAATATGACCTTGGCCTTCGACTCGGCGGTGCCATGTCCTCTCTCGTGCTCGACGCACTCGAGAATTTCAAGAGTGAATCCTCTGTTCGATTCGACGACCAATCTCAATTCTTGTGGAGATGCAAAGTAGATTGGGATGTTGAACTTGTCTAGTTTGTCTTGGCTTATCTTGCTTAAGCATCACCATGAACACGTACAAAATTACATGTTCCTCAACATTTAGTACTAGTTCAAATTTAGATTAAATAGTATAATATAATATTAAAATGAGACTGTTTAATCAAACAGTAAAATTAGATTTACTGTTTGATTAAACTCAGACTCAATTCGACCAAAACCGATCAAATTTTCACCCTAGTGAATTCATAGGTCTAACTAGCTAGAGAGAGTTTCCACTAAATCAAATGGGCACTAAAATCATTCAAAGTGAAGAACATTTTTACTAACCTTGTGAGCCAAGTCATTGAAGCAATCACCCAACACATTGTGAATGACATTAGAAGTAATCCAAGAATGAGCCGCTCCATAGGACCTACCCGAAATCGTAACCAAAATCATCCCACCCGGAACAACTTCCTGTGATAACGAACCAAACGAAATACGTAAGCGACAAAGAACACGAGAATTAACGTGGTTCCTCAACAGTGTGTTGAGTACGTCCACGGACCAACCAAACTCCGAATATTATTGATCAATGTCGAGCTCGACCGCCTTACCTCACCCACAACACAAACAAAGCTTAAATACTCCACAACCTAGCTGAAACCCTAACACCAAAGCCAAAACCTATTCGGAAAACAATAACATAACCAAATGGGCCAATACAATTACACAGCCCAATAACCCATGCAAAGCCCACGTACGTACACTAACACCCCCCCTCAAATTGATGGTCGTTTCGACACATCAATTTGCTAGCGAGATACCAATGTCGGCTAGTCGCAACAGATTTGGTAAGCAAGTCCGCCACTTGATCCTCCGTGCTAAGATAATGCAGCTGAACAACCCCTTCCGTAAGAAGGTCACGAATATAATGGACATGTGTCTCGATATGCTTCGTCCGGTCATGAAATACAGGATTAGTAGCAATCTGGATAGCACTCGTATTATCTGCATAGAGAGACACTGGGAAAGTAATTGAGGAACCAAGCTCAGAAAATAACCGAGTGAGCCAGACAATCTCTGAGCAAACGTCGGACATAGACCGGTACTCTGCCTCCGTAGATGATTTTGCAACCCGATCTGTTTCTTGCACCGCCATGCTATGCAAGAGTTACCAAACATTATACACCAACCAGAAGTGGATTGCCGAGTGTCTAAGCACCCTGCGAAATCTGCATCAGCATAAGTCCTTAATATTGATGTGCCTGATGTCGGAAAAAGAACACCTACTGCACGAGTGCCTTGGAGATAGCGAAGGATGCGATAAACTGCGGCCATATGTGCAGTTCGAGGTGCCGCCATATATTGGCTAACAACTTGAACAGCATAGGAAATATCAGGACGAGTGGCCTGTAAGTAGATAAGACTTCCCACAAGTCTCCTATACAATGAAGGATTTGGCTCATGTTCCCCCAACTCGCGATGAAGCTTCGCATTTAATTCCATAGGTGTCCCGACTGGTTTACAATCAGAACACCGTGCTATCTCAAAAAGATCGGAGATGTACTTCTGTTGACAAACAAATATACCATCTGAAGAACGCCGAATTTCCAAGCCAAGAAAGTAGGAAAGAATACCTAAGTCCTTAAGTTGAAAATGTGTTTGAAGAAAGTTTTTAGCTTCCGCAATACCATCCACGTCATCCCCAGTTAGGATCATGTCATCCACATAAATTAACAAGACAGTGATACCCTTGGATGAGTGCCGCAAAAACAAGGAGGGATCATTAGCACTCTGTTGAAACCCACTCGAAATAATAGTATCATGAAACTTTTCAAACCAAGCTCGAGGAGCTTGTTTAAGGCCATATAGAGAACGACGAAGAAGACACACCTGATCCGGATCCGAAGAATTATATCCAGGAGGACACTCCATATACACCGTTTCTTTCAAGTCTCCGTGTAGAAAGGCATTTTTAACATCGAGTTGAAATAAATCCCAGTTCTTTTGTGCCGCTAAAGCGAGGAGTGTCCGAACCGTCTGCATCTTAGCGACGGGGGCAAAAGTTTCCTCATAATCGATGCCGTATTCTTGTTTAAAACCTTGAGCTACCAATCTTGCTTTATAGCGATCCAACGAACCATCAGGATGTACTTTTATAGTATATACCCAGCGACATCTGATAACCGGAGCATTAGGTGGTCGTCGGACTAGCGACCACGTTTTAGTAGCTTCGAGAGCATCCAGCTCAGCCTGCATTGCCTCAACCCAATGAGACTCCAAAATAGCTTTCTTATAAGAAGTTGGGACCATCTGTACATCAGCCACATAAGTAATGAAGTCGGAATAACGTGAAGGTAATTGGCCAATTGTGGAACGAGTTGACCTACGTACCAAAGGATTTGGAGCCAGATGAGTGGGTACGTGAGACTCCAAAGGTGAATCCACTGTAGCATCATCACCATGGCCTATATCATTATTATGAGAGAAGGAATGTGATGTGTCCACGTGTCCCTCAAGGGCAATATCTCTGTTATTCAATTGCAAAGAAGCATCAGTGACCTCACACACTGCATCATCATCAGTATCATTAAGAGAGTGTTGATCAAAATCAATAGGTTCATATGTAGTAGACTCTGATGCAATTGGCAAGTTATAATAATATATGTGCTCCAAGAAAACCACGTGATAAGCAATACGGATCCGACGAAGTTGCGGATCATAACACATATATCCCTTGTGATTATCACTATATCCAATAAATACACAACGAGCCGTCTTGGCCATTAGCTTCGTCCGCTCACTCCGTGGTAGTAAAACAAAGCATAGACACCCAAAAACTCGTAACATAGAATAAGAAGGCTTCGTCCCCATAAGAAGCTCATATGGAGTGCGGTTTTGTAGCACAGTAGAGATTTTCCGATTAATCAAATACACAACAGTACGAACAACTTCCACCCAAAAGGAAGATGGAACGTGTGACTCTAATAAGAGAGCACGAGCAAGGTCTAGGACATGACGATGTTTCCTCTCGACAAGCCCATTTTGTTCAGAAACTCCCGGACATGACTGCTGATAGAGCATTCCATTATCAGTATAAAACTTCTTCAAGGCATGAGAAGAGAATTCCCCACCTGGATCAGATCGAATGACCTTAACTGGACGATTAAATTGAGTTTGCACCATTCTTACAAACTCTTGTGCTACCTGAAGTAAGTCAGACTTGTGCCGGAGAAAATAGATCCAAATATACCTAGTCGCATGGTCGATAAATATGGCGAAATACTTATATCCAAGACGAGAAGTTACAGGAGTTGGACCCCATAAATCAGTATGTACCAAAGAAAATGGCTCATGCGACTCCATCAGAATTATCGTAAAGAGGGTTGCGAATTAAATCACCCAATATCTCATCAATATCAACAACGTTGTTGTTAATAGCTTGAGCTCGAATCGACTCAAATTCAGGCCTCAGTTTCATGAGGAAAGATAAGACTCGAGTTCGCCTTCGTTCGAGAAGAATTTTGGCACTAGCAGTTGCCGAAAGAGTAGAAGATGAAAGCAAATCTTGCTCGGTCCATAGGTCAAGAGCCGCAACATAAAACCTTTCAATATCGCGATCTCCTTGCGTCAATTTAGCGAGTTCGTATTCAATTTCAAAAATACGAGAAGAGCTAACCTTGGAATAAGTTTTCTCTAGATGAGTCCAAATATCAGCCGCTTTAGTGAATGTGCGAAGAGTGAGAGCAATACGGGTCTCCATTGAATTGATTAACCATGAGAAAACTTTAGCATTGTTAGTTTTCCACACCAACAGATTCTTCACAGCTTCGGCTTGAGCTGTTGCTGCTAGCTCGGTCGATTTAGCTGCGTCGGACCCAGTAGGAGCTACCGGTTCAACAGAGCTACCGTCCAGATAAGATAGAAGGCCCTTGCGGCCACAAGATAACGAAACTGAAACTCCCATATTGCGTAGTTCTTTCCATTGAAACGAACAGGCATCGAATCTCTTTTCTCGAGATCCATGTGTCCATGCTCTGATACCATGATAACGAACCAAACGAAATACGTAAGCGACAAAGAACACGAGAATTAACGTGGTTCCTCAACAGTGTGTTGAGTACGTCCACGGACCAACCAAACTCCGAATATTATTGATCAATGTCGAGCTCGATCGCCTTACCTCACCCACAACACAAACAAAGCTTAAATACTCCACAACCTAGCTGAAACCCTAACACCAAAGCCAAAACCTATTCGGAAAACAATAACATAACCAAATGGGCCAATACAATTACACAACCCAATAACTCATGCAAAGCCCACGTACGTACACTAACATCCTGTTCTCTGGCGCTCAAAAACCTCATGAAATCCTCTGAAAATTGGTCCTTATAAGTAGCCACAGCCTCGTCCCCACCCATCGAGTAACACAACTCCCTAGAGGACTTAATTTTGTGAACTAGGGTGGGAACCTGAGAGAGCCATTGCAAGGCATAAGAGGTGTGAACCAAGTGGAGGTACGAAGAGGGGAAGAGTCATCATGGAACGAACCGAAAACACCCGCGAGGTAGTACGATGAAGAGGAATCCTTGTGGGACAAGGATTGGGCGAAGAGGGTGTTGAAGTCGTTCGAAACATGGTCGTTCAAGAAGACCTGAAACTCCACACGGGTGGAACCCAGTTCGAGTTTATCTCGAATCAAGTCGAGTATGGTTTTGACGGTTATGAATGTGTTCGGTCCAACCGAGCAACCCATGTCGGTTATCCTCAACTGGGCTGCAGGTTTGGTTAGAATGTCGTCCAAGTTGTCACTAATAGCTTTGGTCAAAATTCCTTGACTGCATCAACAACCCATGTCTCTATAAAAGAGAAAAATATTACATACTTACAAGCTTCTTAATACGATACGATCTCACAAATAGTAATAAGGGTACCTGAGTGACGGAGTTGGCAGCGTAGCTATTGACCCCATCTCCTCCGTTCATCGGGTAGGCGGTGGTGGTAGCGGCGGCGACGGCAGCCATCCTCAGTACAAATGAACTGTCTTTCAACTTTGGCAAGTAACATCCATTGTATTGAACAATTATTTATAGTGAATTATTGTTATATTTAATTAATATGAAAATTAAATTAAATATTTTATGTCACTCCCTGCTTTTGTTCATATTGATCATGTCGTATTGTATATGCTTAGATTGTACAATTCGTACTACCTAATGACATTTGTAATCGAATTAAACACATCGATCTATAAATAAATTAAAATTGGAAAAATAACACTTTGCTCCCTTCTACTTTGCCAACTTATAACTCCCTAAACTATATAAATTGCTCTGTATAAAAATGGCCCTTTCATCCCGACTTCCATCTTCTTGACAGTGATATTTAAATCACGAGAATGAGAAATACTTATAAAAGGATGATATCGAGAAGTGTCAGAGATGGAGATATTCGGAAATATTCGAAATCCATCGAGAATTGGAATATTTGCGGGTATTCAGAACCAATGATGAGATAGAAAACCTAATGGGGACAATGATGATTCAGATAAGATATTATAGACAACTCGATGAAATGTGGATGAGATATTATGGACAACCCGATGAATGAGGACGACCACGAGGTGCCCAACAAGGCAACAATAACCTGCAGGGGCGTCGGCGAAGATTAACTTTAGAAATTGGGATGAAGATCAACGAACCCACCACATTATCATCTCTCCTGTTTTCCAAACCATACACACTGATGCAGACGCTTCAATTAGTTAGACCATGAACCACCCACCAAAACAGTATCGATCGATAAAATTATGATATAATTACGGTTCAGTCACAACTCAACTACAGTTTATGACAATTTGAGCAGTTGAATGCTAGACTCACAGGTTTGACCCTCCAACACGGTCATTACAACACTGATTATAATTACTGATATTAACCACCCTAAATGGTAGTTTTTTTTGTATTGATTTATTAGTTAATAAGCAGAACTGAAAAATATTTTCACCAATGTACCTAAATTCCCCCCGGAGCGATCAACAATGTCGTCACTGACGTTAACTAAACGGAAGACTATTTCGGTTAACTAACGATCTCAGGCATCCAAAAATCTAACGTCAATCTGATCCATCCCAGTTTCACGACTTGGTTCGGTTCGGTTCATATCCATCGCTAGTCAATCAACCCGACAACCCATATCTGTAACGAAAACACAAAGAAAAATCAATTCGCGTTATTAACCAGGTCAGAAATTCAAGTAGGCCATCAAACCAAACCTCCAATGTTTTCAAAACTGTACTAACACATTAAATCAGTGAGTCTAACGGTATGTGATGTAATCACTAAAACCAATTGAACCCTTGTATCATATTGTTTCTTGATGAGTGGTTCGAGATTCAACTGATCGAACCATGCGAATTACTGATACGATTTTGAAAACAAGATAAAAACAACAACTACTTGTTTGTGTTCTTACTCACCTTATATAATCACGGCAAAAATTTCTTAAGTAAGTTCAGTAACCTTCCCAACTGCAACAGTCTTCTCTGTACGCATCATTCCAAACACAGAGATCACAAAACAAAGCAAACCCCATAACTCGAATCGATGGATCTGATATACCTGAATCTGGCACACAATAACTGCATCTGTCTTTACGAAAACGGGTATCCTCGTCATTGGTCTCCCCGTCTTCGGATCGATTTCCTGAATCAGCTCTGTAATCACGCAGAACTCCACCATAGAATGGATGTGCAGCATAGCATTGTAACCAGCTGTTAAAATTGGCTAGAGAGGAGATATTTGAATTTCAGTCAGATATGGCTATGAACAAAGGCAAAGAGATAAACTAGCTCAGCAAAATCGTAAAGCTTTACTTTGTCAAGTTGCTCGTTGGTCTGCAACTTAGCGACTAATTCTGTAGCTCCAGGAATCGGATTTGCTACATAAACAAGAATAATAAGAACACTCTCAAACTACATTATGTTACCAGCCATAATGTATCAAGAGGGATCTCAATATCTTACCAACACTTGACAATACGAAACCAGGCGATATAGTTTCGGATGCTTCATCGTCGATGCCAGATACTCTTACGCGTAGATTCTCCCCGGGTCCTGCTTGCCTAACCTTGGTTTCATTGATGTATATAGCAATCACTTTTACGTGAGTCTGGAAGAAGAAGCAGAATTTTAAACCATCGGGATTCTGAACAGAGAAGGAACAGAAATACATACATACAGAGAAGGGGATCCTGATGAACATACCCTATTTGTCATAACCAACAAGGAGTCTCCCTCAGTCACGGTACCCGGACTCTACTTTCCCGATAAGTACAGTTCCCATGTCTTTCAGTTTGTCAATGATGGGCATCCTGCAGGAGATCGGTTTAGACAAAATGAATCGAGCTACACATTTAACAGAAAATTTAAATCAGTGAGATCGAAACTACCGTTACCTAAAAGGACTGTTGGGATCTCCAATTGGAACTTCGATATTATAGAGTGCTTCGAATAGACATGGGCCATTCCCACCATGAGCATATGGTTTTAACCATTCTGGTCTTTATGTTTGCTCCAGTAAAACCAGATAATGGGAGGAATGTGACATCTGTGCAACAGAAACCCAGATCAAACACCATTGAGTTACTGAACAAGAATTTGTATGCTCAACAAAGACGATTTATGGGTCAATGAAGAGAACAGCAGAATACTATGTCTAGCTTGATTTACCAAGATCCTCTAAGCAATCATAAACAAATTCTCCCTAAGGAAAGATGGTTAAGATAGTTCCAGTACCTTCCTTCACGTTACAAGGTGAAGGAAACATACAAAAGCAATCAGAGGAAATCCATGATGGAGAAAGTTGCACAAGCAAGACGAGAAAAAATCACCTTTCTAGTGACCAATTCACAGTAGGATCATCCATTTTGTTGACAACAACAAGCAGCTTAGTGACACCTAAGGTCTTAACAAGTTGGACATGTCCACGGGTTTGGCCACCTTTCTCATATCCAGTTTCAAACTCACCTTTCCACGCAGAAATTACCTAAACAAATTCGACAAAGGGATCTATAGACTGTCTCCAAGGACATTACGCATACAAATTGGATAATAGTAATACAATGATGCTATAAGAGCTTACCAAGACCCCAATGTCAGCTTGGGATGCTCCACTGATCATATTTGGAACAAAACTCTTGTGGCCCTGTGTAACCAATGAAAGAAATTACATAACCGATACAAGAAGTCAATGACAGTGCTAAAACTGGACATGGGAATAGGAGCAATGCAAGAGCGAAGGGCAAAGAAGTTGCTCAAATGATGTTTAGGAAAACAAACTCAGTGACAGAAACTTCCTTCTGATCTCAACTTCTCAATACATATAGACAAAATAGCAGTGAAGCATTCACTCACGGGCGCATCTAAAATGGTGAATCTGGTCATCTCTGTTTCAAAATCGGCTCTTCCAACTTCAACAGTTATACCCTAAAGTCAATTGCACATAAACAGAATATTAGCCAAGATGCAAGAATTACTTAACAACATTTCACTGATCAGGTATTAGAAAAAAATCTCATTCCATTCTTAGAACAAAATTGAAATATACCTTGTTCCTTTCTTCTTCATTGGTGTCCATAATGTAAGCCATATACGTAAACATGGCACATAGGGACCAATTAGCGATGAATGAAACACGAAGAATACAACTAAATAAATCATGAACCCTTCAGTTATCAAAATTCGCCAATACTTCAGTAAGGTATGTTAAATATCAAATAAAAATAATTTTTCCAGTAGCATATAAAGTTGCCAGAAAAGAAACAATTTAAGATTAAGCAAGATGCAATCATAACATCTGAGAGGGAGAAGTGGAAGAAAAACATGATGCTTTAGATTAAGAACTACAGAACTGTGATATCAGTGCCAAACATAATCATTCCCAACTATTAAAACTTATAGTTCACTGGAGTTAAGTTTCTTGAAATTCAAAAGATATAGAACATGTGATCATCAGAAATCATTCTTTGATTTGAATAACTTGTGATGAGACATAAGATATAAAGTGCATACCAGCTTTCTCTACTATTATCCTTCGCTTCTTTCTCATACTTCTGAATGGTACGATCATCAACCTGGCCACTGAGAAACAGTATCTGGCCAGCACTTGTGGACTTACCAGCATCTGCAATTTATAAGACTGTCTTAGAACTCAAAAAGGTAAGAACGGCCACATGTTCTACATGAGCTACTACAAGAATCCAGACTTCATTCATTAAACGTAACCGTGTTATATACTTAAATTTTATGGTTTAAGAAAACAACTTGACTATGAAAACAAAGGGACTATTGTCCAAAACAACCTACCAACATGTCCAATAAAAACAACATTGTGATGGCGCTTAGTATAGCCAGCTTCCTCCACTGTTGGTGCCTGTACTTTCTTATGTTGCCCTGAAAATAGTAGAATCCCAAAAGAGATTAAGCAATCAATTACAAAACATGAAGCCCCGTTATCCGTCTATGCATTATTCAATTTGACAGCATACACAATTATCATACCACCTGCTGAATCAAGGTGCAATGCACTGAACTCCTCTTCAATATCTATAGCTAGACAACACAAGAGCAATAAAACAGGGGGAAAAACATTAAGATCGAAACATCAGAAAGCACACTCTCAATGTTTTTCTCTGGAATCAATGATGAAAATATTTGCAACGTGAACAAAGAATTGCAGACACCAGTCAACACACTCAACACACAATGGTGTATCAGAGCTCAAGTACATAAATAAACAAAAGCAAGAAAGCAAGACAAAAGAAGAACGCCCCACCCCACCACCCCCACCCAAAAAAAAGCACTAAACACCCTTACTATCCCTATCCCTACAAGTTCTGAACCATTCTCTACTGTCCTCATCAACCACATTCTTAATCAATAACCACTCGCCTTCTCGAAACAAACTCAGAGTAATCACAGTATCATAAGTTCATAACTTGACTTCTTACTCCTAAAAAAGGAAAAATACCCCCCCATGTTAATGGAGAGTAGTACTAGAACTAGGAATTAATCCATCTAATCCAAACACAGAATCACCTTATTCATCCACGAAACAAACCCTAACCTACTACCTTCCTCACCACCACTCAGTCCAGCACAGACTACACACAACAAACAAAATTCAAACCAGATTCTTACACATGGAACGTCAATAGCAAAGGAACACGAAACTCGAGCAACTAAACAGTAGCAAGTTCACAAACTCCAAACGATCCACAGAAATCGCATCAGAACCACAAAGACGTGCACAAATCCAAAGATCGTCGAAGAAATTCATTCTGCTACTAACAGATACAGAAGCAGCAGTCGAATCAAAACAGACGCAATGAGGAAATTGACGATTGGTGGAAGGCCTTACCCATCCTGAACGAGAAGATTGCGTGGAAATGGCGGTTTCTGGATTCTCCTTTCGTCTAAATTTAGCGTGGAGCTGCGGAGTTTTTTTTTCTGGCGCTGGTAATGGAGACGGGCTTTTATATGTGTGGTTCGGGAGACTAGGGTTCGTACATTTGGCGCTAATCGTGAAGTTCCTTCCTTTACACGGCAATTTCTTAAAAATAATAATTAAATAATATTACCAATCGTGGAGTTACGTCCTCTTCACGGAAATTTTTTAAAATTTAATTAATTAAGATTTTTTTTTTCCTTTAGGCAGCTCGAAGATACGGAGACAGCACGCACAGACAAAGAAAGATAGAACATCAAGTCCCAACCCGGAAGTCATGTCTACCTCCATGACCCCCGAGAGGTTAGCCAGGGCCATGCGAGCCACGTAATGGGCGGCCATGTTACCTGACCGGCGAACCGTCATAAAACGCCATGAAGGGGCTCCTCTCCGCATCTGCAGAATCTCCTCAATGATTGCCCCACTAGGGTTCGCTCGGATGTGCCCTGCTAAAAGCTTCGTCGAAACCAACTCTGCATCTCCCTCAATATCCACCTGCAAAACACCAGCCCACAAACACCAAGTACAAGCATCTCGGATAACCATCAACTCTAATACGAAAGGATCCAAAATACCTGGGTACGTTGCCGCCATTGCCCGAAGAACAACGCCTTCCGAATTGCGAAATACCATCCGGCTGAATCACCCAAGTTCGGTCGCACGGCGCCGTGTCAACATTGATCTTTAAACGGGACGGGGGGAGCCAAGGTACCAATTCTTTAAATGCTAAGATCGTTAATTTAATTATGCAAAATTTTACAATTAAAATTTAAAAATTAATTTAAATATCGATTCTTATTACAAAACAAGTGTATTATTAGTTTATTACTAGTCGTATACGTTGTTGATTTTCTCCTTTTAAATAAAATTCAAATGCTTGTTAATAGTAGTATTCGGTACATTTTATCGTACAGATGGGGTATCAAATACACGAGTCACGGCATCACCCAAGATTGTAGGATAACAGTTTCTGCATCAAATCCCTATACTTGACGAATTTTGTTTCATAGAATTTAATTAATTAACATTATTCTATATAAATGTTACGGCGATTAATTTAATTATGCACAATTTATTACAATTCAAAATTCAAAATTTGATTCAGATATTGATTCTTCGTATATGTTGTTGATTTTCTCATTTTAAATAAAATTCAAATGCTTATTAACAAAAGTATTCATTACATTTTACTCGTACAAATGGGCTATCGTATACACGACATGATCCAAGCTAGCAAGATAACGGTTTCATCAATCGATAATGCATCAATCCCTAAAATCGTCGATTTTACAAATAAAAATCTTTCTTACAAAATTACAAACCCTAGTTTCACAACGTGATGCCCAAGTAAACTCTCCAACTAACAACATCGATTGCTCTTTCTTTAAATCTACCAATTCATTATTCCTTTTGTGCATCCAAAACCCTAAACCCTAATTCAATAGAAACTCTTTACATGTCTGGTTGAAAACAGAATGAGTGCTTGTGAAGTAACAACCTTACAAGCCATGGTTCTCGAAATTGCAATCTAGGACTCGGGAGATTGCGGCGGGGCATTTGTGTACAAGAGAGTGAAGAAGAGCTCGGCCTCAGGGGATCCTTGAATGATTTGGACATACCGGTTCTCGCTCAGTTCCTTGAGCAACAAGGAACCCATTTGGGCGACTTGCGGTAGCAATTTCGCTAGGGGAAGCCTTGGTGATGTTGTTAGACTGGTCTCGGAGGATTCGAAGTCTTCCATCAATGCACTTACCAGTTGTTTTAGAGATACCTCCACCACTCTGCCGAATCCGGGGCTGCAAGAAAGAGAGAAACGGGGCACCATTTCAGTGTCGTTACTGTGAACATGATGAAATGGTGATCGATGAAACCCTACCTCAGTATTACTCCTCGTGTCTCCAGCATTAGCTGGTCGAATTTCGTGAGATCAGTGTTGTGGAACGAGTCACTGTTGCTGGAGACGATTGCGTCTTTGTGTAGTCTAGTATCTTCCGGCATTAAGTAATCTACCAACCTGCTCGGACTTCCCGTGCTTACGAATGTGTCGGTTATCTGCATGGCGGTTTCACGAAGTGATGTCACGTCGAACAAATCCTTCAATTGTTTCCTGCACGAATACAAGTTGAGACTGAGACGACGGTTGACCGACTAACCGGGTTCGAAACCCGAACATTCTCGAGAGGTAAGAAGTTGCATAAGTGCATATCAGCAGAAGACACAAAAATGGGAATTTCAGTCAAAGCCATAGTCAACTATCCGCCCAATGATTGGTTCTGGGTTCCATAAACAAACACTGGAATCACCATAAACTAGACATACATATCAAGTCATCAACAAACAATTTCAGATTTCGAAATTGAGTTTCACTGTTACAGAATATACGATTTACCCTTCAAAGAGTCAAAGCTCCATGGCTTTGAAACTAAATTGGCTGACACAGAACTAATTCTCTGAGATATCAAATTGGATTGACTGAAATGTGATCTTACAGAATATAAGGTCGAGCTTTATAAATACCGGGTTTTATGCAAAATTGCTTCCAAAGTCAGATTATTAGGTCATAAGAATAAATTTGGCATATGGGAGAAGCCTTACTTACCCCTTTAGAACTTCTGCCACAGCTGCTTGAATATCATTTGTCAACACAAGCAAGCCAGAATGAGGGAGATAATCTGCACTAGCCAAGAATTTCTGCTGGTCATCTCGGTCGATGAGATCAGCATCCTCCTACAGAAAGAAATAAACCCAATTACTACTGAACTGAAAGTGTAAGATAGCAGTAGCGGGGAAACAGATCAAATGTATTCATAACAGGTAAAGAGTCTGCTGTGATACGTCTGAACTACCGAGAACGTATAATGTCGGAACTAAATGCATAGAATAACAGATGCCAAAATCAGAACATGGAAGAAAGAATATATATCAAATGCAGATTGGAAACAACATGATACATACTTAGATCAAATTGCCACTAGTGCTCATCCAACATCACAAAACTTGCTAAAAATTATGCAAAGATTTGTAAGTATGCAAAGTCTCACTTTATATTGCTAACCCTTGCAAGCAAACTGCAATTGCTAGAGTTGTCCAATAGCCAGACCCTTCCTTCTTTGTAAAGCCTCTGTGATATACGAATGGTCTAATTCTTCTGTTATCCGGCTATTAAAATAACTAATGGAATGTGGCAGTGTTACCGTATCAGCTATCGTCTGTATGCTCTCCAAATGAGACTGCATCCTGCAAACACCAAAAAGAAGCAGAAAATAAACATTCCAATCACAGGCAACCATCCAAATCAGTGGAAGTAGGAAAAATCAACACCAAAAGATTCATCGGGTCTCTCTTAACTGGGCCTTAACAAGTTCATCGTGCTCTCGTTCTTCAGCAAGTTGTCTCTCCATGTCATCCAGCTGCTTTTGGTACCCATTATACACTTTATACAAGCAATAACCACTTCCTACTACACCAGCTGTAACAAGAAGCTTCCTCTTATGCCTTCTCCAAAAGTCCCTACAATGCAATAACAAGTAGCTACCTTCTTCAAATTGCTTCAGACCACACAGACTAAGAACAATGGATCAAAACCCAGCTATCCAATTAAGAAATGCTTGCATTTCCTCAGTTTGACTATGTCGAATCTACTAGCAATAGATCTTAGCAATGTTCTAAGAAAATTCAACTCTAAAATGCTCAACAGAAGGATTGAAATGATGATAGTGATCCTACCAGTAAACAACATCCAAACAGAGAAAACGAACCTTAGAGAAAGCATTGCTTTGGCTTCTTCTTTCTCTTGATGCCGAAGCTTACTGTCACCAAGCTCCACCACCTGGCGACGACGAATGAATCATCGTTTACTAACTCATCAAAAAATCACCTAATCCGATAGAAGTAAAAAAACTGCAACAAATCAAATTACAATACGAAACAAAACAATCCTAGATTCAAGAATCCGCCAAAACAGCAAACATCAAGTTTCAACTAACAGCAGAAGAGAGAACGCACCACTGGACAGAAATGATACCGGCGGCAAAAGCTGATTCGCGTTGGCCGGGGGCTATCGAGCGGAGATGATCTGGACTGTAATTGTCAGGTTGCGTAGCTCCTTGTCACTCTCTCTCTCTCTCTCGGTCTAAATTATTGTGAAACTAATAGCAACTGCAAGCCACTGAGAGAAGCGGCGGCGACTGGTTGCGCCGGCGAGGAAGATGATTGAGCGTAGTGAAGACGGCGGAGCGGCGGGTTCCGCTTTTCGAAAACCGGATTTTTTCCCAATCTAGGGTTACTTGAAAATACAATTCCCAAAATAGGGTGATCCAATGGTCAATTCCAAAACTAGGGTTATTTATCCTGACTAGGAGAGAATATGGCTCACTGTAGTGGCAATTTATCCTATGACAACAATGTCGCCATCGACATGGGTGATAAATATACATAAGTTGCCACTATACCTGCCACACTATTTTGCATCTCACTAAAATGTTGTACTTTAATATTGCCATACAAACTAATTATTTATCATATGATTATCCGGTTAACAATTATAATTTCTATATTCTAATATAAAATTATTTAATATTTTAAAATCGTATCAGTACGTTAAATTGATGAGTCTAATGGTATGCGATTCAACCGTTAAAATCGTTATAAATTATAGTTGAACCTTAAACCATTCGTCATAACGGTACAATACAATATCGATATAATAACGGTTCGATAACGGTTTAACTACAATTTATAATGGTTTTAGCGGTTGAATTGCATATTGTTATACTCATCGGTTTAACGTACCGATACGATTTTAGAAATATTAATTTTATATTAGTATATAGAAATTATAATTTTAACATGATATATTATATGATAACAATTTAGTTTGCATGGCAATATTAAATAATTTACATTGATATTAGTGTATAGTGTATGAGAAGCAAAGTAGTGTGGCGTTATAAAACAAAACTTATTGCAAAAAAAAAAAAAATTTACATCATAAAAGTACATATTATATTTATCGCCAGTGTTAGTGGCGACATGGCTGTCATAATATAAATTGCCACTACAATCAGCCATATTTTCTCCTAGTCAGCATAAATAACCCTAGTTTTGGAATTGACCATTGAATCACCCTATTTTGGGAATTGTATTTTCAAGTAACCCTAGATTGGGAAAAAATCCTCGAAAACCTTAGCCTCTCTCCCTCGGGTTTCACGTCTTGAATGTTTTGTTTTGTTTTTCCATTTCTTTTTAAAATTTATTTTTCACCGGACCGCGAACATGGGCGATGGCGGGTAATTAATTTTCACCGTTTATACCAAGGATTTAAATTTGGTAAAAATGATTTTACCTTTTGAAATGAAAATGCTAATTACAAAATATCATTATCATTTTTGGTAAATGCATAGTTTACAAAAACTCAAAAAGTTGAAAATATATTTTAAATTTTTACATTAAACTAGCACGATATGTAAATTTTTACCACACAAATTACAAATTAAACTAAGAGTTGACTCGGAAATACACTCCAAAATATATTTTTTTCATATTTACAAATGACTCAAAACACACTAATTTATGAAAATTGCATGACACTAAACAAGAGGAGTAACTATTCATGGTAAGATATATGTGTAACAAAAAGAACTAGACTCGTGAAATCACAAACTACAAGACTCATTGTGTGCGACCAAGGGAGAGGCAAGTGCACCATTAATGTTGATCTTTAAGCGAGGAAAGCCAGTTGGGAACCTGTGAGTGGCCAATTAAACAAGTATGAGAGGTGGGGATTCTAACTGTGTCAACTAGAAGAGTAGTGACGATGAATGGTGTAAGTAGTGTATAAAAAAGATTTGAAGATCGCCCAATTCTTGAATTTTCAAAGGAGTAAAGAGTTCAGACATAATCTCAACTGTCGATAGACATTGAGCAATGGAAGAATATATGTTCAATTGTCTCTATGTCCCTATAACATACACTACAAAGTAGAAAGAGGTAGAACGTTCACACACGAAGATCGCAAGGCACTGGTAAAATGTGATGACAAAAGTTCCATAAAAAGAAGTTTGATTTTGGTGATGCTTCTAAAGACCACACTAATTTTCAAAAAGTCGAGTCAATAGGGGAGGCCGTAGAAGCCTGATGATATCGACTTGAGGGATGTGAGGTAGTGAGATACTTAGAGCGGGAGAATTTGACCAAGGTTGAAAGATTTTCCTCGAGTACTCAACATCCATATGGAGTTTCAAGTGAAGGACGAATATGACCACCCCGTCACAACTTATTGGTAAGGAAGGGACATGCTCACCCAATAGCCACGATCGATAATATTTTGAAAAGTCCAGGATCCTATAGTTGACATCTTTACCACCCTACTCGTCCATATATAACATGATCCAACATCCCATGACCAGTTTATAAATTTGTATTTCAATTAACGTGCAACTGGTTAATCGAGTCTATGAACTGTCCAGACCAGTCTATCCGACCCTAAAAAAATCAGAAAGTAAACAACAAGTAGTGTATTTATCGAGGTATGTTATGTTGCAGTGTTTACGGTGGAGTTTACTAGTGTGGTTAGTGACGTTCGGTAGTGTGTTTATGGTGGAGTTTGCAAGCTTGAACCAGTGAGATTGAAAGATTGATCTTGTAAATCAATAAATGTGCATTTCAATTAGTCTGTAACTCGTTGACCCAATCTATAACCCATTCAGGTTGGTCCATCCAACCCTAAAATATCAGAAAGTAAAAAACAATTAGACAAGTAGTGTGTTTATCTTGGCACTTTTGGTAGTGTGTCTAAGGTGTGCGAATTTGAGCCAGCGAGATCGAAAGATTGAGCTCGTAACTCGATAAATGTGCATTTCAATTAACCCATAACTCATTAACCCAGTCTACGACCCGTCAAGGTAGGTCCATCCGACAATAAAAACCCTGAAAGTTAAAAATAACTAGTGTGTTTATCGTCGTTTATTATGTCTACAGTGGAGTTCACGAATAACGTTCGATAGTGTGTTTACTATTTACGGTGGAGTTTGCTAGCTTGGATCAGTGAGACTGAATGATTGAGCTCATCGCACGATAAATTTGAATTCCAATTAACCAATAACCGGTTAATAAAGTATAATGAGCCATCCAGACCAGTCCACCCGACCCCAAAAGCAGAAAGTAAAAACAAGTCAAACCCAATGAAACTCATCAAAATGACCAGTAAACGACAAAAACAAAAGGAGTGAAAAAGTGAAGAAGATTCCATGGAGATTAAAACTATAGGGATGAATTTCATTCAAATCAAAATACATCAAGTTAGGTTCTAATGAAACAAGAAATTTTAAATTTAAAATACCGATTCCAAATATCCAACTCGAATCAATCTATCCAAACACACTCTAAGAGAATTACTTCTCTCTAATAAGCACCAATGGCGTTATGGTGCACTCTCAACAACTTCATACTTGCCAACTACATGCTTGAAAATATGTCACTTATATTGCACTTTGGAAGCCAAATTGTGAGTCTGTTCCCCCAATGAAATCAATGATCAAATATTATTAATGCTAAGCGATCAAACAAGTACATCTCAAGATATTAATCAGTCAATTCGTAGAAGCATCATCCTCAGTGGGTGTAGCACTGTCGTGCTAACACTATCCAAAATACTATTTAAGCTAGTTATTAATCGAGCCTGAAACTACAACAACTAAGAATGAATACCCATTATTCGGGGTGAAGCTGAAGCTGAACCTTGGCTAAGCCTATTGTCTGGGCCTTAATTCATGAAGTGTTTGTATTTTGTATGTTGGGTCATTGTAATTGGAAAATAAAACAAGAAATAAATTTGGTAAAAAAAAGGGAAATATTGTTTTGGATTTTAGTGCATTAAATGCTCTCTTCTCTCTGTTGTGTGTGATAGGGGGATTTGGCGGGAATTTGCAGCAGAGGATGTCTGGGTTTCGCTTTTCAGCAGGAAAAGGGTGGGCTCCACTATATCTGCTACTTTAGCCAATCTGAGGCTTCCACGTAACAGCCCATATTTCATTTCACTCCCCTTTCTTCCGTTCGAATTCATGCTGTCAGATATTTGATTCTGTTAACCTTTATCCAGGGTATGGAAACGAGGGAGCCATTATCTGCAGCAGATCTTCTCAGGACAAGAAGGCCAGGAAAGCCAGCATGGTAATCGATTCATTCTGTTGGCTTTCCGTTTTTAGATTTATCAACCTCATGGCCATTAATGACCTCTTACCTTCCTTCATTTCTCAGGCTGAGGATCCCATACTTCAGTTCAAACGTCAGTGAGCCGTTGAAGGCGAATCACTTTGTAAGCTAATGATGCACTAGTTTTTTTTCTATGTGATTTCAATTGTTTTCCTTGTTCATTTCTAATAGCCTGTATGATTAATAGGTTACTCCTGCTGTGATTAATCATCTTGGAAAGCGTCTTCCTGCTTATGATGGGAGGAAGAGCCTCTATAAGAGCAACTCCGGCGGGGAATCATTATCTTCATCCATCTTGTCGGAGCTCAAGACTGCCGGTGTTGCCAATTGGGGTCTTGGTCGGTACTGTGAGGATAATTTTCTAACCGGTATGGTATTAAAATCCACAAATTTTGTTTGTTTAATTTGTTGGTGTTAGTTTCTTGTTTTCCATCCATGGAATATGCATGCAATCTAACACCTAATTCTCTTCTCCCATCAGATATGTCTTCAAATGTCTCTTCTCTCAGTTTCCCTGTCGACAAAAGAGGAACCATGAAGTCAGTTGTGGAGTATTTTAACCAAACCTACGGATTCACCATTCAACATACTCAGTGGCCCTGTCTCCAAGTTGGAAATCAACAAAGGCCCAACTATCTGCCTATGGAGGTAATTGACCAGTTTTCTACTTTTGTTGAAAATTTGACTTAGAGATCTTCCAGATCAGCTTAATTATATGTTTTTCTTTGGTTGAACAGGTATGCAAGACTGTGGAGGGTCAAAGCTACTCTAAGAACAGTGATCCTTATGCAAAGCCAAAGGAGATAAGTGAAAGGCTTGCTTACATTCTGCCTGCTCCTCTGGTAAATTTGTTTCTTCGATTGCCGACTTCCTTTTCATTTGTGCATTTTCCCTTTCCTTATTTCTACCCTACTCATTTTTGTAGGATACATCCCATGCTCACGGAACAACGATAGTAGGACTTCGTGTTCTTGAAGCTAAAACTCTCGTGATGGCTGCCGACGGTAATTCGTCTGTCGAAAATCCAAAGAAGGTAGAAGAGAAGAGGAATATTAAAAAGAGGAAGGGAAAGAAGAGGAAGGCAGAAGCCTAGTGAAGGAGAAGGAGCAGCCTAAATATAAAGTAATACAAAGAAATTGCGTGAAGGTCCACTGCAACCATACGCAGAGACTCCTACACGCCGAATGCGGCGACCAATGGGTGATTGAATGGTTTGAGGGTGAAATTGAGAAGCTGGACAAAACAGAAGATTGGAGAAATGGTGTAGGTAATCTGAATGCCAACATCAATGCTATCTTCAAACTCTTGAAGGCAATGCCAAGTAAATCAAATATGTATTCCGTAATTGGAGGAATCGATGACAAGGGGATTCCTCAACTCTGGGTACTCGGTAAAGAATTTCAAGAAGTAAAATTTCTTGGTGAGTGTTGGGGCTCTGGGGATGAATACGCGATGGAGGAAGTCAGAGATCTCATTATGAACGAGGAGGAGGAGGAGGAGGGGGATTCCTCAACTCTGGGTACTCGGTAAAGAATTTCAAGAAGTAAAATTTCTTGGTGAGTGTTGGGGCTCTGGGGATGAATACGCGATGGAGGAAGTCAGAGATCTCATTATGAACGAGGAGGAGGAGGAGGAGGAGGAGGAGGAGGAGGAGGAGGAGGAGAGGGGAGGAGGGGAGGAGGAGGATGAGGAGGTGGAGGATGAGGAAGGATGAGGAGGAGGAGGAGAGGAGGAGGAGGAGGAGGCAGAGGAGGAGGAGGAGGAGGCAATTTCACAGCTATCACTCTCGATAGCAATGGCAAAAAATCAGTCTACAAAACTTCGAGAAGGAAATGTTTAATTACTTTGGAGGTAAGGCAGTGGTGAAACAGTGCGAGAGCCACTATAAGCAGACGAATAAAGAGGGGCCCCGCTACCCTACAAAGACCAAAAGGGAACGAGCCGAGTTTGTGAACCGGTGCAGGCAGAAGCGGCTCTCCAAAGTATTTAATTCTAAGACGGAGGGTGACATCAGTTCCTACAAGCCCTTTAAACGTTGAGCTTCGTTGTTCCTCCTGACCACGGTATGGATACTGGATTTTGCTGTCTTGATACATGGATGAACCTAATATGTTAATAACTTAATATCAGTTGTTGTTTAGCTAGAAGAATTGGATATGCAATTTGTGTTACTGTATTGTTCATGCTGTTGAAATGCTATCTTTGTAGCTATCAGAATCTCCTTTGCAGCTTCCCGTTTTACTCAATGTTCAATGCAGAAACTCTGGATTTCAAGTTCCTTCTGAAACCAGAGCATTGAGGAGGTTCTGTTTAGAGGGGGCGCTGCAAGGTGAATTGAGGCTGGTTGTCTTCAGAAACGGCGAGGAGACTTCAACTGTTCGTGGGATTCCTGATAGTAGTATCGATTCTGCACCAACGATGGCTGCCATTCTTCTGGTTTATGTTAATGTTGCATTTATGCATTATAGAAAACTACAGGTTCCATTTTACTAAGAACATAAACGATACTGAACATTTGTTAAGCAAGGTCTTTGTTTCTGTCTATTGGGTCATATCCATTTGTTAAGCAAGCAATTGTCACTTCAGAGGAGAAACTGTCAGACGAACCATTGGTGGGTAAAACTAATGCTTTTCGAGTGGTTGGGGATTATGAAGACACTGCTAACACCGCCAATTTGTTGAGTGATAGCATGGAGATGCATCCTGCTGGCTCTGTCCATGAATCCGCTTCTTGTCAGTCATCAACAGTGGCAATTAAATATTTCAGGTCTCCATAGGCCTTTCAGCTGATTTTTGGCGCCATTCAGAAAAACAGGCCGATGCAGAACTTAATTCAGACCAAGCTGTCAGAGATTGAAGCCAGACTGAAGGAGAATAACGAATTGAGGGAGCGTTTAAAGTAACTGAGGGATTTTCAGGTTTTATGTTGACAATTGACAAAATACTGGTCGTAGTCTAGCACAGGGGAAGGATCCTAAAATCCAGTTAATATCAGAACAATCTACTATCAGCTCCAAACATTTCAAGGTAACTAATTGTGTCTTTATGGCTGCATTGCTTATATTTTCACATGGTTTCTAGTCCTTTCGTCCTATCATTACCCTCTTGTACTGTGAATTCTTTCAAGCTTGGATTTTAGTTCTTTCTTTCATGCTTTCTATTTTCGGTCTTTGGTGCCATAAGTCCGGAATAATCAATCTCTTAGATGGTCTTTGGTACAATAATGGTTGCCGTGCAGTAGCTATAATAATAAGAAATTGACTAGAGAACATCTAGGCCTAAGGTTTACAGAATTTCAGAGCAAAGAAAGAGTGCTGGTGTATCTGGTTGGTTGTCATAGCGGATTTGAAGCTGGAAATCAAGAATTTGCCTGAAGATAGGTTAAAGTGATATTTAAGCATATGGGACATGTTGGTACGATGTCAAAATGAGGTTATTTTTCAGTGGCTGCCTATACTCGATTTGCAGTGCATGGTTCTGGATGGTTGATTTTTCTTGGCAAGGCTAAAAAAGGTTGTAGGCTGGCTTTGGAAGTCCTGGATACGGCCTGTTCATATATGTAAGATAAAATACAGAGCTGAGAAAGTTGATGCCCAATAAAATAAGAAGACCAAAAAGGTGAAAAGGGTAGGCTTGCAAATGATTTTTTAGCCACGACTATGTTTTCTGAACAGAGAGTGCAGTTTAGGGTATCTTTGAAAAGCTACCAACCAATGTACTTTCCTTATCTGGCTATCTGCTATTGTATACTTTGATTGAATAATCGAAATCGAAACATATATATAAGCATTTTGCATAAAACTCTTCTGCCACGTCAGCCATTGCTCTTCTCTCCGTGAGTGTCGATTTACACTTCATTTACTCTCTCTCTCTTCAAGCCCACTAATTTCCTATGCAGTAACTTCTACCAAATTAATTATTCCACATTTTTTTAATTTCCTTTTCTCACAACCCACATTACCCCAATAAAACAATGCCCTTCCCTTCCCCCCTTCCTGCACACATCAACCCAATTAAGAAAGTCCTCTATTCCACCCTGCCACATCAGCTTTTGTTAATCATTTAATGGGTATTTGTAAATTTTTATCTTACCCATATATTACTTCAGTCTTCTTGGTCTGGTCATCATCATCAATATGTACGATTTTCTTGAATGCTTGGCCAAGGGATTTGGTTTGGTTCATCTGGAGATTTAACATTATAAAAATATTTATGCAGGCTCAATTGCTATAGATGCCATTTAGTTCAAACTCATTGGGTGATTCACTAAAAATTCAGTTTTGTGACTCCTATCTGCAACCTTTTACTATTAATCTACAGACTTAGATGGAATAGATTATTCTCAATGGTACATTCAATATTCACTACAACTTTGTTCAATCATTTTAAATTTTTCTCCTATTGCCACCTAGGATTCTCCATACTTTTCCTTAATTGTAGGAAAATGGTCAATCAATGAAATTTTATATAAATTATCTTGAATAAAATTGTGTTTTAAATAAAAATGATAATTTTTTAGCCACTACGAAACTCGAATCCACAATTTCAAGGATACAAGTATTGCAATTTACCAGCTAAGCTAGAAAAAATAATTTATAATTACATTAAAACATTAAAGCACATTGCTCCTCGATATGTTATCATACAAATTGAAGCACATTTCACTCTTAATAGTTTGCACATTCATTAATTTTATGATAATCAATAGTTTATTGTAGAAATACACTAACAAATTGAATAGATAGTAGAGTGAATGAATTGATAATAATTTATTCATATAGTTTATTGTGAGATGATGATACTATTTTTAAAAATTGGCTATGTGTTTTTCAATAATCAAGCTTTCTATAGAATAATTAGATTATTATATTGCATTATGTATTTCCTCGCACGAATTCTTAATAGACATTCGAGCTAACTAAGTCATTGTTTAAATTTCCCCTTAAAAAATTATAGATTAATTTGGTCAATGATCAAGTTGCATAAATTTTAAAAATTTATGAATATTTAAGATAAATATTTTCAATTAAAATATCTATTGAGCTACAAAAAATTTCATAAATAAAGTTGTATGTTAGTAACAGCAATGGTGAGTGCGATAATAAGTGTATACGAGTATGATTCATGATATCGTAACTAAAACGGGTTACATGTCATTACGTATTAACAAATTCAGAGTATTGACCGAGTTGGTCAGTTTGAATTGGGTGTATTCATTAAACATAAATACATTCATATAACATAATCTTTATTTTCAAATTATTTTAAGTTTTAAAGGTCCATTAACTTTTATTTTTCATTATGTTTAACCATTCTTCAATTCTTTTTACAGTGATGGTTTCTTTAGTCTCCACTATATGTGTTTGCAAATACTTCAAGAGAGTTGAAATTTTGTCTTCCATTTTATTGAACTGACTTTTGTTGGTAAATTATTTGTTTAACTTCAATTTGATAAGTCATTAATTCATTTGATCAATTTGAACTGCTAAATTTTTAAATTTTATTAATATTTAAGAGAATTATTTGTCAATTAAAATATTTAGTGATCTAGAGAAAAAAGAAGAAATAAGGTCGTACCTTAGTAATATCAATGATGGGTGAGGACATGAGTGTATAGGAGTATGAGTCGTGAGATCGTAATTAAAACGGGTTACATGTCATTAACTACTAACAAATGGAGTGATTGAGTTGAGTTAGTCTAAATTGGGCATATTCATTAAACCTAAATACATTCATATAACATGATCTTTATTTTCAATTTTCTTTTAAGTTTTAACGGGCCAATATAATCGAGGTTTCATCTTTCTTTTTTTATTATGTTTGAAATGCTTATAGAATATGTTACAATTTTTAAAGAGGAAGCGATCCAGGGTATGGAAACGAGGGAGCCATTATCTGCAGCAGATCTTCTCAGGACAAGAAGGCCAGGAAAGCCAGCATGGTAATCGATTCATTCTGTTGGCTTTCCGTTTTTAGATTTATCAACCTCATGGCCATTAATGACCTCTTACCTTCCTTCATTTCTCAGGCTGAGGATCCCATACTTCAGTTCAAACGTCAGTGAGCCGTTGAAGGCGAATCACTTTGTAAGCTAATGATGCACTATTTTTTTTCTATGTGATTTCAATTGTTTTCCTTGTTCATTTCTAATAGCCTGTATGATTAATAGGTTACTCCTGCTGTGATTAATCATCTTGGAAAGCGTCTTCCTGCTTATGATGGGAGGAAGAGCCTCTATAAGAGCAACTCCGGCGGGGAATCATTATCTTCATCCATCTTGTCGGAGCTCAAGACTGCCGGTGTTGCCAATTGGGGTCTTGGTCGGTACTGTGAGGATAAGTTTCTAACCGGTATGGTATTAAAATCCACAAATTTTGTTTGTTTAATTTGTTGGTGTTAGTTTCTTGTTTTCCATCCATGGAATATGCATGCAATCTAACACCTAATTCTCTTCTCCCATCAGATATGTCTTCAAATGTCTCGTCTCTCAGTTTCCCTGTCGACAAAAGAGGAACCATGAAGTCAGTTGTGGAGTATTTTAACCAAACCTACGGATTCACCATTCAACATACTCAGTGGCCCTGTCTCCAAGTTGGAAATCAACAAAGGCCCAACTATCTGCCTATGGAGGTAATTGACCAGTTTTCTACTTTTGTTGAAAATTTGACTTAGAGATCTTCCAGATCAGCTTAATTATATGTTTTTCTTTGGTTGAACAGGTATGCAAGACTGTGGAGGGTCAAAGCTACTCTAAGAACAGTGATCCTTATGCAAAGCCAAAGGAGATAAGTGAAAGGCTTGCTTACATTCTGCCTGCTCCTCTGGTAAATTTGTTTCTTCGATTGCCGACTTCCTTTTCATTTGTGCATTTTCCCTTTCCTTATTTCTACCCTACTCATTTTTGTAGGATACATCCATGCTCACGGAACAACGATAGTAGGACTTCGTGTTCTTGAAGCTAAAACTCTCGTGATGGCTGCCGACGGTAATTCGTCTGTCGAAAATCCAAAGAAGGTAGAAGAGAAGAGGAATATTAAAAAGAGGAAGGGAAAGAAGAGGAAGGCAGAGAGCCTAGTGAAGGAGAAGGAGCAGCCTAAATATAAAGTAATACAAAGAAATTGCGTGAAGGTCCACTGCAACCATACGCAGAGACTCCTAACGCCGAATGCGGCGACCAATGGGTGATTGAATGGTTTGAGGGTGAAATTGAGAAGCTGGACAAAACAGAAGATTGGAGAAATGGTGTAGGTAATCTGAATGCCAACATCAATGCTATCTTCAAACTCTTGAAGGCAATGCCAAGTAAATCAAATATGTATTCCGTAATTGGAGGAATCGATGACAAGGGGATTCCTCAACTCTGGGTACTCGGTAAAGAATTTCAAGAAGTAAAATTTCTTGGTGAGTGTTGGGGCTCTGGGGATGAATACGCGATGGAGGAAGTCAAGATCTCATTATGAACGAGGAGGAGGAGGAGGAGGGGGATTCCTCAACTCTGGGTACTCGGTAAAGAATTTCAAGAAGTAAAATTTCTTGGTGAGTGTTGGGGCTCTGGGGATAGGATGAAGGAGCGAGCATTGAGAGGAGGAGGAGGAGGATCAGATGGAGGAGCAGAGGAGGAGGAGGAGGAGGAGGAGGGAGGAGGAGGAGGAGGAGGAGGAGGAGGAGGAGGAGGAGGAGGAGGAGGATGAGGAGGAGGAGGTGAGGAGGAGAGAGGAGGAGGAGGATGAGGAGGAGAGGAGGAGGAGGAGAGGAGGGGAGGAGGAGCAGAGGAGGAGAGAGGCAATTTCACAGCTATCACTCTCGATAGCAATGGCAAAAAATCAGTCTACAAAACTTCCGAGAAGGAAATGTTTAATTACTTTGGAGGTAAGGCAGTGGTGAAACAGTGCGAGAGCCACTATAAGCAGACGAATAAAGAGGGGCCCCGCTACCCTACAAAGACCAAAAGGGAACGAGCCGAGTTTGTGAACCGGTGCAGGCAGAAGCGGCTCTCCAAAGTATTTAATTCTAAGACGGAGGTGACAGCAGTTCCTACAAGCCCTTTAAACGTTGAGCTTCGTTGTTCCTCCTGACCACGGTATGGATACTGGATTTTGCTGTCTGGATACATGGATGAACCTAATATGTTAATAACTTAATATCAGTTGTTGTTTAGCTAGAAGAATTGGATATGCAATTTGTGTTACTGTATTGTTCATGCTGTTGAAATGCTATCTTTGTAGCTATCAGAATCTCCTTTGCAGCTTCCCGTTTTACTCAATGTTCAATGCAGAAACTCTGGATTTCAAGTTCCTTCTGAAACCAAAGCATTGAGGAGGTTCTGTTTAGAGGGGGCGCTGCAAGGTGAATTGAGGCTGGTTGTCTTCAGAAACGGCGAGGAGACTTCAACTGTTCGTGGGATTCCTGATAGTAGTATCGATTCTGCACCAACGATGGCTGCCATTCTTCTGGTTTATGTTAATGTTGCATTTATGCATTATAGAAAACTACAGGTTCCATTTTACTAAGAACATAAACGATACTGAACATTTGTTAAGCAAGGTCTTTGTTTCTGTCTATTGGGTCATATCCATTTGTTAAGCAAGCAATTGTCACTTCAGAGGAGAAACTGTCATGACGAACCATTGGTGGGTAAAACTAATGCTTTTCGAGTGGTTGGGGATTATGAAGACACTGCTAACACCGCCAATTTGTTGAGTGATAGCATGGAGATGCATCCTGCTGGCTCTGTCCATGAATCCGCTTCTTGTCAGTCATCAACAGTGGCAATTAAATATTTCAGGTCTCCATAGGCCTTTCAGCTGATTTTTGGCGCCATTCAGAAAAACAAGCCGATGCAGAACTTAATTCAGACCAAGCTGTCAGAGATTGAAGCCAGACTGAAGGAGAATAACGAATTGAGGGAGCGTTTAAAGTAACTGAGGGATTTTCAGGTTTTATGTTGACAATTGACAAAATACTGGTCGTAGTCTAGCACAGGGGAAGGATCCTAAAATCCAGTTAATATCAGAACAATCTACTATCAGCTCCAAACATTTCAAGGTAACTAATTGTGTCTTTATGGCTGCATTGCTTATATTTTCACATGGTTTCTAGTCCTTTCGTCCTATCATTACCCTCTTGTACTGTGAATTCTTTCAAGCTTGGATTTTAGTTCTTTCTTTCATGCTTTCTATTTTCGGTCTTTGGTGCCATAAGTCCGGAATAATCAATCTCTTAGATGGTCTTTGGTACAATAATGGTTGCCGTGCAGTAGCTATAATAATAAGAAATTGACTAGAGAACATCTAGGCCTAAGGTTTACAGAATTTCAGAGCAAAGAAAGAGTGCTGGTGTATCTGGTTGGTTGTCATAGCGGATTTGAAGCTGGAAATCAAGAATTTACCTGAAGATAGGTTAAAGTGATATTTAAGCATATGGGACATGTTGGTACGATGTCAAAATGAGGTTATTTTTCAGTGGCTGCCTATACTCGATTTGCAGTGCATGGTTCTGGATGGTTGATTTTTCTTGGCAAGGCTAAAAAAGGTTGTAGGCTGGCTTTGGAAGTCCTGGATACGGCCTGTTCATATATGTAAGATAAAATACAGAGCTGAGAAAGTTGATGCCCAATAAAATAAGAAGACCAAAAAGGTGAAAAGGGTAGGCTTGCAAATGATTTTTTAGCCACGACTATGTTTTCTGAACAGAGAGTGCAGTTTAGGGTATCTTTGAAAAGCTACCAACCAATGTACTTTCCTTATCTGGCTATCTGCTATTGTATACTTTGATTGAAATCGAAATCGAAACATATATATAAGCATTTTGCATAAAACTCTTCTGCCACGTCAGCCATTGCTCTTCTCTCCGTGAGTGTCGATTTACACTTCATTTACTCTCTCTCTTCAAGCCCACTAATTTCCTATGTAGTAACTTCTACCAAATTAATTATTCCACATTTTTTTAATTTCCTTTTCTCACAACCCACATTACCCCAATAAAACAATGCCCTTCCCTTCCCCCCTTCCTGCACACATCAACCCAATTAAGAAAGTCCTCTATTCCACCCTGCCACATCAGCTTTTGTTAATCATTTAATGGGTATTTGTAAATTTTTATCTTACCCATATATTACTTCAGTCTTCTTGGTCTGGTCATCATCATCAATATGTACGATTTTCTTGAATGCTTGGCCAAGGGATTTGGTTTGGTTCATCTGGGAGATTTAACATTATAAAAATATTTATGCAGGCTCAATTGCTATAGATGCCATTTAGTTCAAACTCATTGGGTGATTCACTAAAAATTCAGTTTTGTGACTCCTATCTGCAACCTTTTACTATTAATCTACAGACTTAGATGGAATAGATTATTCTCAATGGTACATTCAATATTCACTACAACTTTGTTCAATCATTTTAAATTTTTCTCCTATTGCCACCTAGGATTCTCCATACTTTTCCTTAATTGTAGGAAAATGGTCAATCAATGAAATTTTATATAAATTATCTTGAATAAAATTGTGTTTTAAATAAAAATGATAATTTTTTAGCCACTACGAAACTCGAATCCACAATTTCAAGGATACAAGTATTGCAATTTACCAGCTAAGCTAGAAAAAATAATTTATAATTACATTAAAACATTAAAGCACATTGCTCCTCGATATGTTATCATACAAATTGAAGCACATTTCACTCTTAATAGTTTGCACATTCATTAATTTTATGATAATCAATAGTTTATTGTAGAATACACTAACAAATTGAATAGATAGTAGAGTGAATGAATTGATAATAATTTATTCATATAGTTTATTGTGAGATGATGATACTATTTTTAAAAATTGGCTATGTGTTTTTCAATAATCAAGCTTTCTATAGAATAATTAGATTATTATATTGCATTATGTATTTCCTCGCACGAATTCTTAATAGACATTCGAGCTAACTAAGTCATTGTTTAATTCCTTAAAAAATTATAGATTAATTTGGTCAATGATCAAGTTGCATAAATTTTAAAAATTTATGAATATTTAAGATAAATATTTTCAATTAAAATATCTATTGAGCTACAAAAAATTTCATAAATAAAGTTGTATGTTAGTAACAGTAATGGTGAGTGCGATAATAAGTGTATACGAGTATGATTCATGATATCGTAACTAAAACGGGTTACATGTCATTACGTATTAACAAATTCAGAGTATTGACCGGGTATGGAAACGAGGGAGCCATTATCTGCAGCAGATCTTCTCAGGACAAGAAGACCAGGAAAGCCAGCATGGTAATCGATTCATTCTGTTGGCTTTCCGTTTTTAGATTTATCAACCTCATGGCCATTAATGACCTCTTACCTTCCTTCATTTCTTAGGCTGAGGATCCCATACTTCAGTTCAAACGTCAGTGAGCCGTTGAAGGCGAATCACTTTGTAAGCTAATGATGCACTAGTTTTTTTTTCTATGTGATTTCAATTGTTTTCCTTGTTCATTTCTAATAGCCTGTATGATTAATAGGTTACTCCTGCTGTGATTAATCATCTTGGAAAGCGTCTTCCTGCTTATGATGGGAGGAAGAGCCTCTATAAGAGCAACTCCGGCGGGGAATCATTATCTTCATCCATCTTGTCGGAGCTCAAGACTGCCGGTGTTGCCAATTGGGGTCTTGGTCGGTACTGTGAGGATAAGTTTCTAACCGGTATGGTATTAAAATCCACAAATTTTGTTTGTTTAATTTGTTGGTGTTAGTTTCTTGTTTTCCATCCATGGAATATGCATGCAATCTAACACCTAATTCTCTTTTCTCCATCAGATATGTCTTCAAATGTCTCGTCACTCAGTTTCCCTGTCGACAAAAGAGGAACCATGAAGTCAGTTGTGGAGTATTTTAACCAAACCTACGGATTCACCATTCAACATACTCAGTGGCCCTGTCTCCAAGTTGGAAATCAACAAAGGCCCAACTATGTGCCTATGGAGGTAATTGACCAGTTTTCTACTTTTGTTGAAAATTTGACTTAGAGATCTTCCAGATCAGCTTAATTATATGTTTTTCTTTGGTTGAACAAGTATGCAAGACTGTGGAGGGTCAAAGCTACTCTAAGAACAGTGATCCTTATGCAAAGCCAAAGGAGATAAGTGAAAGGCTTGCTTACATTCTGCCTGCTCCTCTGGTAAATTTGTTTCTTCGATTGCCGACTTCCTTTTCATTTGTGCATTTTCCCTTTCCTTATTTCTACCCTGCTCATTTTTGTAGGATACATCCCATGCTCACGGAACAACGATAGTAGGACTTCGTGTTCTTGAAGCTAAAACTCTCGTGATGGCTGCCGACGGTAATTCGTCTGTCGAAAATCCAAAGAAGGTAGAAGAGAAGAGGAATATTAAAAAGAGGAAGGGAAAGAAGAGGAAGGCAGAGAGCCTAGTGAAGGAGAAGGAGCAGCCTAAATATAAAGTAATACAAAGAAATTGCGTGAAGGTCCATTGCAACCATAGGCAGAGACTCCTAAACGCCGAATGCGGCGACCAATGGGTGATTGAATGGTTTGAGGGTGAAATTGAGAAGCTGGACAAAACAGAAGATTGGAGAAATGGTGTAGGTAATCTGAATGCCAACATCAATGCTATCTTCAAACTCTTGAAGGCAATGCCAAGTAAATCAAATATGTATTCCGTAATTGGAGGAATCGATGACAAGGGGATTCCTCAACTCTGGGTACTCGGTAAAGAATTTAAGAAGTAAAATTTCTTGGTGAGTGTTGGGGCTCTGGGGATGAATACGCGATGGAGGAAGTCAGAGATCTCATTATGAACGAGGAGGAGGAGGAGGAGGGGGATTCCTCAACTCTGGGTACTCGGTAAAGAATTTCAAGAAGTAAAATTTTTGGTGAGTGTTGGGGCTTGGGGATGAATACGCGATGGAGGAAGTCAGAGATCTCATTATGAACGAGGAGGAGGAGGAGAGGAGGAGGAGAGGAGGAGGAAGGGAGGAGGAGGCAAGAGGAAAGGGGGAGGAGAGGAGGAGGAGGAGAGGAGGAGGAGGAGGAGGAGAGGAGGATGGAGGAGAGGAGGGAGGAGGAGAGGAGGATGAGGAGGGAGGAGGAGGAGGAGGAGGAGGAGAGGGGAGGAGGAGAGGAGGAGGAGGAGGCAATTTCACAGCTATCACTCTCGATAGCAATGGCAAAAAATCAGTCTACAAAACTTCCGAGAAGGAAATGTTTAATTACTTTGGAGGTAAGGCAGTGGTGAAACAGTGCAGAGCCACTATAACAGACGAATAAAGAGGGGCCCCGCTACCCTACAAAGACCAAAAGGGAACGAGCCGAGTTTGTGAACCGGTGCAGGCAGAAGCGGCTCTCCAAAGTATTTAATTCTAAGACGGAGTGTGACAGCAGTTCCTACAAGCCCTTTAAACGTTGAGCTTCGTTGTTCCTCCTGACCACGGTATGGATACTGGATTTTGCTGTCTGGATACATGGATGAACCTAATATGTTAATAACTTAATATCAGTTGTTGTTTAGCTAGAAGAATTGGATATGCAATTGTGTTACTGTATTGTTCATGCTGTTGAAATGCTATCTTTGTAGCTATCAGAATCTCCTTTGCAGCTTCCCGTTTTACTCAATGTTCAATGCAGAAACTCTGGATTTCAAGTTCCTTCTGAAACCAAAGCATTGAGGAGGTTCTGTTTAGAGGGGGCGCTTGCAAGGTGAATTGAGGCTGGTTGTCTTCAGAAACGGCGAGGAGACTTCAACTGTTCGTGGGATTCCTGATAGTAGTATCGATTCTGCACCAACGATGGCTGCCATTCTTCTGGTTTATGTTAATGTTGCATTTATGCATTATAGAAAACTACAGGTTCCATTTTACTAAGAACATAAACGATACTGAACATTTGTTAAGCAAGGTCTTTGTTTCTGTCTATTGGGTCATATCCATTTGTTAAGCAAGCAATTGTCACTTCAGAGGAGAAACTGTTGACGAACCATTGGTGGGTAAAACTAATGCTTTTCGAGTGGTTGGGGATTATGAAGACACTGCTAACACCGCCAATTTGTTGAGTGATAGCATGGAGATGCATCCTGCTGGCTCTGTCCATGAATCCGCTTCTTGTCAGTCATCAACAGTGGCAATTAAATATTTCAGGTCTCCATAGGCCTTTCAGCTATTTTTGGCGCCATTCAGAAAAACAAGCCGATGCAGAACTTAATTCAGACCAAGCTGTCAGAGATTGAAGCCAGACTGAAGGAGAATAACGAATTGAGGGAGCGTTTAAAGTAACTGAGGGATTTTCAGGTTTTATGTTGACAATTGACAAAATACTGGTCGTAGTCTAGCACAGGGGAAGGATCCTAAAATCCAGTTAATATCAGAACAATCTACTATCAGCTCCAAACATTTCAAGGTAACTAATTGTGTCTTTATGGCTGCATTGCTTATATTTTCACATGGTTTCTAGTCCTTTCGTCCTATCATTACCCTCTTGTACTGTGAATTCTTTCAAGCTTGGATTTTAGTTCTTTCTTTCATGCTTTCTATTTTCGGTCTTTGGTGCCATAAGTCCGGAATAATCAATCTCTTAGATGGTCTTTGGTACAATAATGGTTGCCGTGCAGTAGCTATAATAATAAGAAATTGACTAGAGAACATCTAGGCCTAAGGTTTACAGAATTTCAGAGCAAAGAAAGAGTGCTGGTGTATCTGGTTGGTTGTCATAGCGGATTTGAAGCTGGAAATCAAGAATTTACCTGAAGATAGGTTAAAGTGATATTTAAGCATATGGGACATGTTGGTACGATGTCAAAATGAGGTTATTTTTCAGTGGCTGCCTATACTCGATTTGCAGTGCATGGTTCTGGATGGTTGATTTTTCTTGGCAAGGCTAAAAAAGGTTGTAGGCTGGCTTTGGAAGTCCTGGATACGGCCTGTTCATATATGTAAGATAAAATACAGAGCTGAGAAAGTTGATGCCCAATAAAATAAGAAGACCAAAAAGGTGAAAAGGGTAGGCTTGCAAATGATTTTTTAGCCACGACTATGTTTTCTGAACAGAGAGTGCAGTTTAGGGTATCTTTGAAAAGCTACCAACCAATGTACTTTCCTTATCTGGCTATCTGCTATTGTATACTTTGATTGAAATCGAAATCGAAACATATATATAAGCATTTTGCATAAAACTCTTCTGCCACGTCAGCCATTGCTCTTCTCTCCGTGAGTGTCGATTTACACTTCATTTACTCTCTCTCTTCAAGCCACTAATTTCCTATGCAGTAACTTCTACCAAATTAATTATTCCACATTTTTTTAATTCCCTTTTCTCACAACCCACCATTACCCCAATAAAACAATGCCCTTCCCTTCCCCCCTTCCTGCACACATCAACCCAATTAAGAAAGTCCTCTATTCCACCCTGCCACATCAGCTTTTGTTAATCATTTAATGGGTATTTGTAAATTTTTTATCTTACCCATATATTACTTCAGTCTTCTTGGTCTGGTCATCATCATCAATATGTACGATTTTCTTGAATGCTTGGCCAAGGGATTTGGTTTGGTTCATCTGAGAGATTTAACATTATAAAAATATTTATGCAGGCTCAATTGCTATAGATGCCATTTAGTTCAAACTCATTGGGTGATTCACTAAAAATTCAGTTTTGTGACTCCTATCTGCAACCTTTTACTATTAATCTACAGACTTAGATGGAATAGATTATTCTCAATGGTACATTCAATATTCACTACAACTTTGTTCAATATTTTAAATTTTTCTTCCTATTGCCACCTAGGATTCTCCATACTTTTCTTAATTGTAGGAAAATGGTCAATCAATGAAATTTTATATAAATTATCTTTGAATAAAATTGTGTTTTAAATAAAAATGATAATTTTTTAGCCACTACGAAACTCGAATCCACAATTTCAAGGATACAAGTATTGCAATTTACCAGCTAAGCTAGAAAAAATAATTTATAATTAAATTAAAACATTAAAGCACATTGCTCCTCGATATGTTATCATACAAATTGAAGCACATTTCACTCTTAATAGTTTGCACATTCATTAATTTTATGATAATCAATAGTTTATTGTAGAAATACACTAACAAATTGAATAGATAGTAGAGTGAATGAATTGATAATAATTTATTCATATATTTATTGTGAGATGATGATACTATTTTTAAAATTGGCTATGTGTGTTTCAATAATCAAGCTTTCTATAGAATAATTAGATTATTATATTGCATTATGTATTTCCTCGCACGAATTCTAATAGACATTCGAGCTAACTAAGTCATTGTTTAATTCCCTTAAAAAATTATAGATTAATTTGGTCAATGATCAAGTTGCATAAATTTTAAAAATTTATGAATATTTAAGATAATATTTTCAATTAAATATCTATTGAGCTACAAAAAATTTCATAAATAAAGTTGTATGTTAGTAACAGCAATGGTGAGTGCGATAATAAGTGTATACGAGTATGATTCATGATATCGTAACTAAAACGGGTTACATGTCATTACGTATTAACAAATTCAGAGTATTGACGAGTTGGTCAGTTTGAATTGGGTGTATTCATTAAACATAAATACATTCATATAACATAATCTTTATTTTCAATTATTTTAAGTTTTAAAGGTCCTTGAACTTTTATTTTTCATTATGTTTAACCATTCTTCAATTTCTTTTTACAGTGATGGTTTCTTTAGTCTCCACTATATGTGTTTGCAAATACTTCAAGAGAGTTGAAATTTTGTCTTCCATTTGTATTGAACTGATTTTGTTGGTAAATTATTTGTTTAACTTCAATTTGATAAGTCATTAATTCATTTGATCAATTTGAACTGCTAAATTTTTAAATTTTATTAATATTTAAGAGAATTATTTGTCAATTAAAATATTAGTGATCTAGAGAAAAAGAAGAAATAAGGTCGTCCTTAGTAATATCAATGATGGGTGAGGACATGAGTGTATAGGAGTATGAGTCGTGAGATCGTAATTAAAACGGGTTACATGTCATTAACTACTAACAAATGGAGGATTGAGTTGAGTTAGTCTAAATTGGGCATATTCATTAAACCTAAATACATTCATATAACATGATCTTTATTTTCAATTTTCTTTTAAGTTTTAACGGGCCAATATAATCGAGGTTTCATCTTTCTTTTTTTATTATGTTTGAAATGCTTATAGAATATGTTACAATTTTTAAAGAGGAAGGATCCAGGGTATGGAAACGAGGGAGCATTATCTGCAGCAGATCTTCTCAGGACAAGAAGGCCAGGAAAGCCGCATGGTAATCGATTCATTTTTGCTTTGTTTTTTTGTTTACAACCTCATGGCCATTTAAAGACTTTACCTTCCTTCATTTCTCAGG